>OX438627.1:2168533-2768533 GCA_949316285.1 Eupithecia subumbrata | reverse complement strand
CCAGCATCTTAAACATATCTTCCAACGCGTTCGTGAACAGTTTCGGGGATATAACATCCCCCTGTCTAACTCCTCTGCGCTGTTGGATGGGTTTAGACTGCTGGCCCTGTGCCTGGACACTCATGGTGGCGGCCTCGTAGAGACATCTCAGCACCTCGATATAACGATAGTCTACTTGGCATCGCTGTAAGGATTCCAGAACAGCCCAGATTTCGACAGAGTCAAAGGCCTTTTCATAGTCTACAAAGGCCAGACACAGAGGCTGATTATACACTTTTGTATAATCTTCCTCACTGTGTGAATGTGGTCTATGGTGCCAAATCCTACCCGGCCTGTTCCGGTGGCTGGAACTCGTCTAGTCTCATGGCGAGACTATTTGTGACCACTCGTGAGAACAGCTTATAGACGTGGCTTAGGAGAGTGATGGGTCTGTAGTTTTTAAGGCCGGTTTTATATCCCTTCTTAAAAAATAGCACCACCAAACTCCTGCTCCACGCCTTTAGAGTTCTCCCACTGTTAAGGACGGCGTTGAAGAGGTTCTGTTACTTTCTGTATAACAGGGGCGCCTCCGGCTTTCAAAAGCTCTGAAGTTAATCCTTTTCGAAGTTATACTTTTAATGTCAACTGAAAATTATGGATTGTTTTTCTTTCTACAAATAGCGCCAGTTTCATTTTTGTAATATTCAATTGAATAAAACCATTTTGGCTGTCGTACAAAGTTAAGAAAAAATCTATTAGCAAATGTTTCGGTTCCGAAAGTGAAATAACCTGATAAATATAAAGAAAATAATAAATAAATGAATGAAAAGATGTTTTGTGTATACTAAATGAGATAGATCTTTATCCACCAAGAAAATTACAATCAAATAATGGAAATAAATTACTACTAGTATTTACAATTGAAACACTTGAGCAAACAATCTACACTGCCTGTTGGAAGCGTCACCAAGACGCTGGCTGCATTCCCCGCTGTTATGTTATATTGACGATGCACCACTAAATTCACGTAAAATATCTCGTAAAACCATCGTTAGTGCAAATATCAATACCAGTCGGAGGTAAAAAAAATATATTGTATATTAAATTACCTTCTTTAGTTACTTCAGATGTGGCTGCCACTAACGCAACAAACAATAGAACCAATCCCCTCTTCATGATTGCAACAAGAAAGTGCGCGCGAAAAAAGCAAGAGCCTTTTATTTTAAATTTAATAGATTATTCAGCAATTTGGATAACCGGTTTGTTAATTTATTTAACGTGAATATAAAATTTTATTAGCAACGACAAAACGTGTTGGTAATAAAATGTTTGAATTGAATCGTGTTTTTTATATTGTCTGTTGCAATTGCGCATTTACAATTTTCGGCATTGAAAAGTATAATTATAATACAGGGTGTACCAGTCATACACTATGTCAGGATGTGAGGGTCATCAAACTGTATCAATTTGACCTTAAGATGCTAAGCGTTTTTTTTTAGTTTATTCCCATTTTATTGTTAGTATTATTTAACGGGTATTTATCGCGTTTATTAAGCTATTTTTCCCGACGTTTCAACAGGTTTACACACTGTCACGGGATGATTCCCATTTTGTTTTCATGTTTTAACATTTTCAAAGTAAAGCTAATATCTTTTTTTTATAATACGACCTATGTTTAAGGCCAAAGATATTTTTTGACAAAAAATCACAAAAGATTAAATTAAGTACCTATCTATACGAAGTAAGAAACTTTTCTTTATAATAATTTAATTGTTTAATCAAAACCGTATAAAGTAAAAAAAATACTAAAAAAATATACATGCCCCCGAACATGGAACCTTCTATTGTTTAACTCGGCTAAAAAACAAAAACTACCTTTTTGAGAAAAAATTACTTGAACATTTTCGAACGAAATTCTCAGCTTACTTTGAATACAAATTTTTCAATATATTACCAGAATAAATATTTTATTTTACTTATATTAAAGACTTATTAGTTTTATTTTCCAAAATCTGTTTTTTTTCTTCATAATTCTGGTTTATGAGGTCAATATCCACATATTTTATGACCGTCTACATTAACAAAGCTAGACAATATAATAAACGCAATAAACAAAATACTATTTGATGTAAACTAAATAAATACTTACTACTTTATTGTTATTTTCCTTTACCCACGAGCACAATAGACATTATTAATTATTTACCTTTTCACTTTCTATAAAATAGTAAATTGTCTTACAGACTAAAACAACCCATTATATACTACTAGCTGCTGCCCGCGGCTTCGCACGCGCTTTTTATGTAACCGATGTCCTTCCCCGAAATACCATTTGGGATCCTTTCAGCCATTCAGGAGTAAAAAAGTAACAGACAGACAGAAAGATTCCGAATGTATAGTATGGATTTAAGGGGCAGAAGCCTTTGTTTACAAAGAAAATTACAATAAAAAATAGAAATAAATAGAACTAGTATTTACAATTGAAACAATTGAGCTCACTGCAGACCGTAGCAAACAATCTACAGGTAGCTCAACTGATCCATATCAATACCAGTCCCACACAAGATATTGAAGTTGTTAAACTAGGATCTTAATTTTCGATTGATGACAAAGAAATCAAATAATATCGCAATTTTTTTTGACTTCGACGGGACTTGAACCCGCATCCTTCCGAAATTAGCCAGAGTGTGAGGCTTACGCACTATAAAAACAAAAACTTTAGACGACAAAGAAGTTTCGTATATATATCTATGTAATGTTTTAAAACATTTTAAATAGATAGATATACGAAACTACTTGTTTGGGTTGACTTAATTAAGTATATCAGTCATCTAGTACCCAACCACAAGCTCCGGTTAGCTTGGGGCTAGATGATACTGTGTGGATTGTCCAGCATTATTTATTTATTTATTTTAGTTATATGTATATAAAAAAATAGTAGATTGATGAAGGAAGTGAAAGATCTTTTTGTTTAAGTAGCTCGTTTATTTCTACAAACACCGTTCTTCACACTGGCACTTCTTCTCGAAGTTGTTCTGGTTTCCCTTGCAGCCTCCGTAAGTAAACGTCTGGCACGCGTCTTTCGTGCTGTTGTAGTACCAACGGGGGATGGCGTCGCAACCCGGACCTACCACCAGGGGCTGACAGCAAATGTCTGGAAACATTTTGTTCATAAATGGGGGATTACATGCGCATAAAAAATTTATACCTAGCGGAGACCAGCAAGGGTGGGTATTTTAATTCGTTCGATACGTTTCCGAATCGAAAACGTCGGATTCTAATTCGATCTATAAAACGCTATTTTGATTTCGCCTCGGTTTGATTATCGAAATAAGGAGCTTCTCCTCATTGATATGGCCATTAGTCAACATTTTTCGCTTCGGATTTTCGATCATCAACCCGAGGAGAAATCAAAATAGCGTTTTATAGATCCGTCGGAATCGAATTCGAATCCGAACTTTTCGATTCGGAAACGAATCGAATTAATTAAAATACCCCTGCAGCTCTGGCTGTATCAAATTGTGCACCGAGGTGGATACCTTTAATTTAATTCTCATATAGGCCTGTTTCTGTAGGCCAAGCAGGGATTTTTTCTAGAGTAAAATTACGTCGGTCGTATTATCATCGAATGCGTAAAATATCACAAAAATCATACAAATTCGAAAATTTGGATGTTTAGATGTATAGATATTTGGATGGATGTTTATAACCCCGTCACGCCGAAACTACTGAACGGATCAGGCTGAAATTTTGCATACATGTAATTCTAATCCTGGAATCAACATAGGCTACTTTTTATCTCGCAAATCAGTTCTCATGGGATAAACATCATCTCTTAACGGTTTCATAGAAATAACGCGTGCGAAGCTGCAGGCAGAAAGTAGTTTGCAATAAATTCCTTATGATTATAATGATGATGACGCTTCGATGTTATTTTTGTCTATTCTACCCAAGACAGCAATCCCTACAGGTGTTGGCTTCGGTCTCAGGCATGCCTTCCAAAAGGCCGATTCATGTGAAACATAATAGTAGCAAGTCTCACGATGACCCGAGATCACGAAACAGCTTTCTTGAAAGACGAACGGTACGAAGCCGAGTTCCGCTTCCTCTGAAAACGACGACGTGACGAAAACGTGAAACAGCAGCGTACTTTAAAGGAGGTCTCATAGAGAAGTAAGGGGTTACCAAGGAGGTCTCATAGAGAAGTAAGGGGTTACCAAAGAGGTCTCACAGAAAAGTACGGGGATACCCTTACTATGAGACCTCCTTGAAAGTAGGTACGCTGCGGTTTCACGTTTTCGTCACAGAGAACGGATAAGTGAGGAAACTTAAATACCTTTGTTATCCCCGCAGCGTTTTTGGCAGTCGCATTTGGTCAGGAAGTTGTTCTTGTTTCCGTCACATCCTTTGTAGTTGAATTTCTGACACGCCCCTTTTTCGATGTTGTAGTACCAGCGGGACATTTTATCTTTGCCATTGCCATTTTCTTTCGGTAGGCAGCAAATATCTGTACGAATAACACATGCACATGCGCGAGTTACAAAATCTGAGCAGCGAAAGTTAGTCAAATATAATAAAATGTTTTCACATATGGTTTCTTAGTATTTTGGTACAAAAGGGTACTAAAATTATCACAATAGATGTTCGATATGGCCACCATGTTGTTGTATGCAGGTACAGGCACGTTTCAAAACATTTTTAGTGGCCTTAGACAACCATGAGTGGTGAATCTTGTTTAAGTGAAAGTGGACTGCGTCTTTTAATTCTTGAACGGTATCGTACCGAGTTTCGTAAATACGACCCTTTAGGTAGCCCCGTAAAAAAAGTCCATCGGCGTCGGTGAACGTGGTGGCCATTTAAATGGACTATATTTACCCATCCAACGTTCAGGAAAATGTTCATCTAAAAACCGTTTACTCGCTGTACTATTATGAGGAGGTGCACTATCCTGTTGGTAGATGACATTATGCGAATAGTATTATCCACTTCTTCCACTGCCAGATTCAATTTCCGTTTCATTCAGTGAATATAATTTCACAACCCGATTTCCGCTTCCTCCGAAAACGACGACGTGACGAAAACATGAAACAGCAGCGTACTTTTAAGGAGGTCTCACAGATAAGTAAGGGGTTACCCTTACTCAAGGAGGTCTCACAGAAAAGAACGGGGATACCCTTACTTTTCTGTGAGACCTTGAAAGTACGCTGCTTTACGTTTTCGGCACAGAGAACGGAAAAGTAAGGTAAAGAACGTTACCTATGATATCCCCGCAGCATTTTTGGCAGTCGCATTTGGTCAGGAAGTTGTTCTTGTTGCCTCCACATCCTCCGTACTCGAATTTCTGACACGCCTTTTCTGCGATGTTGTAGTACCAGCGAGGCATGATAGCTTTGCAATTGCCCTTTTCTTTCGGTAGGCAGCAAATATCTGTAATAACACAATATGCACATGCATACAGAGTGCCTTGTTGGCCAAATCCCAAAAAAAATGTGAAAGGAGTTTTAGGAAAATCTGTTGGTTTTCTGCAATAGTTAATGGATAATATTTAAATAAATATGCAGTTTTTATTTTCTCATAAATTGAGCCCATTACTCCTATTACGACGTTTCTATAACTCCCATGGTTTCTGATTTGGCCATCCACTGCCTTCTCAAAAAGTCAGCTTGTTTACATTCCTAGGAGCAAGTAAAGGAACGCAGGATTCTTTGATATCCTTTATTGTTTGTGCTTTGGTTTGTGCTAAGAATTGTGCATCAAATATACGTATTATTTCTTTACTTGACTGAATAAATAAAAAAAATGCGTAAATAAATTACCCTCTTCCGTAATTTTGTACGTGGCTGTCACCAACGCAACAAACAAAAGAACCAATCCCCGCTTCATGATTGCAACAAGAAAGTGCGCGCGAAAAGCAGGACCCTTTTATTTAACAATTTTTTAGTTTATTCAGCAATTTGAATAACCGGTTTGTGAATTTATTAAAAGTGAATATATGTTTTATTAGCAACGACAAAACCTGAACTAAAATGTTTTAATTGAATCGAGTTTTTTATAGTGGTCCGTTGCAATAGAGCGTATTTACAATATTCAATATTTAAAAGTATACAAAGATACAGGGTGTGCCAGTCACACACGTTCAAACTAAGTCACGATATATGGATCATCAACCTGTATTAATCTGGCCCCACGACGTTTTGCGATTTTTTAGTTGTGATTACAAATTTCCTACAACATTTAAGGAATATTTAAAAAAATAAAGCAAAGAATATAAATTTTAATTAATGAAATTAACCTCAATCTCGTTTGATCGATAAAACATTGCAAAACTGTATGCAAAGATACCTTTTCTTTTAAATCGAACGTAAATAAACCTTAAAATTAATGGATGGTTCTGCATATTTTTAATTAATGTTCATACTGTAGTTAAATCAGTCGAGAAGCTTGGTCTATATTTACCTGAAAAATATACTTACCACCTGCTTTATCATTTTTTGCTGCGTTTTTTGACTTGCGTTTCGCTGACATTTCGCTAAGGTGACCATAGCGAGGTGACAGCGAAACGCAAGCCAAAGAATACTGTATTCTATTTCATCCACATATATAGTTCACACAATTTTCTCTGATTACCGTACGACTGAGCCCTGCGTTCGGTTATTCAATAATATGCTCTCGATGATGACAAGACTTTCTATTTGTGTATGAGAGCTTTGTAGTTCCGTGCCCGTACCGTAGACGCGCTACCAAACCCTCGTCATCCAGTTAATACTATCAATCGTAATCGAACTCAAGAATCTCGTTTATGTAGCAACAACATTTCTTTATAAAAAACAAAAAACAACCTTATATGAGTTTTTTTTAACATCTTTATAAGTAAGTACAAAACTCCCCTTTGAAGACATCTTTTTTCAAAATATTAACGGAATTCAAATGTTATTTTTATCTCCAAATCTGGAAATAAAATGAAATGAACTTAACAGTTAAACACTTTTTTTATTATTTGTCAAATTAATTGTTTTAACATAAGAAATAAAACATGAATAATAAAGCACATTATTTAGAGTAAAAAATCGTCATGGGTATAAAACGTGTTCTCTACTCTTCGTTTTATACGTATAAGAATAAGAATAAATTTATTCAAAATTTGTAGTATGAATGCAAAACCTGTATTTTTCCAAAATTCTGGTTTATGTTTATGTTTATCCACATATTTTATGGCACCTTGTATCATACAAGGAGAACAATCATAAGCATTAACAAAGCTAGAAAGAACACAATACAAACATAAGTCACGATAAGCAAAATGCTATTTTATTTTGAACTAAATAAATACTTTCTACTTTATTGTTATCGTCCTTTACCCACAAGCACAATAGACATAAATTATTTGCCTTTTTATTTACTATTAAAATACAATATATTAGCAATATGGCGAAGTATGAGTGTTTACTCATACCTTGCCATTATATTTTAGAAAGAAAAGAAAGAAATAAATTATATTGTTTATTTGCGTTGTAAAATATAAGGTTAAAAAAGGTAGTTTGTTGTTAAAAAAAGGTTAAGTTTAATGTCGAAAGTAGTCTCCGGAACTACTGCGACAATTTGACGACCTCTGTGTCGCAGCGGGCGAAGGTCCGCCAGCGACGGAGGAGGTTGCGGGTTCGATTCCCGCCTCGGGACAAATGTTTGTACGATCTGCAGATATTTGTTCAGGGTGTTTTGGATGTTTTTCTATGTACGAGTATAATAAAAAAATATCCACCCATAACACAAGCTCTGCTTAGCTTGGGGCTAGATAATGCTGTGTGAATTGTCCAGCATTATTTAATTTTGATAATTATTTTATTGATGGACCCTATGGACAGGCTGCGAGAACCGTGAAACTATGGCATGTCTTTATACTATACCTACTAAATCTTGACTGCCTCGTTGGTCTAGCGGTCAGCTAGTTCAACCGCTGATTATGAGGTCCTGGGTACCAATCCCGGGTCGGGCCAATAGTTGTTATTGGGTTGTTTCTAGCAAGAAAATTACACAGTAGCAGCCCGGAGTCAGAAAGTTGGCGGTGTTACACCACCGTGCCTCGTAAAGCACGTTAAGCCGTTGGTTTTGCGCGTGACCTCTCCCCGGCCATGTCGGTCTGTCGTCCTATCGGATTATGAAAGTGAGGGAATACAGAGTGCACCTGTGTTTGCGCACACACTAGTGCGCTATAATAATGCCTGCGCATGGCTAGTGGATATAGAAGCCATTGATGATATTTATTGTGAACCCTATCCCGTTGTCCTCAGGATCCACATCTGCGTGACACATGCGCACACGCAGCCCGGCATCGCTGACAAGTTTATCGAAGACGTGCGCAAAGCGGCCGACATCTGTCTGAAGACATCGACTGGACCGGTGGAGGGCAAGGTATTGTAGACTTTATTTATACCAGTGTTAGGTTTAGTTCAGAATAAAACCATAGAGGTACCTACTTCTACATCTGTCTGAAGACATCGACTGGACCTGTGCAGGGCAAGGTATTGTTGACTTTATCGATACCTATACAGTGTTTAAAAATCTGAAAAAAAGGTTTTCCGGAATTTTTAAACACTGTTTTCTAAGTCTCAGATGATTTTAAAATCACTCAAATGCGGCCTCTGCTGGCCTACCAAGCCTTAACTACTTAACTAGGTGCTCCTTTGTGTTCCTATAGTTGAAAATAAATGAAATGAAATGATGTGACTGTCTTGTTCGCAGATGGCGATATACGGCGTGGCACAAGGCATTTCGGACAGGAGCCTCGTGTCGGATATCACCAAGTATTTCATCGACTCCATGTACTACCTGCCGAAGCCAGAAGACCATAAGGATTAAGTCGGCTGCGAGATATCTCGCTCGGTTTCGCGCAACATCTCGCCGGGCAGTTTCTATGTACCGTAACCCAGAAGAATAAAGAGTGGACCTGTGTTTGCGCATTTGTGCTCTAGAGATGTGTCGTTTAGACTGGCCGAAGTGGCCGAAATTCGGCTAGGAGGACATCATAGCGGCTCCGCCTTCAAAGCCGCTCTGGGTAGCGTAATATAATAACCACACCGTTCTGAACAGACCTTTACAGGCTTTGAAAGGAAAGGCATGGTTATTTTAATAAAAATAATAAGTATTTATATTTTAAAGATTATTTATCGGGTAAATTTATCGCAGCCGTGTCCACGATCGCTGCAACGCGATGGTAATATAGGGAACTAAAAAAAAGGTACTGAGCGATAAATACCCTACAAATAACCTTTAATTTGTAACATAATATACCGAAAGTTTAAAAAGTTTAACTTATATAGGTAGGTACGTATATATTTTATGTATTTTTCCAAATATTATTTAATTTGATGTTGATATAATTATGCATTTATTGAATGGCTGGGCCATATAGGCGGTAAATTTACGGTACATATATATTTTTTTGTATTTTTCCAAATATTATTTAATTTGATGTCGACATATGCATTTATTGAATGGCTGGGCCATATAAGCGGTAAATTTAGCTGTGTTTTATATGAGTGTGTACCTACACTTTTGGCTTAAAGATGTATTTTATAAGGACAGACGGACTCACTACACTCTGGCCATCGTGCCCGTAGAATGGTTATCACCACGAAATGATGCAGGCCTAACAGAATTCCAAAGATTTCACCCATTTTTATCTGTACGTCAATTGTATGCTAAATCTAATGATTTCATTTTAAAGTAGAATACTATAGAATAGAAACGTTTATTTGTAACTCAAACACGGTCATAAAATTTAAAACAAAAAAGAAAATAAAATAAATAATGCTGGACAATTCACACAGCATTATCTAGCCCCAAACTAAGCAGAGCTTGTGTTAAAAGAATATAGATAGTTTGTTAGAGTAACAGAACGGTCCCTGTCTCAGCATGAGCTGGTTTTCCGATTGAGCCGTTTCGTGACATCACAGAGTATACTTAAAAATGATGTTTTTTTACCCCTTTATCAGCTGATTG
The DNA here is from genome assembly GCA_949316285.1 of Eupithecia subumbrata. NCBI lineage: Eukaryota > Metazoa > Arthropoda > Insecta > Lepidoptera > Geometridae > Eupithecia > Eupithecia subumbrata. The sequence continues at coordinate 2,758,555 of OX438627.1, read as the reverse complement.
AACTGTCAGTGGCTTTCGTTCATTAACATTCTACAGGCTCGATGGATTCAGTTTATGTATAAACACGTTTTATATAATTGCTATAAAAAACACAAAAAAATACATAGAAAGAAATTTGAAAAACTAACTTTTATGTATCTACCTACTAAATCACAATTTTGTAAGTACTAAATACTACAAGCAGGTGAGTATCGGGCGCAGCGCAACAGCATTGCCATACAGCGGGGCAATGCAGCCAGCGTAGCGGGGACGCGACGACTGGTATTGATTTGGATCAGTTGAGCTACCTGTAGATTGTTTGCAACAGTCTGCAGTTAGCTCAATTGTTTCATTTGTAAATACTAGTTCTAATTTGTTTCTCTTATAAGGTATATACTATATACTATCTGTATTAACTGAGAAATAATCGCCAAGTATGCACAAGTTTCAAATCAACAATTGTTATAAATATAAATATATGATGAAAATATAGACATAGAATAGAATTAAGAAAATTACATTTTATTTACTTATCTACCTAACTACTAGATCACAAATTTCTAAGTACTTAATCCTTTAAAGTATATATTGTTATTACTTAACTGTTCATCTAATTGCACACGTTTGAAATACACAATTGTTGTAAATATATTACGAAAACACTGTTAAACGTAATTTATTTAAATTAATTAAGTAATTAAAAATAGAATGAAATTCGGAAAATTACTTTATAAGTACCTACTTATCTACCTACTAGATCACAATTTGTAAGTACTTAATCCTATGAGGTAGGTATACTATTTGTACTCAACTTTGTTATATCTGTATATTTGTAATTAACATTCTGAATAAAGTATGTATGTTGTAATAATTCATTTTCTTTCTATGAACTTACTATCAATGGATGCTATAGGTAGACCACATAACTGGCGGATCCCTGTAGAACCATGTCACAGTAACAAACGCCAAAAGTGGCGTTTGATACTGTGTTTGGCGGTTGTTTTCTTATTATGACAAGGTTCTACAGAGATCCGCCAGTTGTCTGGTTTACGTATAAATACCCTGTCATATGAGGATTCTTTTTTATCAATGAGGGAAACAAGTCAAACAGAATTGCATTATTGCCCAACATAATAAATATTTAAATAGGTATATTTTTTTGTCCCATAGACGCGCTCTTGAAATCGAGACAAACTTTAAATGGCTAAGGGCCGCTTGCGTAAGGATATATAAATAGACGCTGAATGAATTTCATGATATATTACGATTTCTGTCTTGCACTACAAAAATAAAATTTTTGGCATAAATTTGAAAGGTTGCTAATTAAACATATTAGCAAATTTATGCCAAAAAATGGCCATTTAACTATGCCGTAGACCGAGAATCTAGGCTTACCTTTAGCACAGCCTACCTATATGCATACAGTCGTTCGACGAAGGCCTTTTGACAGGGTAATCGTGCGGGGCCAAAGGAACGAGCCGGGTGGGCGGGACGCTCCCGAGTAACTAAGGCGGTGATGTATTCTACTCGGGAGCGTCCCTCCCCGTCCCGTCCCTTGCCCCCCGTATGATTTCTCTGTCAAAACCACGTCAAAATGCCTTCGTCGAACGACTGTGTGCAAAAATCAAAATCAAAAACTCTTTATTTCCATAAATACAATAAATGTACACTTAGAAAAGGTCAAATTATAAAACTATACACTGACACGGAAATAAAGTGATATTTTTGATTTCTGTCGCTTCGGTATGTAGACCAAAGTAAAGAAGCGACGAAGAAACCTTTAGCCTGTTAGTTGTTATTTTTCGAGTTGGAGCAAAACCCGTTCCAAGCTTTTTATCTTCTAGATAATCAGATATTTTATAGAAAGCCTTTTTGCACAGCAAGGTTTTGACAATTTGTTTGAATTTATTTACTGATAATTTTTGCAACTCACTAGGAGTTTTGTTGTAGAAGCGTATACATTGCCCTTTAAAAGATACATTAATTTTGTGTAGCCTAGTTGTGGGCACAGCGAGTTTATGTTTATGTGCATACCTATAGGTAGGCTGTGTCTTTAGGTAGGTACTATTCTCACCTACTCATCGATACCCTTATTATCCTCACTACCTACCAACGGTTTTCCAGTTGAATATTAGTCGAATGGACCAGCTGGACCGGACCACGGGCATGAAGCGGAGTAGGTTCTTCGTAGTATTGTATTCTCTTTGGAGTATACATTATAATATCGGCCATAGAGCTAGATAGGTAATTACAGCGGTACTACAAAAACCAGCGTAAACACTGGTCTAAGCGTCAAGCGTTTAGCTAAACATTGTCAAAACAGTAAGAAATGGGGTTAAAAAGAGTTTAACTCTCGTTTAAACTATGTCTAAGCCGTGTCTAACTGTAAACCGTCTTAAAATGCAGTTTTGTGGTAACGTTTTTGTTAAACTAGCGCTCAACAGTCTAACTTTTTTGTAGTATGGCTGCTAAAGTCTACTTCTTTCTTCCGAGATATCGGCAGAGCGCTGAAAAACAAACGCAATGCCAAAGAAGGCCAAGATTTTGTGAGACAATAGGAAATGAAGCTGTCATATTATATTTTCCAAGAAGAATATAATAATTAGTCGATGGTTATTGTTTTACTCTTTGGTCTTTTCGCAAGTCAAAAAATATTTTGTCATAATTTCATTTTCCTTTTGCGCCAAAATTCCTATGACAATCAACATACAGTTTTATTCCCAAAAAATGAACAAAAGTGTTTGTGTTCCTTAAAAATGCAATGTGTAGGTTTGTTTGTGTGTTTGTGCGTCGTTGCCCCCAGCGCCGGCACGAGGGTCAACTATTGCGGAGCCAAAATGTGCGGAAATACGAATTTGCATACATTTTGCATGTTTAAGGTATATTTTTCAGCTGCTTTTTACCCGACCAACGTCTGGGTTTTTTCTTTAGAACAAAATACCTATTTTGCGTTATTGACGCACCAATGTTTTACTTTCACTATACAGGGTGCCCCATGCAACCTGTACCAGCGAAGGTCTGGTCTGGGGATACCAATACCTATCGATTGGACTTCCATGTTCCGCAATTTTTTGTAGATTTTTAGATATGAATTTTTGTTTTATTTTCATGTTTTTAAGAATTTACATTAAGTACTTGTCGTTTTCTAATCCTTCCTAAAATAAATATTGCTTACAATTATATCTGAAACTCGACGCCAAGCAAGTGAGTTTTTGTTATCTGCTGCCCGCCCCCGGTGTATATCCCTTTTTAAGAGTACCTAAGAGTCGTAAGAGGCGACTAAGGAATATCTACCGGGGGCGGGTAGCAGCGCCCCCTGCAGAACAATTCTACCACCCAACTGCGATCCCCAACCCTCATGCCCAGCGTAGGGATTAGGGGGAGTTCCCGTAACCACGGACGGCACCTAGTTTCGGACACTCGTACTATCTCGGCAAGTTGCAACACGTTCGATTCAAAAACCGGTGAAAGGGGCGCGGGGGAGCATATCGATGCCCGGCCGTTGGACGCGGTATGCCAGGGACGCGCGTGGCCTAGCTGGGAGAGGTTGTTTCTTGCTTTTGGCGGGTATACAGTGCGTCACATATAATCTAAGTGAGTGTTATTGCTATGTGTTTGTGTTTATGTGTTTATAGTTATTGTTAATATACTAAGTGATTCATTGATATTTGATATTTATAAAAGTTTTTGTTCATTTGCAAAGAAGTTTTGACACAAATGACGTAATTTTGGGGAGTTTCTGTCCCGTGGTACCGGACACAAAGTCGTCCCTTAACGCCGGACAAAAAATAAATTGTATTTTCTCATAAGTAGGTATTTATACTTTGTATGCCAGATGTTGTACGTTGTTTTAGATACTAGAAGAACGAAGATAAATTGAAATGGAGGAGAAGAAAAAGAAAGGATGATGATGAAAGGATGATGGAAATGAGAAGAACGCAAAGGACAAAAAGAAAGAAATGAGAAATATCTATAAAATAGCGATAGAAGAGAAGGGGAATAAACAAAAGATGTAAAGGTCGAAGGAAAAAGTGGAGATGAAGCAAAGAAAAAGGAAACGATAACTGAAATTAATAATACAAGAACTACTTGCGTAGTGTGCTTAGAATACCATGAAAAAGACTGGATACATTGTTCCAGCTGCCGTGAGTGGTCTCACGAAGCTTGGCTGACATCCCTGAATGTTCAGAAGCCTACGTATGCGATAGTTGCATGATTTTTTTAAGATGTCTGGTGGTGGGGGTTTGACGTTAGTTCCGTCCGGTACTAGGTGCCACTTGCAATGATAGCATCTTTCTTTACCAAAGTTTGATTTAAGTTTTAGTTAATGTTTATGTAGAGGTTGCATTTATGTTAATTTATTTTGATTTTAAACTTTGTTGACTTACTTATTTAATAAATAAATAAACGTTTTTGAAAACAGTTTCTTTTTTATTGCCTGAAAACCTTAGGTGTCCGTCACTAGGGGACTTCCCCCTATGGGAACTACCTCCCATGTGATAAAAGCGCTTATCAGGAGTAGGCCTGCGTCCAGAAGTGGACCAATACAGGCTGTTGAGGGTGAGGTTGTTTACATACATTCAATATCAAGTTTGACTAATGTATAGGTATAACATTGTTTTTGTACCGTCGTAATCGTAAGTATATTAAAGAAAATGCAAGGCAGTACCTAGGTAAATAAAGCTTCTTAAAATGAAATTGTCGAAAATGTTCCTTCCAATGATTGTCCGTAGCCAAAGGCAGGAGAAGACTGCAGCGGCTACATCGAGGCGCCTCTGTCGAAAGTCGAGAAATCTCTGATCCTCAGCCGGTTCAACCGGCGCAGAAACGAGGCGGCTATTGGCATGCTGAGAGGCATGCCCAGTGCTGGGGATATGCTGAAAATGGTAAGATTCTAGATATTTTACCCAGGAGTCTTGTTTTCTGTTATCGTGTATGCAAAAATTATTAAGACTTGCCCGAAACAAGCATGTTAGTTTGCGGAGTAGCCGCGGTTTCTGTTTTGTTTATATTTAGGAAACAAACAGTTATAATAATGAAGAATACAAATAATACTTAAAATTAATGTTAATGGCGACCTCAGTGACGCAGCGGGCGAGAGTCCGCCTGCGATGCAAGAGGTTGCGGGTTCGATTCCCGCCTCGGAACAAATTTGTGTACGATCTGCAGAAATTTGTTCCGTTGGTCTGGGTGTTTTCTTAGTATAATAAAAAAAAATCGATCTATGTAGAGCCGTTTTTGGGTTTAGTTTCAAAGAAAACCCCTTAAATGAACGATTTTTAAATGGAAGGGGGTACATACTAATATCATTCCCTTTCCATCAATTTTAAGAATTAAGACCTGACGTCTTCACTGACGTGTTCGTGATGATGGGCAGAACCTGCAGTTTACGTAGTGTCAGTGAATTACCAATAACCCTGTATAATGTATTTAAATATATCAGTTATCTAGTACCCATAACACAAGCTTTGAGTAGCTTACTTAGGGGCTAGATCGTGCTGTGTGGATTGTCCAGCATTATTTATTTATAATGTACAATGCGGTGCGTCCATTCAGATTGTACTGCAGAGTGTGGGGTAGTGAATGCATTAAGGCGACCCAGAGGGGCGCGCCGCGCCGCCCCGCATGAAAGACCTGCAGATAGATCATTTGCGTCTTGGGCCATGAAAGTGTTAAAGACCTCATCGCGTTCTAAGGGACTCATCGTTAATTGACGCAGAATCTGCTTAAAATATTCAAAAACGACCTGAAACAGCTTTATAGCTAAGATGGATGTTGTAGGCATCGGCTCGCATCATGTCATCCAAGCCGACCCCATGACCACTGTGTAATCTTCGTTATAGGTGAATGAAATACTGTGTGAACTGTACACGCCAACAAACACGGACTCATTCAAATAAGTTCAGCTAGGAACGGACAACCTCTCGGTAATGGTAAGGCCATTACCGAGAGGTTGTCCGTTCCTAGTCATAGTCTCTGGAAGTCCCGTCCCCTGGTTTAGCGCAAACGGATGGTCCTTATACTTAGGTTCGCAGCCACTGTCTATTCCTTGGGATAAGTATTTTTATATTAGCTAGATTCAACCCCGCGAGGTACCTACGTAAAACGATCGTACTACATATTGTAAGAAGTGATCGTATCTACTTGTACCTACCTACCAACCTACCTAGGTACGCCCTACGGACCACTGTAACCATAGTTACTAAGAGCTCTGAGAGTTTTGTATTGAGTCAAACACCAATAAATCTACCTTGTTGACAATTGTGCCTTTTCATCCCTCACCTACCCTTCATTTGGCATTAACAAGGGGCTGTATTCGTGGACAAATAATGTGAGTACATCAGTCGGTGGCCGAAAGTGAATGTTGCGTCGGCGCAGGTGGGCCGTTGGCTCGTTCGGCTTCGGTCGGCTCGTGTCGGCTGTCGTAGTTGTAGTAAGAATTTGAAGCGGTTGTCTCCGATAAACCGCATGTGTGAGGCGTACGTAACTACAACTTTTTCTAACCGTGTTATAAGCCGATAGCTAAAGTCCCGTGCTTTTTTCTATCACAGCTGAAATAAATTGTGTTTGTTTCTAGCGTTGGATAGAAGAGCTGGCGAAGGAGGCCCAGCTGTGGGCCAACCAGTGCCGCCCGCCCAGCAGCTCGGAGGAGAGAGACCAGTGTCGAGACCTCTGTAAATATACCAACCTAATCTTTTAGTAGAGTCTAGTTGCAAGATCAACCAAAAGTCACTACAGTACAGTAGATACTCACTATTTCATTGCGCTGTGGTTGCTTCACGAGCTTCTTAGTGATAGCCTTTCTGCCCTGAGCTCCATTCAAAACCAAAATCAGAATCAAAAACTCTTTATTTCCTTAAATACAATAAATGTACACATAGAAAAGGTCAAATTATCATCAGCCTATTCGTGGGCACAGCGAGTTTATTTATTTATTTAGGGGAAAACCAAAGGCTTAAAAATTAACAGAATTACAAATAATTAATAAATACCAGTAAGCTTATTGAAGGTTTTCACGGATAGGTGGTGGAATAGTGCTATGAACATGATGTGACTAGTCTACATGCATCATCTTTAAAACTTAATATATAGTTAATAACATCAATTTATCTCGTCATTATCTATGTTTGTATACACTCAAAACCATAAAAAAGGATACATTTGAAAAAAACAAGCTTCTAAACTTTCGTATTTCAACACTGACTTTCAACACTGACTTAGCCCAACTTTGGGCGAAAAACCCTCTAAAATGAAGCTCGTACTTACTGACATAGTTTACATACAAAAGTTGAAAAAGTCTGTTCCCATGTTTTTACGCGGCCCTTTTACGAATAAATCGTTGTGCATTTCATCCTAGCGAGCGGGTATGTCAATTATGTCAGGTGAGATAGCATACATTTAGGCCACGCCCACTGATGAGTTCGCCCGGACGACTTGTGTAGCTTGTCACCAACATCTTGAGCATACACCCCCAAAAATATTGCATTCCTTAAAGTATAAGTTAACCTAGGATGTTTTTGTTTCAGTCTCAATGACAGTAGGCCAATGCGTGGCGTCGGTGGTGGGTGAAGCCCCGGGCCTTCGCGCCGAGTCCATGGTTGACATGTGGTACATGCAGAGAATGTTATACAAGGGAAACGTGACCACCTACGTACCGTGAGTTTCAGACATTGCATTAGGTTCATGAGAAATGTAAGTGCGCGTTGAAATCTTCTGTATGCCACGCGGGTTCAGCGTAGCAATGTAGCGCCATAATAAGCTCTACAATAAAATATGCTTGAGGCTGAGTAGCAGAGGAAGGGAACGAAAAAAAAGGCAAACTCACATAAACAATGGTAAAGTTCGAAATTCCCTACGTCATCTACTTCAAGAGATGTTATGATTTTTAGCAAAAGTGTTAATTTACGCAAATGTCCAATTACGATCATGATCGACAATCTTATCAATATGCAGCCGGATTGTAGCGATTTCTTGGACCGGATGCTAAACGGAATCCTTTGGTTCCGTTCTATCTACATATTTTTATAGCTCCTAATGTAAATGTAATGTTAGGTATTCACCATAGTACGAGTACTACTTTTGCTACTACGCTAGCCGCATCTTTAGACCCCGCCAGATTTTTAAAACAACTTCATACCAACACAAATAATGGAAGAAATCGCTCTCAGCGATAAGGCCGTTCTTTAAACTTCCTTTTTTCTAGGCATTTTCTCTGTATTGTTTCCTGTAATTGTGTGGTATAATAGAGTTTTTTCTATCTATCTGTGTACAAATTAGGTACCTTATCTGTACAAATTGATTAACTGGTATTTGATCTTCAAACTTGTTTTCAGCCCTGTGAGTGGTAAACAGTTCTACGCAGATTTCGGGCAGATGATGTGGTCGAGGAGTTTTATGGTGGGCTGCGGGAGAAGCCGCTTCATGGTATGTGAACTACAGCTATATATGTACTCCGGCATATAAGGAGAAGGCTATGTCGCTTTACTTACCTATTGCAGATATTCAGTCTGCTAGCTTATACAGGGATACTTGCATATCAATTATCCAACCAATCTACTATCTACTCAATCATTGTTAATCAATCTATGTAGTACCTACCAGCTGTGTGGTGCTGGTTTAGAATTTGCACCACCCCAACTCTTCCCGCGGGTGTCGTAAGAGGCCACTAAGGGATATCCACCGGGGGCAGGCAGCAGCGCCCACTGCACAAAAATTCTACCACCGAACTGCGATCCCCAACCCGCATGCCCAGCGTGGGAATTATGGGCATTACCCCCATGAGATAAAAGCCAACAAGGCGCTTATCAAGGGGAGGCCTGCGGCCAGCAGTGGACCAATACAGGCTGTTGAGGTTGAGGTTGAGGTAGTACCTACCTATTACTTTTGGCTAACTGCGGTCGTATATTGACATATTCTAAACCGAAAAAATATTGTACAAATTATTGATTGGCTAAACCAAAGATAGAGTCAATCAATCAATATTGTGAGAGTCAACGATGTGGCATAAAATCATGTAGGTGCTAAGTAGTTGTTACTGTAGTCAGCTAGCCTCAATAAAAGTACCATTTCTACTAATATTCAACGAATCTAATCACTGCGTACTATTGAATTTATATGATATAGAGATATTGACATAAAGATATTTTTAAAGTTGTAGGTATACCGACAGGTACAGCCAGAAATAGGCTGACTAAGGAGACAAGTGAATCATGTGTTATGTCTCAAAATCAAAATGAAAAATTCTTTATTTCCATAAATAATATAAATTTACACTTAGAAAAGGTCAAATTATAAAACTAAACACTGACACGGAAATAAAGTAGGAGTAAGAAATTTTTGATTTCTGTCGCTTCGGTATGTAGACTAAAAGTAAAGAAAAAAAAGAAACCTGTTAGTTGTTATTTTTTGAGTTGGAGCCGAATGAACCCGTCCCAAGCTTTTTTATCCTCTAGGTAATCGGGATTTTATAGTAAGCCTTTTTGCACAGCAAGGTTTTGACAATTTGTTTGAATTTAAAATTTGCATGCATGCTCGACTTTGTGACCTCTTCAGCTCCCAACACCCTAGGTCCCCTATCAAGGCAGACTGCGTTCCGTGGAGCGGCTGGTGTGCAACGTGTCCCCGGCGGGGCCGGCGCCCTACCGCGCGCTGTGGAGCCCCGCCGCGCCCGCCTCCGCCTGTCCCGCGCGCTCGCGCCCAGACGACGTCTACCCTGGACTCTGCAGCTACCGTTAGTGCACACATTGTCACTAAGTCATTAGCTCATAGTGCCTGTACATTTCCACACGTACAGTCAGCGTCAAATTGATATGAGCGTCTAGAGTAGTCAAAATGATCTGAAAAAGATACAAGCAATTTGATATACGCAGTTCGAATCACCATTATGTTGTAAGCACCCATGGTGTTCAAAATATCTTACCACTCCTTGTTTCACATTTATATTATGAGCAGTCAGGGTGACTGACTGTTCATATAAATATGAAATTATGTTTTTAAGATCATTTTGACTACTCTAGACGCTCATATCAATTTGACGCTGACTGTACGTAGGCACTGGAAAAAATCTAGTTTAGACTCGGTAGCTACCGTCTGCAGAGAGAATCCACTGCAGGGTAAATGCTCCCTTTAAGAGGGAAGACAGAAATTTGATTTACCTACATAGTTCATATACGCGCTTATCAGGGGAGGCCTGCGTCCAGCAGTGGACCAATATAGGCTGCTGAGGAGGTGTTGATACTTGATAGTTACAAAAATAGGAAATTTGGAAACGATTATTTATGGTTTTTACTTATAATGAAACGTTTACAATAACTTTTTTTTTAATATTTTGTAGTTTTCAAATATTTTGGAACAGTTGCTAATGCCACCATAGTAAGCTACATAAATTTTATTAAAAAAACTAAAAAAGCCACAGTCTGATATATTCTAATCAATTTAATCGAGCTAAAACAGAATACCTGGCTTTCTTACATAAGCCTGGCCTAAGGCGAGGCAGTCGCTTTACTCATTGCTAGATGCACGTAGCTTATCAACTAAAAAAAAGTTTAAATTATTACCACTGTTACTCCGTTCATAAGCAAGCCAATGCCACGAAAGGGCGCAAGAAATTTAATCAACAAATGCACAGGACCGGCCAAAGAGCATTAGATATAATTGAACACGCAACACGTCAACAAGTTCAAAACCAATTCGCTAATTGCAGATTCCGATTTAAAGGCTACGGACGTTTTGAATAACACGATGACAATAGAAGAACACGTTATCCTGAATACAATTTTTGAAACAGAAAAAAATGAATCAAACGAACTCAATGATATTGGCAGTCTAGACGAGTTGTATTTAACCAATTTAGCAATAGTTACTATGGAAGACTTTCAAAATTCCACTTCAGCAAGTATCTCTATACAAAAACGAGATATCCCTGAATCCAAAGCTGAAAAAATATATATGAATGAAACAATGCATTCCACTACTCCTAAGAAGAAAGTTAGTTTAATCGGAAGACCAAAGACGTATAATTTGGCTGAGCTGAATGAAATCGATGATGACCAAAATATCTACGACAGTAAGTTGATTATCAATGAAACGAAATATGTAGTAAAGACACTTGCATAAAGTAATCGAATATCATATGTTGCAGATAATGAGATCGATGAAGATGTTCCAAAGAATTTTAACGTTGACTACGGTGACTATAACATTATATCAACACAGGAGAATGAAACGAACTTCAGCAAGGTACCCAGTGAACAATCTCTATTGAAGACAAGCACTGAGTTCGCAGTTGTAAATAATACTAGTATTAGTAATAGCAATGAAAAAACAGCAGACGAAATAGAAGAAATAATAACCGAGGCAACAGATATAAAGTTAACGGAAAGTGTTTTAAGCATAACAATGGCTGATATGAATGAAACTACAAATGAGAAAAGTGTAGAAGATTACCTGAATGATCGTAAGTTGTATTTTGGCATCATCGATTTTGAAGTTGGAGAGCTTTTGCATGGAAAAACATAAGTATTAAGCAATTATAAACGGAATTACGGAAAAATCGCACGATTGAAAATCAATATAAATAAATTAATCGGAAGAAAGCTAGTGGACTATGGACGCATTAGAGTGGAGGCCTCTACCCGACAGTAGCAAACAGTCTGAAATGATGATGAACATGTTATGTAAAAACAGCTCAAATTGTACATTTAAAGCATTTTATTCATTGAATACTAGTGATCACCATATTGATCTGTGTGTAGAGATTGTTAGCCCATCAATAGCTTTCGAAACACAACGTATAAATTAAATTAAGATCTTCTCTTACAGCCGAAACTGTACGCCAACTGCAACAAGCAATCGACCGAGCAGAACATAAAATGCAGGATAAGAAAAATAATAAGGTAATTTTAATTATTAATTATTATTTAATTATTATTTACGTATTTTGTTTACATAACTCTGACGATGCCCATTTACAGCTGATCTAATTATAAATTTACTTATTTTTGTATGTATATAATGTTCCTTGATTAATTTTTGTCTTGTCTGTTTTATGGCTTTGAATTATAATTTAAGCACATCCAATTGTAACCCTAGGTATATAAAGTGACATTTCCAAGTGTGCCTTGTGTTCCCACGGAATAAATGATTATGAGTTATGAGTTATGAGTTATTAAAAACGGGTTTTACGTAAAAGGCCTGGGATGAGATAGATCTGTGCACGTGGCCTGTTTGTTACAAAGTTTAGCCATGTGGAGTGGAAGTGAGTCTTTTGCCTTGCAGTGGGAAAGGTGGTTGATTAATAATAACGTGGTTTACGTCAGAAGTTGAAGTTAATGAAGGCACCGACCGCTAGCATTAATAACTACGCAAGATGTTGTTTAGATGAGAATAAAGAAAAAGGCACCAAAAGGTACCTACCTAACCTAGGTAAGATAATGAAGTTAATGTTCTTGCAAAAGTTTTCAGTTGTAAAATTAACGAATGAAATAAATAAATAATGTTTGGCAATCAACACAGAATCATCTGGTCCCAAACTTAGCAGATCTTGTGTTATGGGAACTATATGGCTGATATACTTAATACAATACATAACAAAGATGGATATTTTTTTAATATACATAGAAAATACCCCAAGCACTCGTAATAAATATTTGTCATTTCTTTTCTTTATCCATGATGGTTTTAAAAGTTTTATTTCCAGATCGTACAAACATTTGTCCCAGCGCGGGAATCGAAACCGCAACCTCCCGCGCGACATCCGTCGTCAAAGGCTTTCCAGGGAAAACTAGCTTAAAACATTCCAGGGTGGTTGATGTGTTGACCATACTGGAGAGCGGTAATGTCAAATAGTATCTCATTTAAAATAAAAATACTTTGATTCAGGTCCGCAGAGAGCTAAGAGAGATGCCAATGTACCAAGACATCTCCAGCGAGAGCAGTCTCAGCACCCTCGACGACTCTCTAGACAACAAGACCAACGATGGACCTCTCCTCAAGATGATGGTCAAGTACATGCCCAGCTTCAAACATTACGAGGGTATTTTAGGCGGGGCGAGTTCGGCTAGTAGTCTGGGTTCTACAGTTTTGGTGATTTTGTGTTTGTGTAGCTTTATTTGATTGTGTAAGTTTTGTATTGATTGTATTGAAGATTGTTTTGGATGTTGTGTTTTATTTACATCCAAGATCCTTAGGCCCGTGCTATGAAAGTTTGCTCAGTGATCAATCAATGCGTGAGTGACGTTTGAGCCAACTCTAGGTTTTTTTTTGTATTTGGTGGATTTCCTGTCACTGCGGCCATGATAGGCCTATTGTGATCGCCACTTGTAAAGCTATGTGGTGCCGGCTTAGAATTTGCACCACTCTAACTCTTCCCGCGAGTTTCGTAAGAGGCGACTAAGGGATTTCCACCGGGGGGGTGGGCAGCAGCGCCCCCTGCAGAACAATTCTACCACCAAACTGCGATCCCCAACCCGCATGCCCAGCGTGGGGATTATGGGCATTACCCACCATGTGTGCCAATAAGGCGCTTATCAGGGGAGGCCTGCGTCCAGCAGTGGACCAATACAGGCTGTTGAGGTGAGGTTGAGGTTGAGGATCGCCTTTGTGTGTCCAGCCTCAGTTCAGTGGAGAATTATGAACGCCGCTGCTTCGGCGTTCATAATTCGCTACAAACCCTAGCTAGTTTTCTTCGGAGTGAAGTCTCTTAGCTCGACTAGGCTAAACAGGTGCATAATTCCATCGCCTTCTTCCGCTCGATGGAGACCCGCTGGGTGACGTTACGAGCAGAACCACCCCAGCATTGCACTGGTCTCCATCAGAGGGGGACGCCCTAAATACTCCGGGGCATACCTCGCCCTTTCAAGGGACTACAAGAAGGATCCGTCCAAGACGGATGATCACCGACAGGGTAGCGGTCGAATCCGACCAGGAACCCGCAACCCTGTCAAGTGCTAGTGTGCCGTCGAACGCATCGTCTGGTGACGAGTGGTTTGACGACGCTCTGGCACTAAGTTGAGAGAGGGAGTATCGATGGGTTTTTAGTTGGTATGTCCCTAACTACTAACACTCTGTTAGTAGCTTAGTGGACAGCCCAACATACCCCTCTAGCCATCCTCAGGCTAGAGGCAACACGCAAACAGCATTTTCCCATCGAAAAAAAAAAGGTGCTTGCCCAGATGGAAGCTACGTTTTTGCATCAGTGCTTCCATGTAGGTAACTGTAGCAATAACGGCTAAGAAAATGTAAAAAATAGAGGTGATATACATTAGTCTGCCTTACCTACGTATGAACAGGATCGAATAAGCAGACGTCTTAACAGCAAAATGAAGACAAGGTTAATTCTAAATGGAGCTGAACATGATGACAACCGACAAATTACCAACGCCTACTCAAATGATGTATGTGTTATTTCTTTGTTCATCTTTTTTATTGTTTGAAAATCGTTGCTTTTCGACCAGTCACGCAAGGATAAAGTTGACGGACTAAGATGAGTCATAATGTTAATGTTGTACCTACATGGGGTGGCTATGTCTGGTCAGTTTAATACCGTCACAAACTGGACAATTCCATGGCCTGGTTTTACTACAAGTTAGACACAAGTGGAGTAGTTCCAGTCAATTTTCTCGAAACCTGGTTATGGACATCAATTATTAATTTAGGCGAAAGCTTCTTTTCATGACGCGTTCTACTCGTTACCCGTAACAAATTAGGTGTCCTACACCGAAATTGTTAAGCAACTAATAGGATTTGTTAACATTGAAAAACTTTAGGTTTTTAAAACTTTATGAAAGAGAGGATCTTAGTTTATATAAAAAAATATCTTAAGTTTATTATAAATAATCCACCAAATTGTATCCAGGTTACGATTAACTTACACTTTACAAGATGTAAATACTTTACTTCTGTTCGTAAGTGGAGTAAAAAAGGTCTGTAATTTTTGTCATTAACTGTGTTATGAAGACATAATATGTAATCGATTTGTACTGTTATATAGAGGGTCAAAAGTCACCAACTTAAATAAAAACTACAAAACTGCAACTTCTAACAGAAAATACAATATTCCAGTAACACCCCCGAGGAACAGAACAATTAATTCATGAACCCGACATTGACTCGGTCATCGTCCTTAAACGCGACTCTACAAAGCATTTCTAGCCCTAATCTTAGTGAAATAAAGCTTATTTTGCTCTTCTTGTAACATACGCAAAAACTCTGTAGGTACATCCATCGATGGTATTCACAGTCTTGGTACTTTTGTAATAAAGTTGATTTTGTTTTTTTTGTATCGTTAAGGTCTCTTACCGGGAGCATTTGTCTGTAATGTAAGACCAAGCGAGCGAGAGCGAGCGAATGCAAACGAGTGGGATTCGACGATCGATACGGTCGTTACATAATTTTTATAAGTAGCGACAGCTGCCGAAGCACGCCCGAAGGCGAACGAAGGTCCTTGTTTGGGCTCGCTTGTTTTCGCAATGACGTCCACACTAGTTCTTTCGCGTTCGTTCGGTTACCTTCGCTTGCTCTCACTCGCTTGTTCTGTACCCGGCAAAGATCCTATGACTAGTAGGTATAAATAAATAATGCTGGACAATTCACACAGCATTATCTAGCCCCAAGCTAAGCAGAGCTTGTGTTATGGGTACTAGATAGATAACTGATATATTTAATACAATACACAACATAGATAGATATTTTTTATTATACATAGAAAACACCCAGACCAACGGAACAAATTTCTGCAGATCGTACACAAATTTGTTCCGAGGCGGGGTTCGAACCCGCAACGTATACAACTATCTTCGGTACCCGTTCAGGTTCCAGCATTACTTTAGTGAGGGTAAAACCGTAACCTAAATTGCGAATTTTAAATTCGGTCACTGTCAAAACAATTACAGCAGCTTCCGTGTATTATTCAACACCTTTAGTACGATTACCGATCCGCCGCGAAGCGTGGTGATTATGGCTAAACTATAATTTAGGGGAGACATGTTCAGCAGTGGACGTATGAGTACTGATGAAGAAGTAGAACAAGAACAAAATTTTAAATATTAAAAACCCTCCGACAGATTTTCATGAAATGGCTAAGAACACTCGGGATAAAATTATCTATGACACAAAAAAAACTAAACGAAAATCGGTTCATCCGTTCGGGAGCTACGATACCACAGATACACAGACAGACACGTTAAATTTATAACACCCCTCTCTTTTTGCGTCGGGGTTTAAAAGAATTGATCTGACTACAGCAGAATGCTCAAATTGTCAGTCAGGGAGGCAATTTTTTTTTAACGTAATACTCTCAAACGAATCTCATCTACATAACAGGCGAATTCCCGTCAGTCGGAGAGGCAGTTATTGTGACTAAGAGGTATAAACACACAATTGTATCGTGTTATGTCGTGCGTTTAGAAAACGACATAAAATTGTGAGGAAGCATACTTTTATGTCGTGAGCATTATTCGTTTGTAAATAATGAAATGTTACATTACAGACGAATGCTCTCGGTGAGCGCACGCCTTTAGAGTTAGTACGTTTAATGGTCGCATGCATTTGCGGGCAGTCAAGTCGCGGCGGTCAGTCGTAGCGGGCGACTTGTGTCGCTACGGCGTAGAGCTGCTACGGCGTAGAGCTGCTACGGCGTAGAGGTGCTACGGTGTAGACGCGTAGCGGTTTTTGTATTTTTGGTAGGTCAAGACAGGGCCGATTTTTTAGTTTTGTTTGCGTGTTAGTTTTTACTTTTTAGTGAGTTTTAAGTCAGATCCAGATGTCTTTTAGTTTGAGTGAGGTTTAGAGAATTGTAGTAGCCGATATTACCCGTGCGTTTTAGGTATTTTACCGGTATACCTATAACCTATACCTAACCAGTGCGGTGGTCAATTCATGTTTGCATTCATTTTGTAGCTTTGATAATTTTTCCGTAATCTCGGACTTGATTGTTTTGTAAACTAAAGTTTTGTAAAATTATAAGAAAATGTAAAGAGATTTCCGATTTAGTCTGTTTCTAAAATACTTACGCTTGGTGATCCTTTCGCTGGGAGACCATAAAATAAATAAATAAATAAAAACGCATCATCATCGAGTGAATAGTTTTTATACATCGAATTTTCTTAAATTAATCGAAAATTCTACTCAATATAAAAATCATAAGTCAAAACTTTTACCTATACATATAATTTAATTTAGCGCATGTCAAAACATATAATTTTGACATGCGGTTTGTGCATTGAATTTAAACTTTTAGCACAACAACTTGTAAATTTAACCCCTTAGCACATCGCACCCCCAAAACCACCATGACGAATGACAAGCCCCCCGAAGAGGTCCCCCGCTGCTCGTGGAGTCAGCGGCCTGATGACTTGAAGATCGAGATCGGCTTCGGAGTACCTCTGGGTGCCATGAGCGCACATCCTGTGTTCAGATCAGCTTGGGACATAGGCTGGTGAGTTCTAAGAGCTAGCTTATTTTAAGATGGACTAGGAACTAAGCTAAGTATTGTGGTATCACGATGTGTCAATGGATGCGGCTAACAAAGGACCCGATGACTTAAGGCTGCACGAGTCGTCCGATCCAACTCATCAGTGGGCGCGGCCTAAATGTGGACTAGGAAATAAGCTAAGAATAGTGGCATCATGATGGATGTTTCAATGGATGCGGCTAACAAAGGACCCGATGACTTAAGGCTGCACGAGTCGTCCGATCCAACTCATCTGTGGGCGCGGCCTAAATGTATACCATCTCATCTGACATAATAGACATTCTCGCGAAATGAAAGGCAAATAAATTTATTCGTAAAACGGTCGCGTAAAATTGGGAAAAGACTTTTAGCACAAGGGTTATATAGAAAAACTATTGAGAGTATCTTTTCAAAATAATATTTCAACTTTTGAATAACTAAACTATGTCTGTACGGGCTTTATATTGCCAAAGTTGGGCTAAAATCGGTGTTAAAATACGAAAGTTTAGAAGCTTGTATTTTTTTAATTAATTCTTTTTTTACGGTTTCGGGTGCATAAAGACATAGGATAGTGACGAGATAAATTGATGTTATCCTTAGTTTTGGATGGTCAACATCAAACAGCGTTGTAGTTACCCATCCACGTTTGTATGGAGAGATGAGCGACTCGTTCAGCCTTAAAGATCAAGATCGGTTTCGGGTTCTCTCAGGGGGCGATGAGCACGAATCCCGTGCTTATATCTGCTTGAAACGTGGGGTAGCGAGTTTTAGGATATTTTTTTTTAAAAGACACATTTTTGCGTGGGAAATTTCAGGTCGAAAGTTAATTCAAGTGTTTAATTTATACTGTTACGTATGAGAAGAACCACTAATAGGTATGCTTAATGAAATAAAAGTAAACTTATAAACTTTCTGATGATAAAAATTAGCAAAGTTGTTCGGAAACTTGCGTTTGCACATGTTTCTTAAATTTCTTAATGGACAATATACTAACATGTCGCGTTAATAAATTAAAGCATAAGTTTACAATAGACTCTTAAGATAGTTGCATTTCATGAAGACATGTTATAACATCGAAAAATATAGCGTATGAAAAAAAAACGTCACGTGGCTTGAACGGAAAGATGCTCGCTTCACAATCCAGCCATAAACGCTGGCCTTGAGATTTACGAGAATCGTGCGCATTGTTACAACATTCTTAATATTAGGTCATGGCTGCTAAACTATGTCAAAAATATGCGAGTATGCCTCCGAACCAGGGCTTACCCAAGGTCTATCTTTTTTGCACACCTGGCTAGATCTTTATATCGATATCACAAGCATTGCTGGACGAATCTAAACTTGAATGGCACAGGACCGTAGGGACGTCAAGAACTATAGAAATGGTTCAGAACTAATTAATGGTTCAAGAGTTTGGAATTCTAGGGCGGGTGTAACCCTGAGCTGAGTTGATGATTAAGTGGTCATTGGAACATTTTATACGAGCAACTAGCTGCATTCTTGCTACCCGTTGTCCTATTACCCGTTTTCCCGTAGGAATAAAGCATTTTCCCGCAATAAAAAGTAGCCTATGTTCATCAGGAATAATGTGGGTTAAAATAAAGAATTTTTCAAATCGGTACAGTAGTTTCGGAGCCTGTTGAATACAAACAAACAATCAAATCTTTCCTCTTTATAATATTAGTATCGATAATGTGAATTGTTTGCAGTCGATTTTAAAATGTATGGAAGGAGCTTTACAAGGTGTCATTCGTTGCACTTAAACGCAATTTAGGACTGTCACTTTAAAATTATCTTATTTGAAAAACGCAATGTGCATACACAACCAACAATCATCAATCAACAATCTCATAAATATATCTGCTAAAACTAACTGAGAGTCAACGACCTTGAGACAAAGCTTGTATCAAAAAACAGGGCAAGTACCGAAAATACACCAAAAGTGAACTATAAAAACTGTTCCTTATGAACAGTATTTACATAGGAAATATTGTGCGTGCCATTCCGCTATCGAGTTAAATATTCAATGCCCATGATTGTTCGAAGGGCATGCCAGTATACGAAGGGTTTCACTACTTTTACTTAGGCCCTCATTGCAAAACATTACATTTTCACCTTTTTCAGGTCATTTAAATTTACACTTCCCAAAACAGGAAGAAACCAATTTTTCTTCCTGTTTTGGGAAGTGTAAATTTAAATGACTTAATATTAACTTTTTACTGTTATGTTTGCTAATGGAACAATATTTTTAGCGTTCCGGTTAGAATCATACACACATGATTATTTTAAACTTTCCTAAAACAGCTTTTTGAATTTCTACTGAACAACTGTTATTAAAACTCCAATAAACTCCAATAGTACAGTTTTATCACCAGATATTTATCAAAACAATTCCGGTCCAGCCAGTTCTTGTTCTCCCGCCATCAGCATCATCCTTATTTTCTATTTATCACCAACCAAATCAGTTTTCTTAGCGCCATTCGATTAATCTACCAATCCTGTCAAGCCTACATGCCGCCAACCTAGGCAAACGTCTCCGTGATTGGTAAACTAATACATACGGCTATAATACCACCAAATCTGATGACTGAATCTCAGTGTTGACAGCTGATAACCTTCTATTTCCAACTATATGTATTACACTAGATTATAAATTATTTTTAAAACTTTGAAATCATGACACAACCTTGTAGGTATCTCTTTGTTCTATAATTCTAAAATTATTTTCAAAACCTACATGGGCAGCTATCTTCTTGATAGATCATGCTGGCCACTATAATTATTAAATTCAACGATCACAGCTAGGTATATTAGGTACTACACGCCCCCATAACCTTATGTTCATGATTGATACCATAATTTATAACACATAGGAACCAACTGACTGACCTGCTTTCATAGCTCGTCTTTAATAAAGAACATGAAATATACACAAACCTACTTGTTAACATTAATTATTATTGCTTTGCTTTTCTGTGTTAGTGACTTTTTAACCCCCGACGCAAAAAGAGAGGGGTGTTATAAGTTTAACGTGTCTGTTTGTGTATCTGTTTATCTGTCTGTGGTATCGTAGCTCCCAAAGGGATAAACCAATTTTCGTTTAGTTTTTTTGTGTCATGGATAATTTTATCCCGAGGGTTCTTAGTCATGTTTCATGAAAATCATTCGGGGGGGTTTTTTAAATTATTAAATATGTTCTTGTTTATTTGTTTTTTTCTCTAAGTATACAGTTGAGCCGTCTTCCATCATCGCACCTCTTAAATTTTATTGTTTCTTAGTTTTAAGCGTGTTTTTTCTATGTATCTATCTATCGCTCAACGCTGAGCATAGGTACCTATGCTTCCTCCATATTGCACCATTTTGTACAAACAGGGTCCATTATAAGTTACAGGTGCAACGAAAGAAAATTATCCATCTACAAGATTGTTTTCACAATATAGCTTTATTCAGTAATCACCGACACAGTAAATAGTATGGCAGCCTCAATAAAAGCCACTAAGAGCTCTATTAAAAAAAAATTATATCATATTTTATATTTGTTTCTCTGAGGTAGACTGCAAATTGTTAAATTTACTTTATTACTGTTTTCACATTTTGTTTCGTACATTTACTATCTGAATAGTAGGTTTTTAAATTTTTTTATTCTCACTTCTATTTTCATTTTAGTAACTGTTTTCTTATTTTTTACAAGGAAGCACATGTGCAAAACTGTAAAAGGAGACGCACTGGATTCTGAAATACAGCCTAGGCTAGCTTAGAATTCAATATTATACTGAAACACTGTATTTGTGTTCAATAAATGATTTTTATGTTTTGTTTTTATACTAAAATGACTAGACATTCTTTTAACTATAATTAACTAAAAATTTGTGGTAAGATTTTATTTAGATAGGTACCTAAGATTTCCAAAACTACAGAACAGATCAAGATGAAATTTATCGTACATTTAGAACATAGCTTCACATAGATAATAATGCATCTTATTATACAGAAAAACGCCTGCAAAGCCGCGGGCTGAAGCTAGCAGTACACAATCCTTGCTATTATTTATTAGTAATAATGTCCTCCTAGCCGAATTTCGACCACGGCGGTCAGTCTCATCGGAGACTAGCCAGATGCGCAGGACATATATTATTTATTAACTGTATTAATAAATAATAGTCCAGTTCAATTGTAGTTTTAGGCAAACACATTTATTTCCTTTATAATTATTACAGGTTGATTTTCCATCCGAGCCGCCATAACCCAAAGTGTCTATCTTGTCTCTGGTCCCTCCGGAAGTTCCGTTCTTGCCAGTATTACGTTCCTATAAGCTACATTACATTAACAAAGCTCTATCACTTTCCTTATACTCGTAGCTACAAAACAAATAACGTTATTGGTGACCAATGGTGACTGCCTTAATGGTTTGATACCTACAGTTGTTATACAGGTAGAGTGGTCACTCTAGTCTAGACTAGACGGCTCATAGGTAGGTACAAACATGAGACCGACTTTTATTCTTTTTCGTTTTGTTTTGTGGTGCGATCGGTGCTACTTTCATGATTCAAGATTTTATTGATAAATACAGGGTTATTGGTAATTCACTGATACTATGTTGAATGCAGGTTCTGCCCACCATCATGAACACGCCCGTGAAGACGCCAGGTCTCAATTCTTAAAATTGGTGGAAAGGTAATGATATTAGTATGTATCTATTTAAAAATCGTTCATTTTAGGGATTTTCTTTGAAACTAAAACTAAAAACGGCTCTGCCCTGAATTATCAGTGGGTGTGTGTGTGACGTGTGTTCGGCTGTCCCTCAGGCAAGCTAATGCCACTTAAATCATCTTGCGTAGATGTAAAATAAGCCTATGATGATGATGTTGATTTAAATAGGAGTGAGAGATAGGTATGTAGTAATTAATTAGGTTTCAGATATTATTATGTATGTGAGGCGATTTACACAAAAGAATTAAGACCTGGCGTCTTCACTAACGTGTTCGTGATGATGGGCAGAACCTGCAGTTTACGCAGTGTCAGTGAACTACCAATAACCCTGTATAAATTGACACGTAAAATAACACAGTTAAATTATTAGTTACATATTTTTGAATTATACTAGCTGTACCCGCGACTTCGTTCGCGATTGCCTTACCTGCCGACTAATTAAGTTCACATTTAACCATAGTCTCTCATAATATTATGAAACGCCGCCGTCCAAAAAATCGTGTAGGGTCTACGGGGGATAGCATATTGTTATCTTCAATCCCATTCTTTATCCACACGACTTTTAGCTACGACTCGGCCAGCGTCAATGTTAAGAAGTGTCCTACTCGTTTGACTTACTCACAGCTGGGGCCCTATTCTGCTATACTAATCGCTTCACTATGACAGGGCTATCGTCACAGAATGACACTTTTTGGTATTCCACCTTGGATGAAAGAAATTATGATGAATGCAGATGGAGAGACGCGCGTCAAGTTTGAAACTACATATTAATTTATCTCGCGCGCACTATCTGGAATTTTATTAATCTAAGGATTCTACGTGATGATTCTGCGACGATTCCATTGTCATACTGAAGCAATTGTTTTGCAGAATTGGGCTCCTGATCCATTTGACTGGACCACCGTAATTTTTTTTCGTTAGTAGGTAGGTACAGTTGGCTGTGTACCACAATAAAAAATATTTTTCTGCGGTCCAGTTAGTTTAAGTGGACCACAATAATTAATTAATTTAATTGTACACGAAGTTTGGTTGGAGTAAGACTCCAACCAAACTTCGCTGGACCAGCTAAACCACCATATATCATGTAAGGCAGGAACCTAACTTATTTTTCCAAGACCCACCACCTTAGTAGGTAGGAACCTAACTAATGGGTGCGTCTTGGAAAAATAAATAGATAGGAACTTACCTACCCTTTATCTACTAATTTTTTTCTTCAATCTACAGATTATTTCATCAATCTACTGATTTTCTACTCGACTTTCTACTGATTTAGTCATATTCGATCTTGCATCTCTGTTTCTAACAAAGAATGCATGAAATCGGACGACGCGTAGACCCGTCGTGATGCGCGGTTAAAGAATTCTACTTTTTCCTCTCTCCCAGGGGAACCTTACTGAATTCCAGGATAAAATGTATTCCATGTCCTTTCTTGTAGTATGAACTCAAAACGTGCCAAGTTTCATTCCAACTCATTACCTATGTAGTTTCGGCGTGATGAGCGGTGAAGGAATTTAACTTTCATCCCCTCTGCCAGGGCAACCTTACTGAATTCCGGGATAAAATGTATCTTTCGTACGAACTAAAATCACGCCGAGTTGCATTCGAATTCATTAAGTAGTTCCGTCGTGATGCACGGTTAAAGAATTTTACTTTCATCCTCTCTCCCAGGGGAACCTTACTGAATTCCAGGATAAAATGTATCCCATGTCCTTCCTTGAACTCAAATTGTACCAATTCAGTCCAACTCATTCAGTAGTTTCGGCGTGAACGTGATGCGCGGTGAAGAAATTTTACTATTATCCCCTCTCCCAGGGAAACCTGACTGAATTCCGGGATAAAAAGTATCCTATGTCCTTCCTCGTGGTATGACCTAAAATCGTACCGAGTTTTATTTCAATACCTTAAGTAGTTCCGTCGTGATGCGCAGTTAAAGAATTTTACTTTCATCCCCTCTCCCAGGGAAACCTGACTGAATTCCGGGATAAAAAGTATCCTATGTCCTTCCTCGTAGTATGACCTAAAATCGTGCCGAGTTTCATTTCAATACCTTCAGTAGTTTCGGCGTGATGCGCGTTTAACAAACAGACAGACAGACAGACAGACAGACAGACAGACAGACAGACAGACAGACATGAATAAAAAAAATTGCAGTTTTGGCTTCAGTATCGATAATAGAGTGCTCTCCAAAAAAAATTTTCAAAATATCTTCAATGTACAGAATTGGACCTGTTACAGTTTTATTATAAGTATAGATTTATTCATTAATTAATCTTATCTGCTATAAACAGTTAACTAAATACATTATATTTAAGAAAAATCACTGAGCATAAGTTTTCACACTCTGCAGTTAGGTAAAACAATTTTGAGAAAGAGGCGAAGAGGGGATTCAGCTAGGCTGGGCAGCGTTTGGAAAACTACGTTGACTCTTTTCGTCACCCATACCGCAATTTTTGAAAACGAAAGTTTTCAATCAGTGCATCTTACCCGTCATGACCTACGGAGCTGAGACGTAAACACTCACGGTAGGGTTGGTCCACCAGTTCAAAGTCGCTCAGCGAGCTAGGGAAAGAGCTATGCTCAGAGTCTCTCTGAAGGATAGAATTCGTAACGAATACATCAGACAGAGAACCAAAGTTATCGACATAGCTCTAAGAATTAGCAAGCTGAAGTGGTAGTAGGCAGCAGATATGCCGATCCAGTGCAAGCTGTACCATAGAATAGAAATCAATGCAAAGCAACAAAACAGGAGCACGTAGCTATAAACGTTCTTCATGAACACAAGGGCAATATGGTCATGATGTCTTTTATTCGTTAATATTTCATCATAACGGATCCCTCCCACTCCATCGTTTAGATAATCAGAACAACTGTAGGTGTGATTCCACGCTCAGAACCAATTTGTGAGAATTATCCACTTAGCCCTGTCATGTGTGAAATGATCCATCTTTTGGACACTAGGTATTTTGTTCAGGGTAGCTAGGTATTGTTGTGTTGGTGCATTGTATCTTATCTATAACTTTGGTTTATACTTAGAGTCTTCACTGATTCGCAGCTCCAGAAAGTTCTTTTTGTCAAATTCAGCGTAAGCAACTAAACTTATAAAATCAATCAAGAGCTGGAATTTTTACCTTCCTTTTACCTTTCCTGTAATTTCCGCCCTGGGGCTTGGTGGTCGACTACCAAAGAACATTCAACCTTAACTTTAGCACCCTTGATTTTTTACCGAAACTATGACCATATACAAAATCCCCAGGTTCAATAACATTTATGAATGTTACTGGGTTACTCTACCGTAAAATTACCATTAGAAATCGTATGTCCTACAAACTATTAGGTCCTTACATATGAAATTGGCGTTTTTCGTACTGGCCACTTTAATCACAAATTTCTCCTCTTTGGTAAGGAATTCCAAATTCAAATTTGTACAGCTATAGACTCGTGTATTTGTGCTTCGATGATCGTCATTCATTTGTTTTTTTTTCTTCTGTTTTTTTCTGTTTGCGTCACTCATTTTACAAAATGGAAAACTTAAAATATCGCATTATTTACGAGTACGAGTTCCGCCGTGGCACTAGTGCTGCGGAAACAACTCGAAGGGTGAATGATGTGTATGGCGGTCGTGTTGCAAAAGAAAACACAGTTCGTTTTTGGTTCCAACGTTTTCGTTCTGGAAATTTCGACTTGCAGAACAAGCCCCGTGGACGGCCTGAGACTCAAGTTGATAATGAAGAGTTGAAGGCTATTGTGGAAGCGGATCCATCGCAAACCACGTCCGAGTTAGCTGCAGGCTGCGGTGTTAGTGATAAAACTGTTTTAATTCACTTGAAGCAAATTGGGAAGATTAAAAAGCTTGAAAGGTGGGTACCTCACGAATTGACTGAAGCAAACCGGCAAACGCGCGTCGACTGCTGCGTTACATTCTCAGTCTAAGACATCCTCCGTACTCCCCGGACCTTGCTCCAACAGATTACCATTTTTTTCGAAATTTGGATAACTTCTTGCAAGGGAAAAAATTCAACTCCGATGGGGCAGTCCAAATCGCCTTCAAAGATTTTATTGATTCCCGTCCGACTGGTTTTTTTAGTAAAGGGATCAATGAACTACCTATAAGATGGCAAAAGTGCATAGAAAATAATGGTTCATACTTTGATTAATTAAATATATTATATTAAAAAATATTCGACTTTTTGTTCCTCCCATACAAAACGCCAATTTCATATGTAAGGACCTAATATTATTTATACGTACTAGCTTGCAAGGCTTCAATACAGTCTCAATAAGTATCTTATCGATTCCATACATGAATGAAGTCCGGTTAATGACCCCATAGGGTAGTTGTCTAGTCGTCGACCTTTGGCACACTTTTGGAGGGAACCAGCAGCCTTCAAGTTTACCCTCTTTCCGTCAATGAGCAAACAACTCGGAGTAATTCCTTCGAAGGCAAACAAAAGGAAGCTTTTACGATGCAATTTTATGCAAACTTTTTGTTTGTTTTTAAAGCAACCTCGTTCGTTGAACTTTTTGAATTTGAAAAAGGTTATTTTGCAATAAGGTTTGATTTGAAAAGTTCTATAGATACGTTGAGTTTTGAGAACTCAAGTGTGTTTTTAATTTTTTGCCGAAAGTAGACCAGTCAAGCACCTTCAAATAAATCAAACTACACACAGGCCTCCACCGTTTGTAGATTAATGATTGTGTCTTAATGACCACAAATAAAGGTCATTTTGTTTTGAATTCTTGTACGCCGGCCTTTTCACCTCCTTGTTACTAGTTTCCGCAAAACAGGTTGTCATAGCAACCGTCACAAACAATACTGTCAAGCAACACTTCCGTGAATTTTGATTTTTAAATAATGTCACATTTTATAAAAGAAATAAAAGAAATTATGATATCCTGACCACCTGCCCAAATAAAATTCTAAATTACGTATTTATACCACATGTTACTAAGGTTTGTTAGAAGGATGGACTTCGGCTTTGGTGATTCGCTGATTCCCAACGTGGGAGGGCTGTCACAGTATTTCAGAAATGACTTCGGGTACGTTGGGTTTTGATGATCTTCTAAAGATATTTACATATTATATTAACTTACCTTTAAATATTACCGTACCTTAAATTTTCCCAACGTTTTAGCAGTACTCAGGCTGCTGTGTTCATGAGTTATTGAGATTTCTCAATTTTATTTTGAGTTGCACTTTCGTCTCCGGAACTCTACATAACCGGCAGTTAGGTTCTCATTAAGTACACATGGAACTCTATTACTTCCTGTGTCTCCCTTTAACTTAATCTTAAAAGTTCCTACTGTGATTGTTAAAATTTGAGATAGCTAAAGAATAAAGAATCCATGAAGTGTGATGAAACATTGGGAAAATCGAAGATTCGTTAAATATAAAGTAATAGTGTGGCAGTTGCACATATAAAAGTACATCTCAAATCAAAAACTCTATCTCCATAAATACAATAAATGTACACATAGAAAAGGTCAAATCATAAAAATAATGTAGACTAAAGTAAAGAAGCGACGAAGAAACCTTAGCCTGTTAGTTGTTATTTTTCGAGCTGGAGCAAAACTCGTCCCAAGCTTTTTTATCTTCTAGATAATCTGGTATTTTGTAGTAAGCCTTTTTACAAAGGATATGTTTTACAATTTGTTTGAATTTATTTATTGATAATTTTTGCAACTCACTTGGAGTTTTGTTGTAGAAGCTTATACATTGCCCTTTGAAAGATACATTTATCTTGTGTAGCCTAGTTGTAGGCACAGCGAGTTTATTCTTATTTCTAGTATTTATATTGTGTATGTCGCTATTTTTAGGGAATAGATGATATTTCTATGAGTGTACAACAAGTTTTCATAAATATATTGACATCTGCTACATTTACAGCTTATGTTGCACAGCTGGACGCAGGGTACTCTCTGATAAGCGCCTTATTGGATTTTATCATATGGGGGCTAATTCCCATAATCCCAACACATTATTTTATTATTTGTTAAACCAATAAATTATTCTCGTATAAAGCAAAAGTCTGTCTGTCACCTTTTCACGCGTAAACGGCTGGGCGTATCGCAATGAAATTTGGTAGAGAGGTACGGTATCCGGACACTACGTGAACGGCGCGTGCAAAGCGGCGAGCGGAAACTAGTATAAATGTAAAAAAAAAATCTTCAAATCTAATTTCACCTTGACTGGTCATCTGTCCTCAATGCACGTAACAAGTCTCTTAAATATTCTCAAGGGTTTCTTTGTCCATTGAGCTGATTATCTTTATGACTTTTATCTCCATCGCAATCTTTATTAAAACGTCCGAGACACGTAATTTTGTCACCATTATTTTGAGATCGTATTAATTGAGGTCAGTTCGAGTCGTCAAAATTAACTTTGATAATATACAACGATATTATTATTACAAAGACATATAAGAAAAGCTCGTTTATGTCTGAGTCAGAAGTTATTCAAAAATAAATAGGTTATTTCTATATATCTATCAGATGTTTAAAATAAAATCTTATTTTTGAAGTAGCCAACAAAAAATCTTCTTTCCAAAGAACAAGCGTAGTACGGTCAACAACAAAAATTATAAATAAATAAATGATGCTGCAAAATTCATACAGCATCATCCAGTCTCCAGCTAAGCAGAGCTTGTGGGTATTGGTTTGTTGCAGGGAAAACTGATATAATTTATCCTACGACTCTTTTGATGTCATCTGGCGCAAAAAGACAGCCTCAGTGCTCAGCAGAACCCACGGAACCAGCAACAGCATCCTAAATGCTATATCTACTAAATATGATTATCCTGTGATATATCAGGTCATTCAGAGGACTAAATCAACTCAACAAGTTGACTGAATAAATAAAATTTATATATAGTTCTTTCTTTCTTTCTAAAAATGATACTTAAAACGCTTGAAGATTCAACTTCAGCGATTTTTGCCGTCGATTTTTAGTATACATATTTAGTTACTAAACTCGTTTTTCAGCCCTTCCTCCGGCTTCCACCACATGTCAAAGATGATGGATCGCATGATGATGGATGCCATGCACCCATGCGGCTTTGCCCATATGACCACGCGTTTCAAACATAACAACCGAGCTGGGGATATTTCCGACCCCCCGCCTCCTCCCAGAGACGGTCTTAGGAATGAGAGGAGCGATGCGAGGAGGGAACGAGCTAGGGCCTCCGATGTACATTCTATCAACGGGACTAGGCATCCTCCCACACAAGGTACTAACACCATAGAGATTGCTTGCAAATGCTTTAAATCTAATAATAAAACCCGACACCTGCAAAGTTTTGTGTTTTTTGAATCTCTAAGATCTTTTTGAAACTTGTCTTTGGCACCTGAATAATATCCAAAGCGTTGCCTGGAATCGGAGCCGTCTCTTCTCATTTCTCAGTTAGTTAAGCTTTGTTACTCCTTAACTGCACTCTTTCAGCTTTGGCATTTTTTTGGCTCCTTGATTCCCCTATTATATTCCCAAATCTGTACCCAAAAATTTGAATTTACAAGCTTGTTCTGCTTAGCTAGGTACACATACACATATGTTTGTTATAACTAAAATTAACATTTCTTTAATTTTAGTTGTAAGGCCGACACAAGCGAATGTATTTGTAAAACAGCCGCTCGACCATGCCAAACAACAGTCAGACCCCACCACTGAGAAATGGGCGACCTCACTACGGCGTAGGCACCCCGACCTACAACCGACACTTCCCTCAATATTCGCTAGAAAGACCTCATCTACCTCCTCCTCTACAGTAAGCCCTGGCAATACAAGTGGACGTAAAGCGCGCTCGATGGAAAGAGCCCCGCGCGCCCGTATGAGGCATCTGGTTCCTAGCAAACCAAGAGCCACGAGGAAAAATGAAATCCCCGCAGAAGGCGACCAGGACGTTACCATGAATAATGAAAAGGAAGATCAAAAGATCTTCGATTCGACCGGATATGAGATCCATCTCGTTGAGACATTGGAAAGAGATATATTGCAGAGGAACCCTGATGTTCGCTGGAAGGATGTTATTGGGTTGGAAAATGCGAAAACAGTACTCCAGGAAGCCATGGTGCTACCACTCGTTATGCCCGACTACTTTAAAGTGAGTCTACGTTATCGTCTTTTGTATTCACTTTAGTTCCTTTGATGTTGTTGGTGCCTCATTTACACTTTTCTCACCTAAGACTTATCAATACATGCGCGTTATATAATTATCATGACCCCATAGATATCTTTAAGTTGTTTCTATATCTGCAAAGGTTAGCTATTGTATTTAACAGGTATATCAGTTTCGGTTTTGTGCATCTATTAATTATTCCGTTTTCAATTAAGTACAATTTTTTTTATTTGGTTTATCATTGCACGAACTACATAATACTTCAGTAGTATTTACGGCTGCAAATACCATGACCTTGTCTCCTTCTACAATATGATTAATTAAAACTATGAAATAAACCCCCGGAGCTTCGTCTAGTCTGACCATAGCCTCATACTTTGTCGGCAACTTGCGTGAGATAACCATCACCCCGTATTTCTTTGTTACCCCTTCAAGCCTAATAACGATTTTCTCAAATTGCACGTGTATTTTTTGTGAAGAAAGTGGGTCAACTTATGGCTTGTGGCTTTCCACATTAATGTTATTACTGTAATTGCTTCGCCTGACCCTAACGATGACCGTATCACGAAGGCAAGGACTTTATGGAAAGAACTAGCATTTGTGTCTGGTTTAGCGTGAAGATAATTGTTTCATGCTCGACGACAATAAATGTATTTAGCTGAAGTATCATTGATGACTAGGACTTACTTGTTACTTGTTTCCGGACTCGTTTCCGCAACTAGGCCACAGGTGGGCCCTTTTTGCGTGTCGGGTGGGGGGATGCTAAACTAACCACCCGATGTCCTCCAGGAAGGCTAGCAACTCGCTGACGCCGGTGCATGCCTCCCTAGGCGTCCTTGGTGTTCCAAGGTATTGTAGTCGTTGGGAAGCAACGCTATCGCACTCTACAAGCACATGCGCGGCCGTCTCCTCTGCGTTCATGCACCCTCTGCATAGGGGGCTGTCCGTGATACCCAGGTTAAATAGGTGTTTGTTAAGCATGCAGTGACCAGTGACAATGCCGACGATTTGCCGGAGTTTGTCACGCTTCAGATTGAGGAGTTTTCGGCAGAATCTCGGGTTAAGAGCCGGGAAGGCCTCCTTCGACTGTCTACAATCTGAAATACTTGCCCAGTAGTCTTGGTGTTGTTTAGTTGTACGTTGACGGATCCATGAGCGGACTTGACTGAAAGGTAGGGGGATTATTGGTTCGGGCCCTGCCGGTTGCCGCTCCGAACCTCTCCTTGCCAGTGCATCAGCTTCGTCGTTTCCTCTCGATCCGCTGTGTCCTTTTATCCACTGTAGAGTGACTCTATTGGACTGACTTACTTGTTCCAGCAGGTGGTGGCATTGTAGAGTGAGTCCCGAGTTGTGTTCTCTCCTGTTCAGGGCCTGTAGTACAGCCGCGCTATCCGAGAGGATCCTGATATTTTGGTCAGTTACCTTTCTTCGTAGCACTGCGGTCGCAGCTTGGATTATACCTACACATTCCGCCTGGAAGATGGAGTTGTGGGCACCCAGTGCTGTTGTTTTGTGTATGTTTGATGACTAGGAACTAATGACATAGATCATAGGCCAACGTATTTGCTAAACGAACATGTTTGATTAGCAGTTCAGTAAGTTCAGCTGGATTTTCTGTTGATTGTAATTTTTACTCAGTCGGTAATCTAACTAATTTTCTAGAGACGGTGGTTTGTAAAAAATATTTAGGAACTACAAAAAAAAAACTCCCAAACAAAACTACTGAAACTGCGAAGTCTCGGGTAGAAGACAAGGTTAAAATAATAAAATTAAATAAAAAAGCCTTTTATTTTTTGAAAGTAAGTACAAAATACTTGACCTATGTAGGAGGTTTCCTATAGGAGGTTTATTCAAAGGTTTCTTAAAAATATTATTTTTTAAAAGTATAACCCCCGAATACTCAAACGCCACTTAGATGTAAGAACGTGTAAAATTACGACTTTTTGATAGATTTTCATAGAAAACTGTCAAAAAATCGCGACATAAGACGTACATACGTACGTCTGAGTTGCGTTTGAGTATTCGGGGGTTAGTTAATAAATATAAAATTAAATGTATATTTTCCATAAACTCCAGGGCATTCGAAGACCGTGGAAAGGCGTCCTCCTAACAGGTCCGCCTGGCACCGGTAAGACATTACTCGCGAGGGCAGTTGCCACAGAGTGTCGAACGACCTTCTTCAACGTCTCCTCTGCATCGCTCACGTCCAAGTATAGAGGGGACTCGGAGAAACTTGTCCGGCTGCTGTTTGATATGGTAAGAGTTTTCAACTAATTGAACCTTTTTACTAGACAGAGATAAACCATTCTAAAAATGCACGCCAAAATGCACGCCCCATGAGCACGCCACATTGAATTTGCTGAAATTCAAATGAAAAAATGTTTTTCTGATAATGTTCATCTGACCACGTCTTTTGATGACAACGCACGACGTTGCGTTACGGAGACATAATCGCATGAAAAACGTCTAGAGTTGCCTTTTGTTCTGTCGGAGCGGGTACTCCGCACAACGTGGCGCCGTACCTACTCTTTACTACGCTGTGGTATGCGTCATGGCGTCACGGCGTTGACAATGGTTTCGTTTGTGCCACATACCGCTGCGGCAAAATCAAATGACCGCTTCTACGCACAGACATTTAACATTGCGTCGTGACGTTATTTTGAGCGTTGTTTGTTGCTAGCAACCCAAACTTTAGCCTCTGACCTGGCTCTTGGTGTATTTAAGTTTCTAAAGGTTCCATTAGTATCTAACTCGACTCGTCAAGATCTGTCAAGACTAAGATTTATTTGATTTACAATTGCCCATAACCTGTCTATACCAGGACTTTGTTAATATTCTATGAATCGCGCTGTCTATCGTCTATTTTATTTGGTAGTTTCTGGCCGCAGCTACGCACGCCCTGTTTCCATGAGAATGTTTTCTTAGGTTATTTACATCTCACGGTAACTGATTTATGAGACTAAAGGTAGCCTATGTTTTATTCCAGGTTAGAGCTACTCCTATGCAAGAATTCAGCCCAATCTGATAAGTAGTGTTGATGACAAAAAGTAACAAACAAACATCTATCCATCCAAAATTTCGCATCACTATAATATTATAAATGCTAAAGTTGGGATGTTTAGGGAGATGTTTGTTGTCTCTTCACGCCAAAACTACTGATATCGGGCTAAAATTTTCCATAGAGTTTATTCTAATCCTGGAATCAAATATACTTTTACCCCATAAATCAGTTCCCATGGGATAAAAATCAACTTTAAACGTTTTCATAGAAACAACGCATGCGAAGCCGCGGGCAGAAACTGTTTTCTAATATTAGTTTGATTTGATGTTTCCCAGGCATCATTCTACGCCCCCAGCACGATATTCCTGGACGAGGTGGACTCACTGTGCGCGGTGCGCGGCGCGGACTCCGAGCACGAGGCTTCACGGCGGTTCAAGGCTGAGCTGCTGATACAGATGGACGGACTTGCCGCCGTTTTGTAAGTTTAAGAGGCTCTCAAATTTCAGCTACGGTTTAAGACCAACAAAATGTCTCCTCTACCATTTTGTGTTATGGTTTGTATGAGTAGAGATCTTCCGTGACCAAACGGCTCTATCGGACGATCAGCATTACCTAGATCAAATATAAATTTCTAATTTGTTTATAAATTAAACAAGAACACAACATTACAGAATATTCTAATGTCTTGTAATTCATTTTATTTATGTATATATTAATTTATTAATGTGCTGTGTGGTGCTGGCTTAGAATTTGCACCACCCCAAATCTTCCCGCGGGTATCGACCGGGTTCGGGCAGCAGCGCCCCCTGCAGAACAATTCTACCACCGAACTGAGATCCTCAACCCGCATGCCCAGCGTGGGGATTATTAGCATTACTCCCATAAGATAAAAGCCAATAAGGCGCTTATCGGGGGAGGCCTGCGTTCAGCAATGGACCAATATAAACTGTTGAGGTGAGTTGTTTATATGTAGGTAGGTAAATGCAACTAACTTATGGCTCGTTTTGTGATTTAATCAAGTTGTTTTCTATTGTGTTCTCTGTTTAAAAAGCTGACCTACCGACAGAGCTGTTAGCAATGGCCCTATATGTAATTATTTTATGAAGAAGCTAGCATTATTAATATCTTATACATATATAATATCCTACTCTTGCATCGGCTTCCTTTCCCTTTCAGTAACCAAGATAAAGTGGTAATGGTTCTGGCTGCTACCAATCATCCGTGGGACATCGACGAGGCGTTCCGGAGACGATTTGAGAAGCGGATCTACATCGGTCTTCCAGACGGTAAGACATGATACCTTCGTTTTTTCGCCATGGTAGCAACGTCACGGGCCTGAAAGCTTGTTCGCTTACTCAAGCGTAGAAGCTCTGCTCAAATAAATATTTATTAAAGAATGTAACTCTGACCCCATTCTGGCTCAAACAAATGGGGATCACGTCAGCTCAATAATTATACTACCATTTTTTAAAATCACATTTAAAAGGTGTCCTCGGTGCTAAATATTTCAGAAGCAACTCGGATCCGCCTCCTGAAGCTATGTCTCCGCGATGTGGTGTTGTCAGAAGATGTGAAACTTGCAGAACTGGCTGCGAAGCTAGACGGCTACAGCGGTTCAGACATCTGTAATATATGCAGGTTTGTGCGACAAACTATTATCACATTATAATTGAATCTAAATCAATTTGTATTTGTATTTATTTATTCCATCGTAAGTACACTTGTTAATTTTTTATAACTAACTCGTGTGACTTTTACTTACTTACAATTAAATTTCGGTATAAATAAGTAGCCTTTGTATCCCAAATTTCATCTTGATCTGTTCTATGGTTTTAGAGATCTTAGGCAACAAAATAAAATTCACATTTCAAAAACTAACTTAATACTTTCAGCTGTATATATTTATAAAAGGATGTAGGATTTAACATAATTTTAGTCAAGTATTTTACACATTATTAAATCTTCAAATCCATTCATTTTACACGTCAGAAGCCTTTATTCAGAAAAAAAATTGCAATCAAATAGTAGAAATAAATTAGAACTAGTATTTACAATTGAAACAATTGAGCTAACTGCAGACTGTTGCAAGCAATCTACAGGTAGTTCAGCTAATCCATATTAATACCAGTCGGAAGCGTTTTTTGTAAAGGATGAAATGGATTTCAGTTATTACAAAATTTATATTATTGCTATAGGTATTTTTTTGTGTTTTATCTGTCTTCTTGATTCATGCGTCCCAAGCTTAGTTTTCCCAAAATAGGTAATATATCGTATCAAAAAAACTACTTCTCAGAGACGCGGCAATGATGACAATGCGTAGCATGGTAGCCGGCAAGTCTCCCTCCGAGATCCGCACCCTGAAGCGGTCAGAGCTGGAGGCGCCCGTGTCGGCCAGCGACCTGAACGCGGCCGTAGAGAAGACGAGGCGGACCGTCTCCAACGAGGACGTCGACAAATACAACAAGTATGTACGAATTCATTCTCCATTCCACAGGTTGTAAACAGTAAGTTTGTCTCGCCCATTATGCAGTCTATCAACATGATCCTAACTCGTAATTCAGTTGTATGATTATGATGTATTATTCTGTTAAACGAAGAAATTTACAAAAATCGTAATTTTGATAATTCCATTTGGTTTTTTGTTATTATGGTGCGTACACTCAGGTAATTTCTAAGAAATCTAATAATATCGACTTCGACGGGACTTGAACCCGCATCCTTCCGTCAGTACTGGAATGTGCTAACCAACTACCACGAGGTCAAGTGACGTGGGAGTCGAAAATCTCTGCGACTTCCTACGGATTTTTGTCCCTTAGCTACACCTACAGGGGAAAAAATGATTTCTTAGAAATTACCTGAGTGTGGGGTTACGCACTATAATAACAAAAAACCTTAGAATTAAGCAACGCGACAACTCTCGCCAAACGAACTAAATGTAACTTTAGTCTTTGAACAGGATTGGATAAACTTCAATTTTTCCCCTGTAGGTGGAGCTAACGGACAAAAATAACGAACGAAAAATCTCTAAAATATTTGAATTTTGCGCGAATCTGTGTCACATTCCGTGTCGATGACTCGGTCAACTCGATAGCGAGGAGTCTGAATAGCCCTGGTAACCATGTATTCGGAGGAGGGAGTTAATGCTCGCGTCACAGTTTTTATAACTACTGCGCGTACTTTGTTCCAAATAAAGACCTTAAAGACAATGTGGACATTAGACAGGGAGGGCTCAAGCGCAGGGCTCTGGCGGTTCGAGGAAATATGTTGATACGTAGGTTCTCCCGTTGTAGCGAAGAGGTGAAGATAAATAATAAATAAATAATAAATAATGCTAAACAATTCACACATCATTATCTAGCCCCAAGATAAGCAGAGCTTGTGTTATGGGTACTAGATAACTGATATACTTAAATACAATACACTATATCGATAGATACATATATTTTTTTATGATACATAGAAAACACCCAGACCAACGGAACAAATTTCTGCAGATCGTACACAAATTTGTTCCGAGGCGGGAATCGAACCCGCAACCTTCTGCGTCACAGGCGGACCTTCGTCCGCTGCGCCACGGAGGAAGATAACCCCTTTTTAAGGCGTACTGCCAATGCTTCTACACGGGAAACCTATGGGTTCGGCCAAAAAACCGCTGGAGACCCTGGGAATTCAATATAACAATATTTTCAGGATGATGTTGGGGCTGCCCCGCTACTGCAGTGCGTCAGGGATGTTTGCGGAGTACCAAGTAGATAGGTTTAATACTATTCTCCGCAAAAAGACCGCCTCCCTGATGCGCAGAGTCCGGGACAGCACGAATAGCATCCTGGGAACTATTGCTGATAGGTTCCCCTCTCCTATATGGATGTGTCTTGTGCGTAGGGTAGTAGGTGATATATGATGTTTGTAATATGTGTGTGTGATTAGATATTTGTTACTAACCTTAATTTTTAAGTTTTCATTTTCTTTAATAGTTTTACTTACAAAATATGAATTGGTATTCGAAATAATATATTTTTATTTTATTTTATAAAGATAATTTTTAATTACAATTCACACAGCATTATCTAGCCCCAAGCTAAGCAGAGCTTGTTATGGGTACTAGATAACTGTTATATTTAATACAATATTCACCAATTGTCAACCGCCAATTGTCACTTAGGTTATAATTATTGACGTGATAACGTCTTATAAATTGGTTTGCCGGGTGACACTTCAAGAAACTGCGTTACGCTCCGCTCACGTTATGCGCTCACAATGAGAGCGAGTGAGAGGCACGCGTCCCTTCCACTCGGGCATGGTTAGCCCGCCTAAGAGCGAGAGAGACAGACATAAAAAGTGAAAGGCACGCGTATTTCATCCTTCTTCCTACTATACGAATGAATATTCACATTAAAATTATTTTACCACTCAAAGTCGTTGTCACGTAAAACTTTCGCCCGTATACCGACTTTACAGGCAACCAATTTTTTTCTTTTTAAATTGTTTCTTAGTTTTAAGTGTGCAATAAAAGTATTTTCTATCTATCTATCAATACACTACATAGATAGATATTTATTAGTATTATTTATTATTATTTTTATTTAATGTTTATTTTCAATTATATGTTGTCAGTTGGATGAACAAGCACGGATGCTCCTAGCGCAGGGCCACAGCGCTCCGGGCGCTGCTCCAGAGACTGAAGACATCCAGGGTGTGAACACTCTAACTTTGGACTAGGGGCGAAATTCGCAAGTGAAAGACACAAGTTTGAATTATTGAGTGAAACTTTTGAAACTATAGTGGTAAATATCCTGGGGTCGAATTCTGCTAACCAATCGCTTAACTCTATGACTGTGGTATCATCGCAGAATCGTCCATTGATGAAATAGACTCTAGATAATGTGAACGGTGCAATTTGCACAGAGCTTCATGGAGGTGTGGTCACAGCTCTAGACCCAGAAAATCTAGAACTAGAAAAATAAATGATATTTTTGTCATGCGTCCCTTCATCTGTAGTTTCTTTCATCAAATGTATTTTTGTATTTTATTAAAAACATTATATCCATTATTACAGGTCAGAACTTATACAATAGAGTAGTCATTTAAATAATTTTATATGTTAATCAACCAGGTAAATAATTCAATACAAATGTCATTATGCAAAAACAATTCAATATCAGTAAATCAATAAGCAAAATAATTCAATACAAATGTCAATAAGCAAAACAATTCAATAATTCAGTTTAAGAATAAGCAAAATAATTCAATAAAAATGTCAAAATATAAAATACAATGTAAAATACCAAAATATGTAATTTTGAGACGATACCACAACGATATGGTGAAGCGATTAATTTTGTGGAATTAGAGTCCTGCTGTACATACTTTTATTAAGAGCGTTGTTAGTTGTAGATATTTCTAAAAAGTGCACGACAAACGAGAACATTTTATTCAAAAGCTGTTTCGGTTTAGTGGTGAAATTTAAGTGTCAATGAAATCCAAGGTTGCGGTTGATTAAATAAATTATGTTACTGAAAACGAAAGTTTGTCCAGTTGATTTGCGTTTGCGTTGATTTTTTTTGTGGTTTTTTGGAGGGTGATTTTATTTTGTTTCTATATACAGTCTTCTGGGCAGTGCTTTTAGGATTAAGTCGTAGGATTTTATACTTAAGACTTTTATAAGATTTTCATAAAACTTCATAAGTAACTGTATTTGTCGGGTATTTATTGCTAATGTATGAATTAAATTGTTTGGTTCATCATTGTTATTCTAGAATTATGATGAAACTTGTCTATATATATACGAATGGAATAAATATTGGTATTCTTATTAAAATTACTTATATTTAGTCTCTTTTATAGTAGCAAAAGATATCTGATATAACTTATTTAATTTAACTTATGAGAATTAAGTGAAATAGAAAAATATTAGTGTGATCGTTAAAATTCGTGTGTGAATTGGTTTTTGAGGAAACTACAAAAAAGTTTTCGCTTTTTATTTTGAATTTTTGGGTAGATTTAATATTCCAAAGAAGAATAAGAAAAAACAATGAAATTTTATACTTTATTGAGGAATGGTGTAAAACTAGTGTTTTTTATATAAACAAAAAGTTTATAATAAATTTGGTGTTGTATGTGTAACGTGATTTTGTTAATGTAGAACAGTTATTTTTATTAGAACACTTATTAAAATAAAGGATATGGCTTTATTATAATTACAGTTTTATTTCACACAAACTTTGATATGTTCTTACAATAAGGCCTCAGTTTGGTCCGTTCATTTAACAAATTTATATATAAAATTATAGAACGGCGGTGTATGAATACCTACATTTGTTATTTATTAATATTTATGATAACCCACATTGTCCCACTGCAGAGCAAAAGTCTCCCTTTTTTCCTCAGTTTTTTGTCCCTTGTTATGGGCCTGAAAGCCTATAATAACTATAAATCTGTAATACAATCTTCAACAATAAAAATAACATGCAAATAAACTCTTCAAAAATATCCAAGCTTAAAGTTTAAAGAAACGTTGGAACAATCCTTAATTTTACTGCAAATACTTCTTATAAGTATAATTTAAAAGGCACTATTTTGTATTAGTTTACTTACATAATACTAAAGTAAATCAATTTTAATAAAATAATAATAACTCTTTGGCTAAAATTTAATGACTTATTTAAAACGACCATAACTTTCACATGCGTCTAAATTTTGTTCGTTCTAGATTTCTACTCATTTTATTCTGTCACAAGCATACTAGTAATTCGTGCACAAAATAAAACTGAACATTTACTGACAATTTCTACAGGTTCTAAGATAACTTGAAATACTTACATAGGTATGTGCACTTACATTTGTTCATCTTTCAAAGTCTGTCGTAAAATTAAAATAATTAACATAGCTTAGCGTCTTTATTGATGTAGGTACTTATAAGCAAAGACAGGTTTTACTTAATTTATTTAATCTCACATTCACCTAAACTTTGTACTTTATAGTTTTTTCTTTGGCTATTTAATTGCGCCTCTATTGAATAAAATTTAATTGGGATCAAATCTTACAAGATCAAAAAACAGCAGTTGTTTGATAAGATTTGAATAATGCGAAGATCAACAAAATGCCTAGACGTTATGCAAATATTTAAGAACCAAAACGAACATAACCCTAAATAATACATCACTCCATATTGTCGAATTCTCATTAAAAGTTACTACATCTATCATGTCCCTAAAAGAAACAAGTGATATTTTTGTCTTATAAACTTATTAGCTAATGTTGTTCACGTATTTCTTGGGACCTGTCAAGTCAATGAGTAGCAACTTCCTGTCATTCTGGTGGCGCACCGTTTATTGGTTCTGCCTTCTCATCTTCCAACTCCTGTTCCAAGATGGCGGCAAAGGAAAATGGCGCGAATGCGTACCCTTGGCCTTCGTAGAACTTGCTCATGAATTCCACCCTGGTTGTAAGAAAATATATTTATACTACACCTGCTCAGAAAGTTGCTTCTTCCTTTTCCAAACATAATGTAAAATGCGGGACGGAATATGTATGGAATTTAATTTCTCATGCGCTTAGCGGGTGAGAAAAGTGTATGGAAATCCATTTCTAACGTGTAAATTTTCTGAAATATCAGCTTCAAGCAATGGTTATTTTCATAATGCCGAGGGCCTCAAAAAACACGAGGTAGGTAGGAATCGCAATTTCTCCCGAGTATATACATAGCGCTTTATACTACACCTTTGAGGAAAATCAGCGTTTACGAATCTTCAAAATCACTCGAGTAAATTCAAATTGTACTTTTTCCAAACATAAGGTAGAAAGTACGTCATTGCATGAGTATATCGGGATATAGACGGGAATCGAACTCGCTGCCACAGAAGTCGTCATTTAGAGATTCTTCCATTTCTAGTGAAGAACTTACCAGGCTCATATATTTTACTAGATTTCGAAATCCATATAAAGATACATTTAATGTTTTTGACATAAATGTGCTTAGTGGATCAAAATAAATAGAATAAAGTCTAAATCAACTGTTACTAAATATTATTTACCAATGCAATCTCAGCGTATGCAAGAACGCCGACAATCCCTCCATCAGCACCAATATCGCCAGCGTGAAGAACGCCCACGCCGCGAACACGGCGTACATCATCACTGAGTTGAGGAAGGTGAAGCTTGTCCCCACCCCCATTGTGAGCACGCGCTGCCAAAGGACGGCTGATAGTTCTGAAAATATAGTAGAATCTTACTCATCTGGTAATATATCACTAACGCCACTTTCTAACGGTAACATCCCATTTTTTGCAGGTACGGTTGTTAGCAGGATCCCGTTTAGTATTTGTGTTTCAATACTAGCATTCACGCGAGTATCCTGTTTACGGTATCCTGCAAAAAACCGATCCGTTCGAATGATGCAATTGGTTTTTGAATTTGGATGCAAACTACTGTGTGTGAACACAGCAATGATTTTTGCGGGATACAGTAAAAACCGTTTCTGCAATACTGGACGGCCGTGCAAACTAGTGCAAAGGGTCCAATGACGTTATTGTCAATTTTTTTAGTGATAAATTGTAGTTAGTTTTTGTTGTTGTATATTGTCATCTCTCTCCCTATGTTAACATATAGTTGCCGGTCAAGGATGTTGTTTCACTTATTATATTATTTGTAATCTTCCTTACAAGTGTTTTGGGCAAAGTAAATATTTTTATTTTTATGATGTTAGATCGGATTAGTGGCATTTCGTGCGTCGACTTTTTGGAGTAAACAACCAAGTAAGTCCCATTTCGTGCTATGCTTGGTTAAGTTTTTTTTTTTGCATTATATTTTGTGGTGTGCGAGTGCGCATTTTCTTTTTCTCGACGATCGAAACTTAAGTTGAAAACCGAAAAAATATAATATTCTTTGCAAGGAAATCCTGGTGGAACAGCGTTACTGATAAATACTGAACTGACCATAAATAACCAAGAGGCAGCCATGAAGGTGTGTTACTAAGCAGTGAAGCAGCATTGAAGATAAGGTGTGTGACAGTAGCTAGGCAACTCCTCATTCACTCAGGCTTTGCAAATTAGGCGTGACCTCCACGAATGAAGAAAACGATAAAAAAACTTTACAAACAGTAGCAGTAAACTTACGAGCATGAGCCAGCGACAACGCCCAGAGTCGCAAATAAGAAGCCGTGTGCGAGACGGTTCCCAGCACGTATTCTATCGTGTGGATAGCTTGCGTGATCAGAACCTCGCCCATGCCTTCTCCGTGAGGGTCCTTTTCCACCTCGCCGCTTTCTACTCCTTGCTGATATTGCTGAAATAGACAATAACATGAACGTGAACTTTTTGAACGTTTTTAGAAGCACATTTTGAGTAATTTTTTAGAAACAACATTGTTCTCTGGACATTCTGATAAGTCGGCCATCTGGAGGTTCAAGCCTGCTAGAAATTATATGTTACCAGACATTAACCCGCACTCTGAAAAAACGGCTAATCGTTTTTTTTTTATCTAATATATCTATTAAATCATCGTTATTCGCAACACCATTATAAACCTGGGTTTACTCAGGCTAATGATGGCTACTAAAAGATTTGTTGCGCTTCTACCAGCCTCCTCTGTCCTGTGTTTATCGCACGCGCCTAATACTTACCTAACAAAAGACTATACATTTTTTTATTTTGCTATAATTTAGCCTTGATAAATAAAGTCCATGTTAGATCTTTGTAGTGTATTGTATTAAGTATTTCAGTTATCTAGTACCCATAACACAAGCTCTGCTTAGCTTGGGGCTAGATAATGCTGTGTGAATTGTCCAACATTATTTATTTATTTATCTTTCTGAGATCCTCCTATTACCTTTTGCTTCTTAGCTGCTATCATCTGGTACACCGGTTTCCCAAACAGCATAACCGGTACGCAAATAAAAGCGAACGCTATGAACGTTTTCTGGAGTTGCTCCTGTCCTGGATACATATACTTGAGACAAGGTGGTTTGTCTTCAGCTTTCTTGAAAAGCATCATGTTGATGAAGATTATGAGGACAGATGGAGCGCAGGACGTTCCGTGTGCTGCATCTAACAAAGGAAATGAGAATTTTGAAACTTCAAAAGGATCTTAATTATTGTTGAGTTAAGTTTGAACATACACGGAATATTCCAGCTAAGAGCAAAGGCGAAAATATTAGAGCTTGTTTCTATCAAGCAGAGCGTAGCAAGATTGTAAAATCAATCAAAGAGATCTTGAGTTTGAGTGGTACGGAAAGTTATATGGCGTAATTCGTACGTGCTTTGTTTACTTTACACTTATCGGCTACTGTAGCTCGTTTGGTGAAAAATGTTCTCTTGTCAGCTGACAATGTCGGCTTGCAAAGCTTACCTATTGCATCGGCTGAATACATTGTCCATTTCATGAACATCAGTATGCAGAGATACCAAAACAGAAGCAACAAGAACACAATCTGTGGTATGTACTGCAGGAAGATCATCTCAGGTTTCCTGAAGTAGCTGTAAAGGAAATTGGACTTTAGTGATGTAGTTTACAGGAGGGTAATACATTTTTACTACAAATCTGATTTCTATGAATCCAGTAATTACTTGAAGTTTACCACACTCATTGTCACCCCGAAAGCCATGTGGATCACGCCGAATATTATGGAGAGCTTCATTTTGAATGAGTTTAGGAATATGATATTGTTCGCTGCGAACTGAAACAAACAAAAATATATTTTGAAGTGGGTGTCTGGATCGTAGAACAATATTACTTGTTTCTTTATTGTGTCAGTGATGTAGTGTTACAGTGTTTCATCAGAAGTATTTGTGAAAATTTTAAATACCTTACCTGCCAAGCAGGGTCCATCCCAAACGGATAAGGAGTTCCAGTATAAGCTGTTTTCGGATC
This sequence comes from Eupithecia subumbrata, assembly GCA_949316285.1. NCBI lineage: Eukaryota > Metazoa > Arthropoda > Insecta > Lepidoptera > Geometridae > Eupithecia > Eupithecia subumbrata. The sequence goes on along the minus strand of OX438627.1, from coordinate 2,714,442 downwards.
CAACTGCAAAGATTTATGATTCCGCAGCGTTTCATTATCATACACATTAAACCAACTGCTCCCAAACATATTAAAGGACTTTGAAAACATGTCGTTGTATATAAATCCAGTGTAAATCGAGAATATTCCCATGAGCAATATAATGTAGCGACCGCCAAAGAAAATGTTCCAGATTTCGTTGTCAGTTTTAATCTTGCTGAATTTCTTTTCGAATATGACTAGGATGGCGGCGAATATTGTCATGATGAGCCCGTGGCCGACGTCTCCGAACATCACGGCGAAGAGGAAAGGGAATGTAATGATCGTGTACAGAGCTGGAAAGAAGCATAGGTAATAAGTATCTAAAATTATTGAATAATATGTGCGGAAAACAAAGAAATTCGGAAAAGTAAGATGTTACAAGCTTCAAAAAGAAATAAAAAACAAGAAAGATTGATAATTTCACTGGTGAGCTTAGCTCACTGAGCTGTTCCACCCTCAAGATTCTGCCTGTGATGGCAGAATCTTGCAAGCACACTCAATATAATTCACACTCTAAAAAGTGATGTGGAATCTGTTTGTTTTATAGCGGTTTTTATATGAAAAAAAAACAATGTCAATGTAGCAGATTTTGTAAATAAGCACAAAATATTTTTTCCAGGATTGATGTCTCTTTGAGGTACCTTTAGATACTTTTTATAATCTGGAGAGATAAACTTACCAGGGTTAACTTCTCTATAACTGGCAATTCCATAGGAATCAATGAGGTTCTGGAAACCCCGCGTGAACTTGTTGGTTCTATTGAAGGTCGGTGGGATCTCCATGGTGGGTACGCAGTGCAGGAACGAGGGGATAAGGCTTCCAGTGGCTTTCTGAAACATAAATGCTTTTGGTACAAAAGTGAAAACAAAGCAAGCAACCCTCCTCAATCGGAAACAGAAACAACCATTTGGTACATTTTGGTAAAATGTTCAATACAATTTTGTTTGGTTTACTTTCCTAGCCGGGCTTCCTACATTAACTACTATTGTGATGTGCAATGTTAATTGCCAACATAGAGAAGCCTTTGTTGAATTCGACAAAACTTTCACCATACTTTTCAAAAGTGTGCCTTCACGTACAAACTCGCTTACAGAGAACTATTGTTATGTGCTATGAACCGAGGCTTTAGAAATAATTCTTACCACACCATCATCCAAAACCTTCTGCACAATAGGCATATCATCCTTTGGCACCCAGCACTCTGCGATCAGGCACTTCTTCACAATGTCCTTACTAAACATGTTGAGAGTGTGGTAAATAGCCTTCTCCTTCCGAACTACCATCATCCAAGTGCTGATGTCGCGCGCTATGTTTCGGAGGACGAGGCTTCTGTGCTGCTCTGTTTGATCTAGGACCTGGAACAATGTTGTGAAGATAATTAGCTGAATATCCTATTCACACTGTGAAGATAATTTTGAGAAGTCAAATAATATCCAAAAAAAATCGACTTCGACGGGACTTGAAACCGCAATACGGTCCCGTCAAAGTTGAAGTTTTTTGGGATAATAATATCCCAAAAAACTTCAACTTTGACTTCAGATTTAATTTCTTAGAAATTACCCAGAGTGTGAGGGCTTACGAACTGTAATAACAAAAAACATTAAGAAAATTGTGAGTTAGAGTATTATCTGTGTACCGATGCAATTCTCTAACTTAGCACTGTCTTTAACAACTTATATAGTTCTATTTTGGACTTTGATCGTCTATTTTGTGGTAAGTAGTATCATAGAATAACTATATAGGACTAACTATAGTAATAAATAGTATACAAAGTAGTCTAGTATTGTTTCGGTTTAAGTCATTGTCCTTGGCAAGCAGGTTCGTGATTGTAAAAAACGGATTAAATAAATGGAGGATGCTGCTGCCTGACCTTTAGTGTAATCTTAGTCACCTACGATATCTAATTTTCATTGGATTTCCTGCTAAAAAGCACCACGATACTTTGTAATAAGTTTTAGGAAAAAAATACTATCACTTACAATTTCCAAATCCTTGATCCTGGCGTCCACACCAGACAACATCTCCTGCTGTTCCTTGTACGTGGCAGGGCAGGGGTACAACGTGGCTTGGAACCCATGGCACACCTTCTTCACGCGTAGTTTGATCTGTTCCCCGTGGAAGAATACCACGAACACTGTCTTTTGGAGCTCGTGACCCTGGAAAAGATAAAGAATAAAGAATCCCATGATTCGATATACGGATCGATTAAGTTTTAAAAGCTGGCGTGATCCCTTTTTTTCTATGCTGGGAGCTTGGATTTGTGACGTAAGCGTCGATAATTCTATGAAAAAATAAGTCAATCGCGCCAGCTTTTAAGAAAATATCTAAAGGTAGTCATTCTGTAGTCATTGGACGAACTCAGCGCAGCAGGCGAGAGTCTGCCTGCAACGCAAGAGGTTGCGGGTTCGATTCCCGCCTCGGATCAAATTTGTTTACGATCTGCAGAAATTTGTTCCGTTGGTCTGGGTGTTTTCGATGTTAAATAAAAAAATATTTTTTATATATCTATGTATGTATATAATTTATTAAATATATCAAGTATCTAGTATCCATAACACAAGCTTTCAGTAGCTTACTTTGAGGCTAGGGGGTGCTGTGTGGATTGTCCAGTATTATTATTTATTTATTTATTCTACTTGTTTTCTAAAAAGGTTTGATTTCTAATTGACGAAGCAAGCAGATCGTCCACCTGATGTTACGTGATATTATAACCACGTAATTACATCGTCGTTAAAATAACCAATCACTCTTTCATCTGAGTATATTAAGCTTAAGGTGTCGGTATAGGCAGAGATTAGACGCTTACATATTAATATTATATGTAAGTACTTTAGACTTATGAAGACACATTACATGACCTCAAACTTGCTCTGACTGATTCTAAAAAGAAAAGTATACATTTAAACAATAATACAGACTTAAAGCGCCCTCTCCATGCACAATGTAATAATGAATAATTCAGTGAGCTGCAAAGGACAAAGCTACTGTACTGTACACAGAAACATTTAATGAGCGAGCACATTTCTCGAATAGCATGGCATAATTAAGTTCTTTTCAAAGCTTTCTGTAATTGCTTAGACCTTGGTCAGGCAAATAATTTTAATTGCTTAATGATTCATAAAGTATCGTGAAAAATAGTATGATAAATATCCTATTTTCGGAGAGAGTAAACCTATTAATAATGATGATGGACCGGCATTTTTATTCAGATTTCAGATTTAAATTATTCATTAAGTTTCAGGTTTATACATAAAACCTGTCTTATCAGGCGTATGAATATAATATTAGAAATCAAATTAATATAAATTGCATGTGAAAATACAAATTAAATAAAATTTACAGTAAAAAAAACATATCACACATAATCATGCAAAATCATTAAATAATAATAGTTACAGTTTATAATAAAATAATTCTTTCATAATATGTAAAAAAAAATTACAGTCAGCCATATTGTCAAGTTAAAATATACCTAGTTAATAATGTCATTTCTTTAAATTTTCAGGAATTTTGTTGTATATTTAAATTTTGCCATCATATAGCTGTTATTCGTGGATAGTGTCAATCTTGTCTGTGGTCTAAATATAATTTATTTTTATATCTTGATTGGACGCTATAATTACTCATTAGATTTGCCAAATGAAATATGTCTCAGAGAACTTGATAATTATAATATTTATAATTTACAATCCATACTAACATTATAAATTCGAAAGTAACTCTGTCTGTCTGTTACGCTTTTACGATAAGCGGTTCAACGGATCTTTTTCAAATTTAGCATGGTGATCTGGCGACTTTATATCCCGGAAAAGTGCGAGCAGAAGCAAGTAGGTATAGGTATAAAATTTTGATTTAGATATATCACAATGGGTTCGCAAAGTAGGTAACCTCCAGGTAACGTCTAAAAAATCAATATACCAGGGTAACGACCGTACTGAAGCCCCGCATTTATTAACCAGCCAGTAGAAAGCACGGTCACTTTGCGGAAGATAGTCCTAGTTAGCACTGATTTTATTGTAAAAAGAGGCGATTTGAGCTAATTATTACTAGCTAAGCTTAACTTACTGACATTGAACCAACGTAACATCCTTACAGAAAGTCAGAGAGAACAGATAACGGTGAGGTAGGTAGTGACTACTTTCTGTTTTAACACAGTGCAACGATATATACATATAGAATGACTATGACACAAAAATGATGACGAAGACGATGATGACATTAGTGATGAGGTAGAATATCCTAAAAATGAAGCTGTGACTGACGGTATTGCCACAACTGTTCATACTCATCCTTAAGCCATGTTTCCACTGCGGAGCGGAGCGGTCCCATTTAACTCGCAAGAGTAAACTACATACTAGTATTTCCACCAACAAATAGTCGAGCTGAAAGGAGTGAGCGGAGCGAGGAAAAAGCGTTGAAATGACTCCGCCTACTTTTTTTAATTCCCGCTCATTACCCTTTCGTGGTGGAAACCCGGCTTTATACTACGTTTGATCCACTCCGGCGGCGAAATCGTGTTAACTAATAATAATACTGTAATACTGTTTGTCTGGTTGCCTCTGACCGGATGGATGCAAATAGTTTACACTTAATGCAAATTATGACGTCAAATAGACTCAATAAAAAAGTTGTAACATAACGAGTCCCATTTATTTTGTTATAACCGCCGACAACTCAATAAATACCTCGAATTCTTCCAAGCTGCTCTGAATCATTGAAACATTTGAGCATTTGGCTATTAGTCAAAAAACTAAACGTGTTCACAATAAATAAACACAAAAATAAAGTTCTCAATAGGTTGGCGCTATCGAAAAGAATGTAAAAAAAATCAGTGAAATAAAATGAGCTGCAAAATGACTAACAACAACGGTATATAGAAATCTGGGACACTAGTAATTTCAAAATTTCAAGTATTGCCGTCTGCACTGGATTCACTGGGTAGTCTAGCTAGACCAAATTCTTAGTGGGTTAAATTCATATGACTAACAAAGACGACGTTAACAATGATTGTAACGATGACCGCCATAATCATGGTGTCGATAATTCAATTACTTTTTAATTGAACCGTCTAAGCAGATAGAGTTCCGATAGTTTTGATTCGGGAAATATTTGAGGCAGGATAAACAGTATTTTTCTTTTTTAACCATCTATCTAGGAACTCGAATACATTTTTACAGACTTATAACGATGACCAAACATATCGAATGACAGAACGATGACGATCATAGAAAAAAGTAGCTTACCGTGATAGGATCTAATAGAGGCTTCTCAATTTGCGCTTGCTTGAAGAATATGTTGCCATGGGATATCCGCCACAACATCTTCTCGAAACATGGTACTCTAGAAGTTGCTACCACTCCTGCTATGAAACCAAGATGGCCAATAACTGAAATCAAAGGAGGTTTTAATAAAGAAAAGTTTTTTTCTCAACACAGCTCAAAATTCGAACACTAGTTGGAGTATAAAATTATCTGGAGGCTATACAATCGGTGTCCAATATGAGTGCTGTTCATTTTATACATAACTAGTGCTAATGTCATAGAGAAATTGGTGCACTAAATGAACTAACCAACCTGGTGATTTTTTTCCATTCTCGATCTGATATGCTTGAAAATTAAAGAGGAATCTTAATAATAGTGCAAGGCAAACACCAGCTTCAACAAACTTATTTCTTAGAAATTTCAGGAAGGGCTACCAGTTCATACAAAAATTAAATAAATAGAGCCCTCAATGTATACATAATAATGATAACACAGGAAAAATTCCGGCTATTTCAGACCCTTGAAAACTTTGGAAATTACTATCAAGTGATAAGATTTGAGAAGTCCAAAATGACAAATGTTGAATCTGAAAGCATGCCTACTTCTCTTACCAGCTTCGTTATTGTAAATCTGTACTGAAGCAGAGATCTTCCTCGCCGCGCTGTGGTCCTGAAAGAACGTCTGCATCTTCTCGATGAGCAGTTTCAGCTCGATCAGAGAGAGGTAGTCGCTCTTCAGGTTATGTGCGTTGCGCGTTATCTCTTGGATCTCGCCTTCTATGTAGTCGATTCTTTCCTGGAACATTTTGTCTGGATTCAACATTCAATCGATAAGATAAGGTTAATAGATGTTGCTGATTGTTGTATGGTTATTTTTTTGGAAGTAGAGAAAGTTAAATAATAATGGACACAACTTGTACCTCCATCTTGCACAAATATTTGAAAAAAGTTTTCCTGTTTTAGCCGCTAATGATTCTCACCATATTATGATGCCAGGCTAACATAAAAAGGCTATTAAAAGAAGTTACGTAAATAAAAGTGAAAGAAAGAGTAAAGTCACTGTGGATGAATAGAAGCTTAAATAACGTGATAGTGATTATTAAACATGATTACGTCACGTTAGTATTAATTAGGAATTAACCCAGGTCCATTGAACTATGTAGTTTGATTAGAATCTTTGATCGGAAAAACTTAAACGTCTTTAAAAACTTTGCATTGTCATGCCTATCTGAAGTTTGCTTTCAATGTTGTCATTGTGATATGCTCAAATCAAATCAAATCAAAAACTCTTTATTTCCATAAATACAATAAATGTAGACTTCGAAAAGGTCAAATTATTAAACTAAACACTGACACGGAAATAAAGTGACATTAAAACTTTTTAAACTTTCGCGATTTGTAAACATAGTTAATGGTTTAATCGGGTATTTATCGCGTACCTTTTGTTTTTATATCCCCTACGTTTCTACCGCCGAAATACCCGATTAAACCATTAACTATAAAGTGACATTTTTGTTTTTTTTTTCAGTGTCGCTTCGGTATGTATGTAGACTAAAGTAAAGAAGCGACGACAAAACCTTTAGCCTGTTAGTTGTTATTTTTCGAGCTGGAGCAAAACTATAATCTGATATTTTGTTGTAAGCCTTTTTACTAAGGATGGGTCTCTTTTTGCAACTCATTTGGAGTTTTGTTGTAGAAGCGTATACATTGCCCTTTAAAAGATACATTTATCTTGTGTAACCTAGTTGCTGGATGTCTACGTGAACTATTTCCATAATCCCTGTATTTATGCCATTTATTGATTCTCTAGGATTACAAATTCTTTAGAGTTTATCAGATCAAGCCTGACCGCCTTCATATACCTACTTCTTCTCCCTTAATCTCACCTCTAGTATATTGATCTCTCTGGGACTCAGTATCCTCCTGGCCAATTTTGGCGGAGGAGGTGGTTCAGGCAGTTCTCCCCAGACCCATCGCAACTTGCGCTCCATCTCGCTGCATCTTCGGACCTCGCTCACGTACCGGCGTTGGAAGTCATTCACGTGAGGGTTTAGCTGGGGAAAGAAAATTTCAAGATTAACAAGTGTTTTGATTAATAAGTTCTAGATAAAAAAAAACAAATGGTTTGATAGATTAGTTTTGAACTTCTTCCATGAAAAGCAATAACGTTTCTTTCATTCATGAATGATGAAGCACCATTAGCGCTGTTGACGGCTTTCGGTCAAGGACGAACGTGTTTTTTCATCAATAGTTTAGGTTCGCGGTAATCGTGTAGACAGGTACCTGCTAAACGCGATGTGGAGTATTTGTAAACAAACCAAGACACAAAAACTAAAACTTGCTTCCTTGGCGTCAAGTTTCAGATAAGTATAAGTGTATTTTCTATAGTATATATTTCTATCAATATTTCTTGAAGGGTCTCATATTGACAAGTAATGCAAATTTCGTGTAAAAGACGCGGCAACTGAGCGAGTTTTAGGTTAAACATGGGCGGTTTGTTTACAAACATTCTAGGCTTTCGTGGCTAGGTAACGGATTGAGTGAGTAAAGATAGTTTTTTGGTGTATAATCTGCAGTTATTTGTTCCGGAGCTGGGTGTGAACATATCATGTATGTTTATCCAGACATCTAGTACCCACAACACAAGTTCAGCTTACTTACTTTGTGGCCAGATGATACTGTGTGAATATGTCAGTATTATTAATATTTTTTATCAAAAATAAACTACGCCCAAGTGACTCCAGTTATTCAGTTATCATAACGCATAACATACATACATAGGGTGCCAACCTCGCATAACCCTCCTTCGTTGGTAGTCGGCTAACAACTGTTTATTATGTCCAAAATTAATGACAACTCAAAACACCACAAATCGTGGCTTGTTCTACTTACATGTTTATTTTAGTTATTATTTATTTTATTTTAGTTCGTATCCTCGTAACACGCTATTTCATGTTGTTACTACCAGGCATTCTCAATAATAGTAATTTAGTATCTCTCAAGAGACTAGCCAATGCCCATGACCTTTTATTTACGTTGCAGACGTCACTATAATATAACAAAGTAGATTAAAGCCAATATCCGAATTGGCCATGCGTTTTATTTCTGCCGCGCCTTCTCGTAGAAATTGGGTAAGATGTTGATGGTTCTAAATATCTATGTTTATTGAGTTCGTATTTGTTAGTTTATTCTTCTCTGAAGATAACCATAATCGTTGCTTGTAATGTTCGAGTAACGAGTTCGAATAAGAGTGAGTAGGGCCCTATCTATTTGCTATTGCAACGTTATGTATTCAAATGCAATCAGTATAAATATTTCGAACTAGCTGCATTCTTTCTACCCGTAGTCCTATTATCCGTTTTCCCGTAGGAATGAAGCATTTTCCTGCGGTAAAAAGTAGCCTATGTTCATCAGGAATAATGTGGGCTTCTAATGGTAAAAGAATTTTTCAAATCGGTCCAGTTTTTTCGGAGCCTATTCAATAAAAACAAACAAACAATCAAATCTTTCCTTTTTATAAAATTAGTATAGGTTCAAACTGCAAACTTCATTTCTTGGCGTCAATTTTAAACACTAAGTTCACTAGTGCTTTATCGTAGAAAAACTTATTCGAGCTTTAATTTAAAGGGCTAAAACGCAGGCAGCAACTAGTCAGTATGGCATATGCTTCAGTTTTATGGGTCATTGTATTTTATGGCATAATATCTATTTGTTATACGATCGACAATTTTACGCTTCTTCGGATTTTCATGAGCCGCGTAGGTTATGTAGGTTTACAGTTTGTGCACATTGGTTTAAATTTATCTTTTATTTTTACAGCATTATGAGATTTTTACCCTTTAGTATAACGGTATCGTCAAAGTTATGGATCAGCAATTTAAGCATCCTACAAGGATCACTATTATGTCCTTTCTTGTTATTGGTTTATATTTTTGATATGACATGCCAAAATTGCACAAATTGTATGCAATTATGGCATTTCAGATGATGCAAGACGCAAACAGCATAATTTTGTGATATACAATATTGAAAAGATCTTCTCAGGATTTTTTTTATTGATACTATAGTTTCTATGGAGTATAACTGCACTAATTATCATCTTATTTTGTCGGCCTGTAAGAGGTTGGAAGTGTGATATAAACCTTGTGAGTTTTAGTCTCCATAGGCTAACCTAACTGTTTAAGTAAATAAATAAAATCAGTACTATTGTGGAATGACTGCACCTACAAACACGTAAAAGCAAACACTATTAGTAATTAAGTAATGTGGTGATAAGAACTATCTTCGGAATTTCACAACAACTGTCGAACTACTAACTAACTGATAATTTCAAGTGGGATCAGGGTATACACTTAGATTTGTAAACAAAATCCACTCATTATTTGTTTTTAATATCTCTGAATCACTGTTAGGAATCACACCAATAAAATTAATCAAGGTTTCTCCTGTAAGTTCATGAATTATTAGCGACTTCACGCGTGTTTTCCTGGATAATAAACTTATTCCATTCGTAGAACTAAGTCAATAAAAATTAAATCTGATCCATTTGAAAGTTTTGGTGTGACGATGGAACAAAATCCATCGGAACATTCACATTTATAATATTAGCGAGAGGTGATAAATTTCGATTCTGTTAATGAGCAATATACTTCAACCAAAGGTTGGGCATATTTTGTGAGGTGACTTTTGCAGAATTTTTTGGCATGGGAAGCTATTAACCTTAATTTGGATAGCCAAAATCACGAACTGGAGGTAAATCGATACGAGGGGCACGGAATGGACACCGGAGTCACGGAACGAAGCTTCGCAGCTCGCTAGATATTACAATTAGGTCGCCATTTTACTGGAAAATATGATGTTAAAAAGGTTAAGGCTCCGAAGAAAATAATACATAAAAATATAATAAAAATACTTAGGTACTATTTGAAAGACATTATTGGCCTCAGTGGTTCAACTGAAGAGAGCTTTGCTTTTTAGCGGACATTCTCCTAGTGAATTATTATCGTATAATTGAGTTATACATAAAGGCTTAAATAATACATATAATAAATAGTGTTGGCCAATTTACACAGCATTACCTAGCCCCAAGCTAAGCAGAGCTTGTGTTATGGGTACTAGATAACTGATATACTTAATACAATAACACTACATGGAGAGATAATTTTTATTATACATAGAAAACATCCAGAACAAATATCTGTAGATTTTATAAACAATTGTCCCGAGGCGGGAATCGAACCCGCAACCTCCTGTGTCGCAGACGGACCTTCGCCCGCCGCGCCACGGAGGTCGTCATACATAAAAGTAGGCAGCAGTGATTGGAATCAGGATGACAATTATGGATCATAAAAGGGATTGTTTTTTTTCTTTGGTTTGCTTGCTCTAAAAGTGCTCATCATACTGATAAAGGCAGTTTTAAAATAACATCCTATACAAAAGAAAGATAAAACTACCGAGAGCGACACACATTAAATAATTTTGTCTCTATAGCTTGTTTAAATAGAATTAAAGACCAAATTACGATTCAAACGATATTGTATCTTGTATCCCACACACAGGATTTTGTAGTACTTACCTATGTAAATTATGCGTAGACTTTCCCGTATTTTTCGTGTCTACGTCTCGTAAATGCGATTTGACCTAGTTGCCTACGGAAGTTTTGCGATGGGAATAACTGAAAACTCCTCTATTTGGAGTCCCTATATATAATTTGCCTTTCCATGATAGATATAAAGAATAGAACCTTCTTATCTTCAATGAACTTATGGAAAGCATTGCTAAAAAACCCTAACGGCTATTTTAGTGGCCAGTAATAACCATTGCTATGTAATCATATACTTTATTGTATATAAATGCATAGGCACTGGTCTTAGGTGGTCTTCGTTGTAGATCTATTAATGGGTATCCAGTACAAACCATTTCAGGGCGCAAAAATTTAGAGTAAAATGTAGGATAAGCTATGCTTGTTTAGCTTGGGAGCTAGATGATACCGTGTGAATTGTCCAGTATTAATATATGTTTTTTAATTAACCTACGATTATACGAGTCTTTCGTATGAGTTGGGTTCTACCTATATGAAAAGATTTGTTCACTGTGTACGACCCGGCCGTACGGCCGTAAGGCTGGAGATACATATAACAAGATCAACCACCAGACTCCACCAAAGCGGAGATTTGCAGAGATGTCACAAGTGGAGACGAGAAGTGACGTTTTTCAGCCGAAGCTGTGCGAAATGCACAGTTCCTTCAAATTTACTCGTCACATTTTCGTCATTTTTAGGGTTTCGAAGATCGAAGATCGGTTTCGAAACTCTCATGGTCTCGCTTTGTCTGTCCTTTTTTCCCTTCTTAAATAACTCAGCAACTACTGCAGCTATCAACTTGAAATATAAAAAATAATACATTTCGTGCGCCTGTACAGATTTATAGAAAGATAAATGAAAATAAATGAAAATGAATTATTTTCCATACAAATTGTAATGCCGAAATTTTAAAAGATACCTACAGGGTCATGTTGGGTATCAAATGAAAGGTATCATTTTGTACATTTCAAAATATTTTTTGAAATTTTTGTAGGTTTCATACTTGTTAAAATATTTTGAAAAATGTCGAAAAAATACCCATTCCCCCCCCCTATCTCCGAAGATTGCAGAGCGATCCATGTAAAATGTATGGAGCGTTTATAGATATGGATCTAAATGTTACAGGAAAAATATAGAGAAGTCTATAAAAAGAACACTTTTGGAAAAATGGTCACAAAGGGGGGAATAATTTTTAAAAGGGGGCTACCCCACCGAGTGGGGTATCAAATGAAAGGTATCAATTTGAACATTTCAAAACAGTTTGTCAAATTTCTGTAGGTTTCATACTTGAAATATTTGAAAAAAGTCGAAAAATTTACCATTACCCACTTTCACCAAAACATGCAGATCCATCTGAAATGTAGGTTGGTACCTACTATTCTTAGGTATTCGTTAAATTGCGAAGTCTCTAACCGGTACTTTTGGTACATATTTGTTGACAAACGTTCGAAACCCTCGGCGCGCGAGTTACACTCGCACTTGACGGATCTTGTTCTTATCTGGCCAGGGCGAGCCGTTGGTTAGAAGAACATCTACTCTATAAAAATACCTACAAAGGCCTTGAAAGCCAAAGCTATTACTTTAAATGGCATATTTTTGGACAAACAGGTAGCATGCCATGTCAGCAGGTAAGTGAGTCACACCCATGAAATCGGGTTAAAGTAGGGTGCGTTACGCATACACTAAAGAAAATATGGAAATCCCCATGAGTTCGCCCTACCCTAACCCGTTAAATATATGAAAAACGTATGTTGGATTATTCATCATCATCATTTTCCAGCATTATTTATATATTTATTTAGTTTGATTTTACCTACTACAGGGTAAAAGGCCTTCTCTTAATCAAATAGAAAAATATATCATTTTATTTCTAAACCCTGTGTTCAATTCGAATCAATTTAAAAGGTAACTCAGATTAAAAAAATAACTTGAATTCTTAATGTTGCATGATTCAAAACTATATAAACAATATGAATATAGCATAAAATTCTTATCGCCTATTGTAATATTCGATTCATAATAAGAGAAATATTAAACGTCTTAGCTTTAAAATTTATATTTCATACTAGATTCTGCCCACGGTTTCGTACGCACTTTTCCGGGGATAATAAGTAACATAAGTATGTCTTTCCTCGGTATACCGTCTACCACCCTGCCGAAACTCATTAAGATTCGTTCAGCCGTTCGGGCGTAAAAAAGTAAAAGACAGACCGAATTACTTTCGCTTTAATAATAAATATTAGTATGGATAAATCTTTATAAAATAAAGGTAGTTTTGTATAAAGGATCTTTGATCAAACGTTATCCATATTTACTAATATTTTCAAAGTGAAAGTGACAGTGCTTACCTGTCTGTTACCGTTTCAAACAGAATAAAAACTCGCTAGTGTCTCAGTTTTCAAAACTAAACGCCTTAAATGTCGAATTAGAACATGGCAAGGAAATTAAATAAATAAATAATGCCGGAAAATCCACACAGCTTCATCTAAATAGATAGAAACAACTACATATTTTTATTTCAAAAAATATTCTCGAACGACAGGGGATGTAAAATTTAAGAATACCGAGAACGCAGATAGCAATAACTATGTAAGTAGTCTAATAGTCGAATGTAGAATAATGTAGCACAGTAAAATTCATATCTAGGACTACTAGATATGAATTTTACTGTGCTACATTAGTTGGTTTGGTCCACTTTCGCAGTTAAATCACTCCACCGTATCGAAATTTGGCAAAACATGTAATTTACGTCACGGAGAAGGGAATAAATTCTACTATTCTGATACTACAGTCGTATTAGCTAATGTGGGTAACATTGGGAACACAATATAACGACCAACGTACCTAGGTACTCGATGTTGTTACCTTTTTCTGGGACCAAAAGTAGCCTAGCTAACTAGCTACATGTCTTTCCTCTCTACAGGGTGCGACGGAAAGGGCCGAAAGGAAGTGATTCTGGACATCGACAGGGTCAACGTTTGTTGTACTATTTTTAGAATTTCACATTAAAAAAAAAAACATCACATTCGTGTCATTTTACGTGTACACAGAGATATTTTGTGGATACAATATATCTCTTATATCAATTGTAAATACAAAGAAAATTATAATATAATTGTAAATACTAATTACATTATAATTTTCTTTGTGAATAAAGGCTTCTCTTTGCCAAATTTCATAGATTCTTTTGGCAAGTATCACTTTGGCCCCCGTAGTTAAAAATCTTGCGGGCCGAAATGTGTTATTTTTGCTGTTTAGTCATGTAAAAGGTAACAGAAAAACAGAGCTACATTCGCATTTTACAGTATTGTGTCAGACCGTTTAGCTAGTTTTGGCATGATCCCTAACTATGCTATCTTCTTCTTCTTCATCAGCATACATTGTCCACAGCTGAACATTCACAAGACTGGGTCTGCCACACCCAGCACGCTTGGCAGGCGGATTATCTATAGCTCTTACGAGTTCTTCGGCTCAAAATGACATTTCATTACCTATTTAATTATATTTGAATTCAATGATTTTTATTATTAGTCCCCACTTTATGTGTGAAATCATAATATATATCTATCATAAATATATTTTTTGAATATTATTTTATTGTGTTGTATTTGTAGCTACAATTTATATAATTGTTTAGCCTAGGTATAATTTAAGTAAGTTTTAGATTTATCGACGTGTAACATTATTGTTATAAATAAAGAACTATTGATTAGATATCGTAGTGGAGATGTTGAATAATTCACAGAAGGAAGCTACTTACTTACTTCTTTTAGTCAGACGTCATCCCCGGGCTGAGTACGAGGGTTCGATTCTTACGCGGCGACCGTCACAGCGATGCTGGGACATTTTTTGAGATGGAGGACACATGGTAAATGAGTTATTATGTAAGTTTATTTATGAAGTGTATAAAACTGTTTATTCTCCGAATAAAACAAAATAAAATAAAATGGAATAAAGTCGTCTCAAGATTTTATAGAATAGACTAATAATGATGAAATCTTATATATGTATTCTTAAGACTCTAGTTATGTCGAGGCGTACCTTGTCTAGTCCATAAACCTTGATATCCTGCTGCAGGTCCCCCCGCTCCGATTTCAGACATTTATTTCAATGAGTCTGACAAGATTGGACTTGATAGCAGGTTAGAATTATTATACAGGTTGCCACAGAATACACCCTGTATTAAGCCGTAAAGGGGTGATTCTGGACGCGGAGATCGACTGGTGAAAAATATTTTTTATATAAATTAAAATGATTTTAATAATTTAAAAAGAAAAAATGTTTCTTTTTCTTCCCGTTCGTGTTAAAAGCAGTGTTTTGTCATAAAATTATTCCAAAGAAATTAAGTAAATCCTTTGAAAATTTCACCAAATAATAATAGGTAGTGTAAGAATATACGTAAAAGAACACGAACATGAAAAAAAATTCAAAAAATCGTAGAACAAACGTTGACCCCTCGATGTTTAGAATAACCCACTTTCGGATTAGAATAACCCACTTTCGGATTAGATTACACCCTTCCGGTGGCACCCTGTATATTCTCTGATAGCAATTAGAGAGTCACGTGAACTTGAACTGGGAATTAAGGTCCTGGATGACATCATTAATTCTAGCACATATCCTGTTTTCAGTGGCATGTGTTAATTAATTAATAGTCGAGAAATAGTTGAACTTTTTGGGATACCTAATGTTTTACCACTGATGAGCAAAGGCCCTCTTTTCTTTATGATATGAGACTTTACCTCAGAAGAAGATTAGGTTTTGTATCAATAGAACGTAGACCAAAAGAATCTAAAAAAAATTGTCTCAAATCGCCTAAAATTAAAAACAGTTCAAGTTTGAAACTGATTACGAAATAGTTGGAACGAAACGATACGATCGATTTATCAAAAGTAGTATTTCTACTCATAACAAAAGGAGGTATCTTAAAGTACCTAGGTATTTCAAGTACCTATTCATTTAGGAATCTTAATTCAGGGCTTAAAAATGACACTAAGTATTAAGAGCCGTTTTAGGGTGCCATGCATCTTGGAGGTTGCCAATCACTTATTTAAGTACCTATTACAACTTAGCTAACTAAAGTTAAGTTCTAATTTATTTATATTATTTGATTGCAGGTTTTTTATCCTTTTTAGGCACCAGTCTCTCCCAAAGCAGGTTAACATTAGGTCTATCACTATTCTGTAAACATAACCTTTGTATTAGACACCCGCAAAATCATTTAAATAATATTATAATATATTTATACTGTTTTTTTTCTATAAGTTTTGCGATAGAATATTGTAAAGTACGAAAGGCGTGATTGAGATGTGATAGAGTAAGTATAAAAGATAGGAGTCTCTCCTATGATTGTTGTGGTACCTTACGAGTTATAAGAGTAGATAATTTATAGCTTAACCATTGTGAGAGAAAAATATATGATTTTTATTAAAATTATAAAAAAAAATCTTTGTGACAAAATAATTTTTTTTACTGTCGATAATTATTTATTTATTTACCTTCGTTTGACCACAATCTCGATCACCGATGTAACACGAAGGTGTAGCTGATGTAACTTAATTCCTACAGTACAGGGAGATAAAAATCTAAGTTCCAGGTTGAACAAACTTAAGTTTATATAATTCTAATGTTTTATCTATAAATTCTTGATTGAATAGCTTTCGATAATCGCAAAAATCGTTGCCGGCCAGGAAGTCCTATTATCGCTACTAGCAGTAGAGCTCCTGACGTGACTACACACAAAGTAATTCTATTGGTCTCCCAGTATGTTCTACCTTACCAACTGGGGTGTGACCCCGACTTCGTAGGAACCAGAGCTATTTATAGATCCTTTGCTCTCATCCTTTAGTCCGTTAGATCATCTTCTACTTGAAGCTCAAGAATTATTGTTCAGTTGTTTTGTTGACTGAGCACAGACGACAGAAAGATACAAATGTAAATATTATAAAAAGTACAGAACTACTTTTATGACTACTGTTATTTAAATTAATTAAAAATAGCTAAGTTGATGTACCTGTTTGATTTAAAATCACTGAAAACAAATTTTAGTCTATATCATTTGCCGTCGGTTCTCGGTACGTAACACATTCATTTGTTTTATTTAAGTTTCTCTATTCGTAGGTTTTAACATTTCTAAAAATTTCTACGCTTAGAATTTTAAAATCGTATAGAGGTTTCATTCCACAAAACATTACCCAGTGAGGTTAAATTCCGGTGCTCACATCAACACATCCAGCATTATGAATGGCGCGCGAGTTATATTGTTTTTAATTGAAACGTCAATGAGCACGTACGTTCATCCTGCTATCATGTGATTGTCCCGTGCCTGTTACAGATCTCCTATGTCCTCTCTGTCGTTTTGTATGAGGACTTCTGTTGGTCCGGGACTTCTTGTTGGTCGTATTTGATCTTTCTTGTGTCAAAATTCTGATAGTGTGTGTATGTAAAGTAGTGTTATTTACGCTTTCTGTAGGTTTTTATCTATGATGTTCGTTTTTTGGAGTTCTGTACGCAAAAGGTGCCCATAGGACCCTATTACTAGGCTTCCGTTCTCTGTCTACCCATCTGTCCATCTCTTAGCGGGCTCTTAACTGTCTACCTGTTACGGTTTATGAGACCGTAACAGGTAGAAAGTTGCAATTTTCACAGAATAGGTAATTCTTTTGCAGTATAACATATAACCACGAAAGAAGAGAACCGACAACCGCTGGGGTAAACGTGTTCTTGAGGGGAGACCACGACTCGGCAAACGTAGTGTAGGACGCCCTCCGGCCAGGTGGGATGACGATCTGCGAAAGACTGCAGGCAGATGCTGGATGCGGCAAGCTGAAGACAGGGCGCTATGGCGCTCATTAGGGGAGGCCTATGTCCAACAGTGGACTAATATGGGCTGATGATGATGATGATGATGATGATAACATATAACGGAATATTTACCTTGATGTAGATTTCAGTTTTCCTATTTTGCATGCGTATGCATAGTTCTACACTAACCGATCCTGTCCATCCAAAGGTCTCAGCGGTAAGCCCGGCAATCGTACCGTACTGGATTTAATTAGTAGTTTGTAAGATGTTTTATAAGCATTGATGGTACAATAAAGATATTATCTATCTATCTATCTATCTATGCCTACGAAATAACTGACTTTGACATTGTGCTTCTACCAAAGGCAGAATGACTAGTTAGAGTTTTCGTATCAATCAATAGCGTAGGTTCAAATGGAATGAATAGTTTCCCATTAGTCCGATCAGGAAACATGGTTAATGTTGCTCGGTAATAAATCTAAACTCCTACTTCGATTCTTAAAATATTTAGATCAATGCGCCTTTTGCGTTCTATCTATATCTCTATCTATTCTTTATTTGTATTATTGCTCTCTTGTGAAAAAACGTTTACAGCGGCGTTGATAACTTAATGAACTGAACTAGGTTTCGACGCGATTATTTCAATTTAGTATATATGCTATTTTATAAAGGATATGGTGGATATTATTTACAAAATAGCAAACATAAATACCTACTATTTGTTGTAGGTATGTATGTTGAATGTATGTTTGTGTCACAAAACAGATAAGTCACAATTTTGAGCATGTTAGTCACATGTTCCTCCGTCGACCCAACAAAATATTTTCAAAATTTTGGAAAACTTACATCTATAGATAATATTATCAGTATCACCATGGGTAATTGGGTACCTGTATCTAAGGTACAATTCGTTGTATTTAAGATTTGTAATGAAGATAGATAGATAGAAAATACTTTATTGCACACTTAAAGCTAAGAAACAATCCATAAATGAAATAGTAATAACCAAGTGACAATCTTATCGCTCAAGAGCGATCTCTGCCGGACAACCTGGTATAGATAGGATCGCCGGATATGTACATGGGGTAACATCTGTGTGCAACTGTTATGGTATTACATAAAATTAATAATTACTAGGTACACAAAAATAAATAATAACATACTTCAATAAAATTACAAAAATACATACAAATCTACACCTATTCCTATGTACATAAGTATAATATGCCCGTTAGACTGTGTTGATAAGAGAACAAGATCATAGAATTAACCAACCTAAATGTATATTTAATATTCCTTCCCAAAGTAGAACCATCAATAGAAGATTGAAGGTAGCTGTAGCCACAAATAACAAATAGTAGATCTGTATTATGGACAGCCGCAATATATGTCGGTATAGAGTCTATACCGACATATATTGCGGCCGTCCATCGTCTCAGGGCGGTCTTAGCTTATTTAATAACTCTATACTATAGAGTTATTACTGACGATTAGGTATGTATAGACAGTTATTACAAAACGTGGATCGATTAATCCAAAAAAACGTGGATCGATTTGATAAATCAAACCACAGTTTTTTCAAGGGAACAAGGTAAAGGTTTCTTGTCCACTTCTTTGTTATACCTTAAAAAGATTGAAGTGAATATATGTACAGGGTGTAACAAAAATAAGTAACCAAACTTTCAGGTGGGGTGTAGAATCGAACACTGAATTCAGGAAAAATATTGAAAAAAAATCCCACCCTGTAGTTTTCGAAAAATTTAATAAATAGGTACGAAATTTTCACAACATTAGGCAATAGACTATAATACATGTTTCTACTTGGAATTAAAATAAAATGGCCTAAGTACCTGTATTCATCTCTTTTATAAGCCCATAACACCTAAACGGTGCCCTAATGAGCGGCCACCGCGGTCATCGACCCGCGACATCATTGCAGCGGAAGCGAACAAGCTGCACGGCGGCGTGCTTAGATATGGAGCCTACGTACAACAAATACATTCCAATTTTCCTCTAGGAATTAAAAAATAAATAAATTATTTTAAGTCTTTACACACGTTCTATCGCGAAAATGCATAGTTAGTAGGTACATTCATTAAGCATGCACCTTCCTACTAAAAGATATTCACTACTAGCTTTTATTTTTTCATATCGTTGACTACCTAAGTACCTACCTTCACATTGACCTTTAAAAACACGGTGAGTAACTTACAATGAACCCCATAAAAGGTTGTTACAATTTGCATTTCCGAAGCACCAGATTGAGACAAGAAAAGGCACAAACTTTTAACGCGCGAGAGCGAGATAGGTATACAAACTTAGTTCATCCGAATGTTCACCCAATAGGCTAGGCTTATTGTTAGTTTTGTCAAACTGTCATACCACAGAAATGTTATCATAGGGTCAATGGCCGTTTAGTTGCATCATTGCAAGCGCAAGGTTCACCTTCAGGACCTTCAGGTCGCGGCGGCGCTTATCGGTTTCTTGTGCGTAAAAATGGCTCGAACGCTTTATTCAGATATTGAATACCACGAGATGAAAATTGAAATGGGAAAATTGGAATGCATTGGCTAGCTTCTTACATAACTACAACACGTGCAGCCCGCCGCCGCGCGCGCTGCTGCGATATCGCGTGTCCGGTCGTGGGTGCCCCCCGTAAAAAGATGTTTATCTGCTAAAAAGGTGTACACAAGGTACGTAGACCTTTTAATGATATTTTAATGTCAAATAAACACGTGCATCAGTCGTTTGCGTAATGTAGTGAAAATTCCGTATTTATTTTATTTTTCGAAAACTAAAGGGAGGGATTTTTTTTTATATTTTTCCTGAATTCAGTGTTCGATTCTACACCCCACCTGAAAGTTTGGTTACTTATTTTTGTTACACCCTGTATAAATAAGAATAAAATAAATAAAATACGAGTAAGTGATTTGATTAGTGATCACTTTCCCAGTTTTACTTGTTATTTGAATTTTGTAACGTGTCCATGAGTCCTGTAAAGTCAATAGGAAATAAAGCACTTTAATTGCAATTAATTAGGTTTCGGACATTATTTTATACGTGAAGCGATTTACAAAAAAAAAATGAATTAAGTTCTGACGTCTTCACTAACGTGTTTGTGATGATGGGCAGAACCTACAGTTTATGCAGTGTCAGTGAATTGTAAAGTGAACCAATAACCCTTTATGACGCAATATATAAAATTAAATAATTATTCCCGCTATCCACCATCTAGATGTGGGGGACAATAGCTAACTTTTTAGGTGAGTGGTAGTAAAGCCCCTACAGGTTTTCTAATAGATGGATCATGAATGTTTTCAGAGAAGTAGTAAACATCGACGATAGTATTTCACGATAGCCTTATTACCCAGAAGAAATCTTTGGAAAATTAATTAGAAACTCTTAATTTCAAATAAATTTGTTCAATAATTTTAGCTGTATCTACCTGAAAAAGTTAATCAAAGAAATAGTAAGTTTTTTCCGATTCATAGAAATAAAGAAAAAGAAAGAAATAAAAAATATTTATTGCCTGAACTGTAGATTACATAGTATATCAAAAAATAACTTATATCTGTAAAGGAAAAAACAATTGATGAGTTATTAATGCTTTCAAAGAAATTGAACAAAATTATCGATCGGTCAAATGAACTTGTGAGGGTAATCCTAGGATAAATTGATATAAAACTGTAAAAGATAGATCATAGATAAACACAAGATAAGTAAGGTATACCTATCAAATGTTTTTGTTCTTCTGCAGTGAGTGCCCTCGATTTACCAGGGGACAAAAATTGGGCCATCGAGCGGTGTTTCCGCGACATTGACCTGACGAGTAGGTACGTGTTGTGACGACGTTAAAGGTTTTCATCGGAAATATGTACCTACGTTAATCGTATCGTAAATCGGGCAGTATTTCACAAGACTTATCAATATAAGTCCGATTTACATCCACTAAGATCTTTCTAGAACGGTAAAGTAACCACAAATTACATATCTTATTTACAGTAAATTTGTTGTCTACAAGTGGCTTTGTAATAATTATGGGTATAGCTACTTCGTTATTTTTCACTTTAATTATAACCATGTTCCTTCCTTCTATTTAAATGCTAACTCCGTAAATGTATTATGTTTCTCTGTAGTTTATCACACCCCGCGCTTACCACCTATTTCTTTTCAATGGTGTCGTTTTCATGTACGTCATCGTACCGTCGTTGTACGTTAATGACTAGGCAGTTAACTAAACGGCAGAATTCAGTTACATGCCAATTTAGAAAATCAACGTTCAACGTGTTGGGTGACTGTAAGGGTTGTAAAAGTTGTGCATTAAAATATGGGCTTAAATTCGTAATATAAATTTGTCGTTTTGTCGTGAAGATTACGGTACGCAATTTTGTCACTGTAAAACGTATCTAAACGTATCAAATTTAAATTTATATTTTAATCATTGTTATGGGGTAGCACCGTATCGGTATTGGAAGTATGTATGTACTAAGTCCTAAGGTCTGTCATTTGTATTATAAACGGTGATACTTACATCTCTGAACTGTGCGATGCCGGCCTCTCCAAGCTCGAACATGGAGACGTATGCTGCTTCTGGCTGCACGAACAGCTGGCAGAGGATCATCTCCTCGCTCCGGAACATCGCCCCCATGGTCGCAGGCTTATGTACTCTGCAACAGAAGAGTTTCACAATCATTAGTTTTGTGTTGTGTTTGTTTTGGGTTACCATCTTCTCTATAATTATCATCGTTATTGGGACATGTATACATTCTGGTGACTATTGTGGCAGATGGTCCTTGGTTTCAATATTATTAGTCAGGTATCACGAATACCCAGATTTCACCAAACCAAAGAGGAGAGGTATTGTGTAAAAATAGTTAATTAATATAGAATCCTTGATAAATTTTTTTTGAATACAACGGGTTAACAAATCTAAAGTTATATTCGTGGAAAATATTTTACGACAATGAGGAGTATCGCCAATCGCAGAAGGTTGAAAAAGTTTTTTGTTTTGAAGGCTTTTATTCATCATTTAATTCGTCTCTTGAACGTCTTTGATTCAGTTTTCGAACTCCACACTGTCATTTTGCCGTGAAGGCCATTCATTAGTTTTTTAATAATAAATAAATAAACTCGAATCGAACCTTTTTCGCTGCGCGTGTACAATTATGCATAAAATGTCTATCTAGGATTCTAGAACCAAATATAAAGATAAACTATAGGTAGATTCCACACAAATATAGAATTGAATAGAAAACGCTTAATGGCATAGGTACTTAAATCGATAGAAACAACACAATTTAAAACAATAATATTTAACAAATTTAAAAATTATTTAATGATCTGCAGGGGTATTTTGATTCGTCAGAAAGGCCATCGGATTCGATATCGGAAACGTTTGTCTTCGTAAAAGCTTCCGATATCGAATCCGACGAATCAAAATACCCCTGCTGGACGGAACGACGCGTGACCCGAGAGCTGGTAACTGACGCAGCGCATCAGCATTGCCGTACAGCGGGGCAATGCAGCCTATGTTCTCAATATGGATCAGTTGAGCTATCTGTAGATTGTTTGCAACGATCCAGCTAGCTCAATTGTTCGAATTGTAAATACTAGTTCTTATTCGTTTCTATTATTTGATTGTAATTTTCTTTGTTAGTATAGAGTTATAACCTATAATTAGATACATATATTTGTATGTCAGACGCCCATAAACCGCTTAGCCTAATAACCTCACGTATTTCTGGATGATAATGGCAATAAACCGTAAACAGTTGCAAGCCGGGACTCAAGGCCGTCTGGACACTTGCAGCGTGACACGCGTAGGTGTCGTCTAGCTAACAGACGATTGGGAAATCTACTAAGTATAACAACTACATTAAATGCGAAAGTAGTGTCTGACCGAACCTGGATCAGCCGAAGCCGAAACCGAACCTTTCAAAGAATTATACCCCAACGTAAAATTCTCTTGGGCCATATTTGCCATAAGCGCTGCTATGCACAAAACAAATCTATCTTGTAACTATTTGGTAGTATTAATTAATTTAGTCTTAAGGCCAATTGTGTAAAGTAGTTCGGTTGCGTAATTGAAACGGATTTTTGAGCCTTTTTTGCGACAGTTGTGTCGGTGTTGATGATACATTGCCGGCTTATTATACTTATCACGCGTTGGTTGCTCCTAGCCTATTGTTCCCTAGGATAAATTAAAAATATATTAATAAATATATAAAGGTATCCTTTTATAAATCCATTTCTAGATGTAGGCCAACCGCCTCTACTCAAGACGGTCGCGACGATCGTTGAGCCCTCGACAATACTCGAAATTTGATTATGACCTGTTGTTGGATCTCGTCAACCCATGGATGCAAGGCTGCAAATGCTACCTCGATATCGTTCTCTCTCTTTCTATTTCTCTTATATGAATATTGTTCATAGCTGATGATGCTCACTATTATGTAAGATGGTACGGAACTCCCCGCGTGCGAGTCAACTCGCACTTGGCTGGTTTTATTTTCTCTCGTTCATCATCTACCAAGCTACCAGCCGCAGTGCGGACGGGGCCTCACGTTTTCTATTTCAAATTATTAAATTTATCTTTTGACTGCCATTTTTGCTGATGATGACGCTTTTTTTGTCTTTTCCAAAGCAAGGTCTTCGGAAATATTCGTCTATTAGAAAGTTTGTGATCACATTCACTTTTTTTACCCCCGAGGCAAAAAGAGAGGGGTGTTATAAGTTTAACGTGTCTGTCTGTGTATCTGTGTACCTGTCTGTGTTATCGTAGCTCCCAAACGGATGAACCGATTGTCGTTTAGTTTTTTTTTTGTGTCATAGATAATTTTATCCCGAGTGTTCTTAGTACCGTTCCAGGACAATCTGTTGGGGGGTTTTTAAAATTTTATATTCGTTCTTGTTGTCGAATATTTCTGCTTCGAAGCTTCAAGCACTAGTTAGATATGAATAACAAACTGAGAGAGAGTTACAACAGCAGGTGACACACATACTAAATCTGTCTCCAGGTTGATGACAAAATATTTAAAATACCTATCACTTGTTTTATTGTGAAGGAATACAAGTTTTAATTTAACGAAATGTTTTATCTATCTATTAGATTCTTTCAATCTATTTATACATGGTGTTCGTTTCACATCGTGGTCTGCGGTCTTAGGTACTTCAGTTTAAAATAAAACGTCAAGTGCGAGTCCGGCTCGCGCGCTAAGTGTTTCTTGCTAACGATCATGATCCAGGTCAGCGGGAAGTATAGGTTTTGGTCATGGCGAGAAAAAAAAATGAAAAGTATTTTTTTAATGAATTTACGACAAATTTACAATTTGTTCCTTTACTAGTGCTATAAGACCTTACTTTTCGCCAAATTTTATGATTCAGGTCACCCTATGGATTTTATGTGCATGTGATTCCCTTGGAAATTTCAAAATATTCGGATATAAACGGCTGTACCTTTTGATTGCGTCAGAAGTTTTGTTTAAATCACGGCTCCAAGAGGTTCCGGACTTGAGTATTTGATGTTAATTTCAACTTGACACCTACACGAGAAAAGGGGGTTGACAGACGGACAGACAGACAGACGGACAACCAAGTGATTCTATAAGGGTTCCTTTTTTTCTTTTGAGGTACTGAACCCAAAAAAAATGTCAGCAAACTTTTCCATCGTACATTTTAATTAAACTTTACACTGGATTATCTATATTAATACCATGACCCCTGTTACAGCGTATGACACCATGTCTTCATGTCCGAAGAGCTATTAGACTTAATTGAGACGTCTGAACTTCAGTGGCGATGATGTCATTTGTTCAATTGCAAATAGCTTTAGAAAAAGGATACACACAGTTAAGGCAACGGTTTTTTGAAAGATAATTGGCTAGCAAAATATTAATTGACGACAGTGTTAATTGGCCAATTACTTCAATGAACACCACCCTAAATACTTCTGGAGACATAACAAGAACAACCATTAATGATCCGCTAATGTGGTGATACTTTTATATATTTGGTAAAGTAACATTCATCATCATCATCAGCTTATGTGATACCACTGCTGCACTTAGGGCTCCCCTAATGAGCGCCATAGCGTCCTGTCTTCAAGTGACATTTGCGGTCACTCCAATATATCAAAGCAAAACGAGAGAATTGTTTTACTTATATGTGTATGTATGATGTGTAGAGAGAACTAATAGATTCTTGATCAATCAAGATTCAATGTGAGTACTCGTGTGACAATATTTTTAAGCGATGCTTTTGATAATTAACCGAGCAAACGCAGTGAGCGAAGCGTATCAGCATCAAGTCTAGCAAAATTGGGCTGATGAATTAACGCCATCTATTGATACCTAGGTACAGAATTTCGAGTTTTTCTGAGGAACATAACATTGTATGGGCAATTGGTCTACTGGTAGAAGCTAGCGCAATAATTATGTGGTTGTGCAACATTTCGTCAAAAAATCCTTCAATAAACGTACCTCAAGGAAGTGAACTGTTATACCGGTCTACCTTTCCAAGTGTACAGGTAAGTAGTAGGTATCAAATTAAGTACCTAGGTACTTACTAAGTACCTAGGTACTTAATTTGATACCTACTAGGTACCTACCGTCGACAATCAAGATTTAATCCTATCTGGAGAAAGAGACGCCTATTCTTGCATGGTGTGCATATTTCAAAGGTAACGAAATCATATAGTTCGCTAAACAATTACCTACCTACATAAATGGTAACTAACCTAGGTAAGCTGCACAATGCACGATGAGGTTTTTTCTGATTTTTGGGCATACCTATACTGATTCGTATCAATGAGATTTTTTTAAAATTACGTTAGTTATAAGTAAATTAATTGTTGAAAAAAGTTAGTGCTAGCGAGGTCTACTGTTCGTAGAAGTACTAGTTTATACGCAATATCAAAAATCAGCTATCTCATATCATGTTTTCCTAGTGGACTCTAGGTAAACCTAATTAATTAGTAGGTAGTAGTAAAACACTTGGAAACGTAATCTTTTTGACAGTAGTCATTTAGTGGTGTTGTGTCATTATATATTTATCTTCCTAACTTGCAAACGAAGCAAAATATCTTGCTAACAAAGTATAGTATTTAATATAATAGCAGGTTTATTAACATGTTCTCCGATGCCTTCATTACTGCGTCCGTCACCTCAAGACGTGGGTGCCTTTTACTTCACCGCGCCCTTTCTCATCATGATGACCTATCATGCTACAGACAGATGGTCGATAGCGATACTGCTCCATAAAAATAAGTTCAAACCGGTAAAAGCACCTTTGAGGGGAGTGAAAAGATATATATCATGATTTGAGTAATTCCCTGATCATAGCACGAGCAACTGTGTCAAAATATTAGGGAACTTATCATCATCTTTTATCAATCTCATGGTAAATAGCCCGTAGAGAAACCTGTCATTACTGTCAAAACTCCATAAACTATGAACATTTACATAAACAAAAGACAATCTTTAAACAAAATACAGTGATGTTATGTGGCCAATTTTACTATGTCTATTGTTAATTCTTATATTCATAACTATAATAGTAACAAAAGGTCAAACCATTCAAAAAGTGTTGGATACTTATATTTTTTTTACACTCAGACTACGATAACCTTTTAACTTTTATATTTATCTGTGACACTAGTGACAATGATTGTGTGATAGGCCAGAGAAAACAATTGGGAAGAGATAATGATAAGACCATTTGTTTAGAGCCTAGGCCTCTATGGATGCGAAACTTGGAATAATGACACAGCGGGTTCGAGAGAGGATGAAGACGTTGGAGGAAGATAGAAAGGATTAGCGATAGAGAAGGTTACCAATGAGGAGGTGTAAAAAGAATTGAGGAAAAAGGTTTTTAATAAACACCATTCAAAACAGAAGAGGGAATATGACATCTTATACGACATGACAGCTTCATAAAGGAAAAGTAGAAGGAAGACTAAAAATTAACCATATGAGTCAGATCAAGGAGAAAGTCGCTGTCATGTCGTCTAAAGAAGGCAAAGCCATTGCGTTGGAGAAAAAAATTTGGAGGAAATTGCATCATTAGACCGCACCAACAAGAGCTAGCTCGAAAGAGCTCAAATCTCTCAAATCTTGAAGAGCTTAAATTAAAATCTATATATATAAAAGAAAGTCGTGTTAGTTACACTATTTATAACTCAAGAACGGCTGAACCGATTTGGCTGAAAATTGGTGGGGAGGCAGCTTAAAACCAGGAGACGGACATAGGCTATGTTTTATCCCGGAATTACCACGGGAACGGGAACTACGCAGGCGAAGCCGCGGGCAGCAGCTAGTTTATAATAATGAAAAGAACATTGGTAGCACAAGACTCTCAGCTGCTTAGTGATCATCATCAGCCTATTACTAGTCCACAGCTGGACATAGGCCTCCCATAGTGAACGCCATAGCGCCGTTTTCAGCCGCATCCAGAATCTACCAGTAGCCTTTCACATGTATGTAGTCCTCCCACCTGGTCGTAGGATGTCCTACACTATGTTTTCTAAGTCGCGGTCTCCACTCAAGAACTCGTTTACCCCGTCGGTTGTCGGTTCTTCGTGAGATATGACCGACGACGGCCCACTGCCACTTCAGTAGGCCTAGCATAGGGATTGTTGTCAAGGGTTATAAAAATTACGTCATTTTGTCATCGAATGCGTAAATGCGTAATTTTTGTTTGAAACAAAAATGTATGACGACGCCATGTCATTTTTCTCTATTCTACCCTAGACAACAATCCCAGCTTGCTAATTCTTTGAGTTATATAGACTTTGGTTATCTTTGGTTTAGTCTATGCTTTTAGCATAGAAGAGAAGATCTATACTATGTTATGGCTCATTTTTCCCATTAGACTACGATCTTGGACTCATCAAATCCAGGATGAATAAGTTTTTACTTAAGTGAGTTGACGGCCAAAAGCGGAACCATTACCAATAAAAAATAAAAATAGTGTCCTGACTTCAGCCATCCAGAATCTGCCAACAGTCTTTCAGAGATCCTTACGGCTCATGACTATTCCTGTTTTTATTCACACCTACGGAGGGCATAGTCATTACCTACTTAAGACCCACTTCACCGCCTACACGTAAGGTGTCAAGACGACTAAACATCACATAAAGTTCTTGCTACAGAAAATAAAATAGTTTCTACTATCATTCAGAGAAGAAAGTATGAACCAGTGCCCACTGCCCCTACATACAACACTTTGTCTGTTTGTTTCTGTTTTTTGTATTCTTCTTAATCTGTTTCTTTATCTATTACTAGCTGCTGCACACGGCTTCGTACGTGCTTTTCAAGTATTCTATGTCCGCCTCCGAGATACCACTTACCTCCCAGTCAAATTTCATTAAGACCGGTTCAGCCGTTTAGGCGTGAAACGACGACAGACAGACAGAGTTACTTTCGAATTTAGGTTTAATATTAAAGTAAGGATTCAAAATGTTCCTCTTGTGTTCTGGATTCATATAAATTTATTTTTATTTCAAATCAACCACAAAAAAGATGTCTTACAAATAATTCGTTCATTTTAGATGATTTGGCTTGGCTTCTAGATCTTGGATTATACCACCAACACTAAGTCATTAGACTTGTGTCGTAGGTGCTGAATAATTTACGTTATTATTGCAGCAAAAATTTGCAATCTAAGCAAAACTATCCTCTTTAATCAACATATACACGATGAAAACAATCCACAATTACAAAAAGGGAGTTGTAATTTTGGTGCCTCGTTCGTAGACATCATTACTGGCTAGCCAGCTTTCTAGCTACAGCGACAATGATAGTGAAATTCGACAGCTCAGACTTTGCATTGTCTGCTAAAGAAAAGCACAATGTGTTTTGTC
The DNA here is from genome assembly GCA_949316285.1 of Eupithecia subumbrata. Classification (NCBI taxonomy): domain Eukaryota; kingdom Metazoa; phylum Arthropoda; class Insecta; order Lepidoptera; family Geometridae; genus Eupithecia; species Eupithecia subumbrata. Next base: position 2,684,919 of record OX438627.1, on the reverse strand, counting down.
AAATTATCCGAAGAATGCCAACGTTAAATTCACAGCTCGCCCGGCACCCAGGCGGTCTTGAATCGAACAGCTAGGCATTGTATTTTTGTATCTGGACATCTTCCAAATAGTACTCTCGTCTTATCAAAAGTATGGTCTGGTTATTCTATAATACCAACTCATTCATATATATCATTATAATATGGGTGGGATATGTACCTTATTTCTATTTATATGGATGTTATTTTTGTCTGTTGTCTACTAGCTGATAATGAGTCCCAGTTTCTGCTGACAAACAATACTGGGTCAATTTTTGGGTGGTTATTATATTGTCTTTTATATAGAAAGATATATAAATCTGTTTTGTGAGTTAGAAATACCAGTTTTTTTTGGGATTTAGGCATTATTAAGAACCTTACTGCTTGCTGATTCTGTTATAGTAGGTATACCTATTTGAGAAGGTTGACAAAAGAATTCCAGCCAGGTATTGTTTGATAGGTGATGTTGTAGTTTAGGAAAAATAATTAGAAAACAAAATGTGTTTAAAATATATAGAAAAATTTGGGTAGTCATATTTAATTTTAACTATAAACTAAACATTTTTGCCAAGCTGTATGATCAGAATAAAACTGTTGCCGTAAGTCTTGTTGGGTCGTAAATACCTTGTTACTAATTTTAATATATTAATTATTTCTAGCTGTGTAACTGCCAATAAATTTAGAACAATAACGATCAAAATATTCCTATTACAAACTAACATTCAATTAAGAAGTCCCAGTGATTCGAAAACCAACGTTCGGAAATGAAAAATTTAAAACAAAAGGTTGGTACTCACATTTCTTTTAAAAATCCAAAGAGGTCACTTCATATTTTGATATCACACACTGTTTGTTTGTTTGTTATGTTGGTACACCGGTTGACGGGCGGCTAGCCCGAGCGGTAGCGGAGCACTGCAGACCTACCCATTGCTTCACCCCCACAGACTATCTACCACTTACTATAGCACTGTACACAGAATAACTATTAGTTGGTACCTGAACGACATAGATTTATTAACAGTTACTATGGCTATAGAAAATAGGTGTACACAGATTAGGTGGTAGTTTGTAAGCAATTGTCAAAGGAACATAGAATGTCACGTGGGACTGCTTTGAGTAAAGGGCTTTAGCCACTAAAGCTTTTTATATTGTTGTTTTTATTGATGTTTTTCCGTAGGAATGAAGCATTTTCCCGCGGTAAAAAGTATGTTCACCAGAAATAATGTGGGATTCTAATGGTAAAAGAAATTTTCAAATCGGTCCAGTAGTTTTGGAGCCTATTCAATACAAACAAACAAACAATCAAATCTTTCCTCTTTATAATATTAGTATAGATTTAGAAACTTTTGGTGGACTTTTTCTGTGACAATTAACTTTATTTTAAAAGGGCATTTGCAAACCTATGGAAAAAAATCTAAATACCTCCGCCAAACAGAATCATGAACGACGTCCATGGAATAAAGTTCCGTAACTTATATCGAAGGTTTTAAAATCACTTTAGTTCTTTTTGTTTCTGAACTTGTAAAACATTAATTACATTATTGTAATAATTAATTGATATCAGGTTCAAAGTTCTTGATGTAAACTTTTTTAGTTATACAGCTCATAAAATATTATAGTTACAATGCGTTCGAAACGTTTTGTTGTAATTTTTATGGCCAACGTGAAACCAATTAAGTACTTTGAAAATACTAAAGATTCTTATTTAAAAGCTATTTATATTTCTTATGCTCATGCCACCTGGAAAGAAAAATAAGTTCTCCCATCTTAGATGGAATTGTAAGACATGGCTCAGTCATAGAGCTATATGCGTCAAAGATAGATAGATAGATAGACTTTTTATTGGGTACACACATAAACAGCACAAGAAAAGTAACAAAAGAACAGGAACATAACAGTATTTAAGGTATTGATGCTTGAGTAATAAATAATGTCCTCCTAGCCGAATTTCGGCTACGTCGGCCAGTCTCATCGGAGACTAGATGCGCAGGACATATTATAGTGCACAAGTGTGTGCGCAAACACAGGAGCAATTTCTATTCCCTCACTCTCATAATCCGATGGGACGACAGACCGACACGACCGGGGAGAGGTCAAGCGCAAAATATCTTCAGATATTTTCTTAAGATACCTACAGTACAACAATATTATTTAGAATAGATATTATACGTTTTGACTTGAACCGGTGGAAACATTGATGTAAGTAAACATAATGGAGGTTGGGTCTACCCACCACAGTCATAGTCGGACCGCCGCCGCCGCCACTAGCGTTCGTGTTTCGCATGCGTATTGTTGTCTCGGTCGCACTTCGGTCTAGCTACATCTTTCCATCTTTGTTGTTCAGGTGTATTGCAAAAAATTGGAAATAGCGTGTCTTTACATTCAATTGTAACACAACACAGGCCGTTTGTTGAGTTAGCGCTGGGAGATCGTACCATAGTTCACAGAATTTTATTTATATCTATAGGGCAGAAGCCTTTATTTACAAAGAAAATTACAATAAAATAATAGAAATAAATTAGAACTAGTATTTACAATTGAAAAATTGAGCTAACTGCAGACTGTTGCAAACAATCTACAGGTAGCTCAACTGATCTATATCAATACCAGTCGCAAGTGTCCCCAAGACGCTGGCTGCATTGCTCGGCTTCGACCAGACGCACAGATATTTTTTTAAAAACCCGAAGAGCTTCGGTACCCCAAAGACCTAGGGTCTCGACTCCAAGAGGAGTAAGTGTGTAGGCTCTGTCGAGACCTGCATATTTGCGCCTCTTGAGATCTTCGGCTAAATCTGCCAATCTATAAGTGGATAAAAGAAAACAGTAGTTCGATACTCCGCCGCTTTAGAAGACACCACACCCCAGTAGCTGTTAAGTGCTCGTCCAATCAACTAAATAAAATTGGTGTGTCCGTTTGCACTGTGATCCCGGCGCGTTTTATTGCCCATTACGTACTTGTGCTCGACTATGTCCCTGGACTGGGTTCTAGATTCGCTCGCCTGTGTAGTGATCTACAAGTAGTCTAACAAGTAGCAAGCTGTGTGGTGCCGGCTTAGAATTTACACCACACCAACTCTTTCCACGGGTGTCGTAAGAGGCTAAGGGATATCTATTTTTATTGACTAAATGACTGTCGATGTGTCACTTTTATTTGATTTTTGATGACCTCCGTGGCGCAGCGGGCGAAGGTCCGCCTGCGACGCAGGAGGTTGCGGGTTCGAATCCCGCCTCGGAACAAAATTGTGTACGATCTGCAGAAATTTGTTCCGTTGGTCTGGGTGTTTTCTATGTATAATAAAAAATATCTATCTATGTAGTGTATTGTATTATGTCATATCAGTTATCTAGTACCCATAACACAAGCTCTGCTTAGCTTGGGGCTAGATAATGTTGTGTGAATTGTTCAGCATTATTTATTTTATTTATTTATTTTATTTTTATTTTTTATTTATTTATTGATTGCTTGTCTGTAATGTTAAAAAATGTAATTTTGCTTTTGTATTGTTTTCTTTTTATTTCATGTTCCTGTTTCCAATTTATTTTTTGCATATTTTGTCGTTGTAAACGCACCACTCCAGACGGTCGTGACGTAAGCCTATGGCCCTCACTGAAACCCAGCGCTGGGTGGATACACCGGTGTTCATCCAGCACAACGCTGAGTGAAGGCCATGTAGTGTATGTCCAGGTAATATAATATAAACCATGGACTACTTACGTCATCTCGTAGGTCGTGGTGTTGCTGTGAGCTGTCACTGTCACTGTCACTTGTCAGACGGACATAGCCGAGAACGGGAATCCGTGTGGACAGTGGAACAGAGATGCCGACTGGACAGTGAGGTGCAGCTCTGGAATACCAAGGCTGTGGCGAGCAGATGTATCCCTTATCGTGTATAATATTGGTTACTGGAACCTATACAGGCCATATTTATAATAATAATAATAATGCTGGACAATTCACACAGCACCATCTAGCCCCAAAGTAAGCTACTCAAAGCTTGTGTTATGGGTACTAGATAACTGATATATTTAATACATTATATGTATACATAGATAGATTTTTTTTATTATACATAGAAAACACCCAGACCAACGGAACACATTTCTGCAGATCGTACGCAAAGTAGTTCCGAGGCGGGAATCGAACCCGTAACCTCATGGGTCGCAGGCGGACTCTCGCCCACTGAGGTCGTCAACACTCAAACCCTGCTTTGCACAGATTAAAAAATTGTACATAGTATTATTTCGTTAGCTTAAGTTCTCGTTCTGTGTGGTAGTTGTTAAGGTAGCTTAAGTTCTCGTTCTGTGTGGTAGTTGTTAAGGTAAATAAAAATATTTTCTTTCTTTCTTTCTTTCATATCCAACAGGGGCGGGCAGCAGCGCTCCCTGCAGAACAATTCTACCACCGAACTACAATCCCCAACCAGCATGCCCACTCAGCATGGGGATTATGGCCATTGCTTTATGGTTTGGCAGTTGATCTTTTTGCTCACCATCGTGGCCAATCGCATAAGGCAGGCAGAGATATATATAAGATCTTAATCATCTATCAGCCGACTAGGGATGTACCCAACAATTAGGGTTGTGTTGTGACGAAGGAGTTTCTCGATTTGCCACAAGTAGCTGCGAGCTAAAGCTACTTTTTATAGTGGAAATAAAAAGCTAGGTAATACTAGTACTAAGCAGTCCTTATCTACTTATCATACCGCAGTCATGATTAGTGGCGCTTAGCACGAGACTGTAAGCGGTCATGACCCCCCGCCACCCTCAGCTGAAGAGAAGGCGATTCTGATTGAACCTTTATTTATCTACTAGTTTAGGCCCGCGGAAACTGATTTATATCTGATAAAAAGTAGCCTATTTTTGATTCCAGGATCAGAATTACCTGTATGCAAAATTTCAACCCGAACTGTTCAGTAGTTTTGGTGTGAAGAGGTAACAAACATCCATCCATCTATACCTACATCCATCCAAACTTTCGCATTTATAATATTAGTGTGATGTGATTTATTTAATAAGGGTCAGTATACATATTCATAGCTTATCTATTACTTATTTTTATGACAGTCATGTTTTAATACCTACATATACAACCTATGATAGGACACATATCCTAAAACTTTGCTTATAATAATAATAACAATTTGTTTGAGATCATTCATTAACATAATTATCACAAAGTTAAAATTTCTCTAAAAAAAATATTGTTTGAAAACTAAAAGACCCCGACGATAACAGACGAGGAGTCTGTTATTCCTACTCTTACTCTCCCAAGCTCTGCTTAGCTTGGGGCTAGATGATGATGAGTGGGTTGTCCAGCATTATTAAAAAAAAAAAAATCTTAATTCACATCTAATGGGCTGCTGAAAATATTCCAGTAGCTTTTTTTTTTAAATAATGGAACCTCATCCTTTATAGAGGCAGCATTGATCAAATGACAAAACTCGATCGTAGAAAAATGCGACAAGGAAACAAAACAGTCGATAAAAATGCGTTTGAGGTACTAACAAACAAACCAATTTTATAAGGTTTGGAGTAGTTCAACGTCTCTTTGTTCCAGGGACAAATTGTAGAAAGACGAAAGGTAATGCGTGAAAAAGCGGACGTAAATTTTTACCCTCACGTAAAAATTTCTGCTTTATGTAAGCCTTGGCCTGAAAGGCCAGAAGATGCAGAAAGCTAAGTGCCTACACAATAAGGAATATGTAATGATTTTTAAAAATAATTGTTATTATTAAGTCATCTTAATGAGTTGACATTGTAAGGGGAGGGCAGGTAGTGTGTGCTCTTATTAAAAGAAACAACATAAAAATAATGTTAATAGAGATTTCTCAAAACACCGAATTCCAATGTCGTAATCTTGACATTTCGTAAACTTTAAAAAAAACAGAGCCACTTCATTAATAGCCGTTTAAAAATAACTTAATCAGTCGTGTCAGGAATAGACCCATCGAAGCACGTCACAGCACCTTTGCCATTATAAGCTGAACTCTCGCGGCTAATGGAGTTTCCTCAAAAAGTTCGAACTGCTGAAGAGGAAAGGGGAAGGTGGAAGGCCAGGGTATGCTGGTAATTATTATGAGAATATGGGTCGGGTCAGCGATGCCAATGACTGAGCTGAGGTAAGTATAAGTTTAGCGGACATAAGATGTAGTTTATAGAAATATGGACTGAAAAAGTTTTTATAAATGCTAAATGATACTTCGCTGGATCGATAAACTTTTTTTTAAAATATGGCAGAAGCCTTTATTCACAGAGAAAACTGCAATAAAGTAATATAAATAAATTAGAATTAGTATTTACAATATGCATCAGTCGAGCTACCTGTAGATTTATTTTTTATTTTTTTTGAAAGTATTTAATTGTAATTTTCTTTGTGAATAAAGTATTGTTTACCAATTTACTTAATTAATAAATTACTAAATTAAATTGGTTTAAAAAATAAACAATGAAGAGGTGCGTTTTAAAATGAAGGTTTTACGAGGGTCAACGCAAAATACTCTTACTACAATGACAACTTTTGGTAATTGAATTAGGTATTGTCAGAGTTTATTCAAATCAATGATGTTAAATATTCTAAAAAACCTTGTGTCCCCATAATTTCTGATAGAAACATAGGTAGGTTCCCGGAACGTAGGTTAAGATCTTCAAATCAATTTATAGTAGGACGTACGAAATTACAAAAAATTTACCATTTTCCGTTTCCTTATGAATATGTTTAGCAATTTAAAAAAATAAAATTTTATTGCAAGTGCACTACATCTTTTGTTCATATGTCCTTGTCAAAGAAATGAATGCCGTCGCTAGGACAATGAAACAATCGCCCTCTTTGTCAATGGCCTACTTTCATGCAGGATCACCTAACGATTGCAGTAGTTTCATTTATTTGGTACTAACCGTACTTGCTTGTTGTTCGTCGGTACTTTATTCCTTAATTAAGGATATAATTATGATTTTTTTCTAAACCTTTATTGCTTTTCATTCGGTTCTTGGCTCATTGATGCCACTTCAAAATTATCGGGAAGAAAAACTAATCATAGCGCCCTCTTTGTATATCTCAACGAACTATGCTAGACGAGCCACAGACAATCCTCTCTCTAAATGTTTCTGCGCGCGCAATGACCGTATATATCATTTGCAGCTGTGAGCTGGTATGGGATGTTGTCACTAGATGACGCTGTACAAATGATATACACAGTCACAGATTGAGTAACAGTATACATATTGTTTGTGTCATCTTTGAGTCTAATTTGTGTGATAGATATCAAAGTAGAGCTTACTTTTTTTTATAAGGAAGGTAGGTAGGTATTGAATTCATTGTCACTAAAACTAATCTGAACTAATGTGACAGGACTATAGAGTTGCCGTCCCTTTCCAAACGATCGAAATAAAAATGGCATCATTTTTACTGTCAATTTGGTTTAGTAGTTCTGGCGACATCGGAATTGACACCTCTCCCTTTTTTAGTATTTTCAGTTCGGATAAACATTTGAAGAAGATAACGAAAACTCAGTTCCTCAAGAATACAGAAGGCCATTACGTCCTTGGGTAAAGGGAACACACTGTATGTTAGCTCGTTTTAAACTATTAAAAATAAAACTTTTCATAATGTGAAAAACTAATTCTAACTCTTGCGGTGTCTTCATTGTCATGATTCCAGTCCATTTGCTCCACAAAGGGCATGTCCATGAGTCGTAACGAACTAGCTTGCCACTAAAACGTGCTAAAAACTAATCGTCTGTAAATATTTCTCACTAGTAATAAGCGTGGAAAACTTGGGGAGGCAAGATTGCCCGTAAGGCTTGTTTTACGCGAGGCTAGTTGCGCAACAACTTGTAAACAAACAAAGCGAAAGCGATGAATTTTTCATGCGGAAATTACAGAGCTTCGTGGGAAAATCGATAAATAGGTACCTACTCATAAGCAACTATCGATAGCTTAAGGTTCCTTGGGTTTTTAAGTTAGTTTTCATATAGAACCATTTACCAGATAACATTGTGATGATTTTGACGATATATTCTTTACAAATGCCATTATTTATTTCATTATCTAGTAGGCTCCCGCAGACCAACGAACGATGCTGCCATTTTACTTTATTCTTGTTTTGTAAGTCCCTTCAGTTAATAGGTATGGTAGGGTTTACCAATAATGGTAGAAAAGAACAGAGAACATTAAGGTGAACTCATCTAACTTCGTGACAAAGGCATTTGAGTAATAAAATAAATTATTAATTAATTTAATTCAGACTTAGCATGAGTTTTAATCTGTATTTTATGAGGTCACTCGTACAGCCCTATGATAGCGATCAAACCAAATATCACCGAATAAGGCGAGTCACAGAATTAGATGAGTTCACCCAACCTACAGAGTATTTACAGACTGTACTGTTCTGTCATAACCACTATCCTGGCAAATATCTTCGTGGACAACGATCCTTAGGGTAGAATCCCCATCCCGTCGGGTTGAGAAGCTGGGCGGGCCGCAGTCGAGACGCAACCACCGCGAAACCACGACGTGTTATTCCATTTCCAAAAATTAAAAAATAACTCCCGTCTAGTCTTCCCGCCATAAAAACATCATCGCCATGCAAGACGATTAGAAGACAATGGAGTATACGTCACAATTAGGTAGGTTATTAGTTTTTTTATTGTTATTGTTAGTAGTGATTTAGCCGCTGTTATGTGTTGGCGTGTAAACAAGTGAGCGGTCTTCGAAGGTCGGGGTGAGTGAGATAAAATGATGGATTTTCTTTTGATAAGAAAGTTTCTATAGGAAAAGGCTACTATTTCTGTTAGTAGCGATATTCCTATGACACTAAGCTACGGGCTGTTTTCCTTTGAAAATTGTAGTAACGGAAACTTTGGTGATTGTTGGGTAGTTTTCATACGTTTTACCTATTTATTGGATGTTTTCGATAATAAATTAATTTTGGATGCATTTAAAAATATATTATGTCTTGTTTAAAAGTCATATAAGAGAAAGTCATATAAGAAGGGCAGAATAAATTGTGTTATAGGAACTTTAACACAATTTGTTCTGCTTACTTTGGGGCTAGACTTTGGTTTTAATCGATTTGTTAGAATACTCCGCGATTTAAAATAAAGTCCTCAATGTGCATTGTTGGTTGTACGCAAATACAACTTATGCTGAGGCAGGGACCGTTTTGAAATTCAAGCAGAATGTCTTCTTTTTATGTTATTTTCTTTTAAATTGTACGTGTTAGATACAATTAAACATTTGTAACTATTTAAAGTTACATATGCTAAAAAACAAACAAACACAGTCCAGTACCAATTTCTCTAAGCTAAGCACACACACAGGTAGGTTTACCCGAGTAAAAACTAACACAGTTGTACGTATGTATTTCATCTAATACCCAAAATTATCAGCCCATACTAACTGTCAAATCCAAAGCCAACGTTTCAATTTTTAACGAACATCTCATAATCTCTGCTAGTTCTTTTTATTACTTTTACTATGGGGCCCGTTTGAACCCTTTGTAAGTATCACGTACTGTGAATAGAGTGTACGGCCCTTTATCGTGGGACAATAGAAGGGAATAATAGTCCATGAAGGGGCCAAAGCATGGGGATGTCCCCTAGGGGTGATAGCTGATACAATTTATTTGTGTATCTTATCGAAGCGGCGAAATTAGCTGGAAGTATCGGAGATTTCATTTTGTTGAGCTAGGTCAGTGAACTACAGAGATTTGTGTAGTTAAAAAATCGTTGGAACTTTAATTATTGTACTGATGGGGACTGTTCCATCGGGATGCTCCCTCATTGTTCTCTCAGTTTCCTAAGAAGATGTTCCAGAAATTGATAATGGAACACAACGACATTCTTACAGATTACCACCGTGTTTTTATGCGTCTATAATTTTAGAAAAAATAAAAGATAATGGTTGTATTCTTTTCCAATTCAAGTTATTTTGAGAGATTTGTGTTTTTGAAATTATTTGTTACGTAATTTGATAAAGTTGTTGGGGTGCTTTATATTATCAGGGCTATATTAGATACTTTTAAGAGGGTTAGGTATATTACTACAATTTCCACCATCCATATTTATGAGACGGGGTGCGTCTGCGTCAATATCAAGAGACATGTTATGGGAGTATGACGTCAAGATGTTTTAATCCAGTTTGTTGATGCAGGGATAGATAAGAGAGAATTCTGAACATTGAGATGATAATATGGATGCAGCAGGCATGCGCGATTAATATTAATATCCATCTATGTAGTGTATTGTATTAAGTATATCAGTTATCTACTACCCATAACACAAGCTCTGCTTAGCTTGGGGCTAGATAATGCGGTGTGAATTGTCCAGCATTATTTATTTATTTATATTGAAATTCATAGAGGAATACTAAAAAACACAAACAAAACAAGATATTTTTGAAATACGTATCTAAAATTTTAAAGAATCTATTTTAAATTAAAAAGTTTGGTTCCTATGATATCTTTTTCTAAGAACAACGTACGCGAAGACGCGGGCAGGAGGTAGCTTGATTAAATGTGTAGTCTAGATATCTGATAGCACCAAAGCTTGTGCGAGACCTACGAAGGTCAGTCGGTTAGTCGGCGAGTATGAAATTTGCGATTCAATGAAGTCCAGCGAGAATTGGACAAGAGAGGCAATTGTATCGACTACACAGGATGCTGGAGACGCGAGCATCCTGACAGATTATATGCTTGGAGTACTTATGTACCTCTGTTCATCATCATCATCATCATCCGGACTCTGGCCAAACTAAAATAATCTATCGGTAAAACGGGGTGAATAGAGACTCCGGGGAGATGGACAAAATTCTGGAGCAAGACATTACCTGGCTGGTAGCAGTGGAAGTATCCTTAGTCCGTGACTTTTCACCTTCTGCGTCAGTCTCGCTCACTCACTCACTCTGCAAAAGGATCTCTAATCAGAGATGGACAAAATACTGGAGCAAAACATGGAACGAGGTGAATAGAGACTCGGGGGGTGAATACCCCGGAGTCTCTATTCACCTCGTTTTACTGTAATGCCTGTTAAATTCTGCTGACAATTTGAGGGTAGTATAACATTGCAGTGCCTTCGGGAAAAAATACGAATGGCTACACAACCGTTATGCGCGGCGATCAGTGAAGACCTTCTTTCTCTCGGTTTTAAGCTCTTCTGCATTCAGTAATCCAATACCGCTACCACACAACATAAAACGTGCATTCAAATATGGGCTTAAACTCGTTATATTTAGATGCATTTACAGTGACAAAATTGTGTCTGTCATTTTGATGCCGTCAATATTCTTATTCTTATAATAATGTCCGAATTTCGACTACGGTGGCCAGTCTCTCGGAGACTAGCCAGATGCGCAGGCCATATTATAGTGCACAAGTGTGTGCGCAAACACAGGTGCACTCTCTGTTCCCTCACTCTCATAATCCAATGGGACGACAGATCGACACGATCGGGGAGAGGTAAAATGCATATCAATGTAACGAGATAAGACCCATTTTGGGGGGGAAGGTGGATTTCCCCCAAAGAGGAACAGAAGGAGATCTCCTCTGTACCGGGCCCGACCCATCTGGTCCACTGAGCCCGGTGGTCTTTCGACCGACAGTTGATGTCGGATAGTTGTATATAGCCAGTTGTTACTGAATCAAGTGTTTGCGCGATCCAGGATCGATTGCTCTTTTTGCTTCTTCCGATTGTTTTTAGATTGTTTTGTTGTTGTTGTCGACACGACATCTAACGGATGTTTATTGAAGCACTTAGGGTTTTTACATGCTTCGTCGTTTTTCGCTGTTTGCGCCTCTATTGACAAGTTAGCCTTGTAGTTCGGCCGTTGTCGCCTAGAGGTCGCCTACATCACTCCCTTTCCAGACCGAAGGTCGATATAGTTCTTGATACCAGCATGTCCAGTGTCCAGCTTAGCTCATCGTAGTCTTCAGTGAGTCGAGACTGGTGCGATGAGCAGGTTGAGGACGGGAGAGCGCTTGTCATCTGCGGTGAGTCGAGATGTGTCCCAGTGAGTCGGGACGAAGCGCGGCGCTTGTAGTCTGCGGTGAGTCGAGACGGTCCACGGTGAGTCGGGACGAAGCGCGGTGCGGTGCTCCAGGTGAGTCTACGGTGGGTCGAGACTGTATGCCCAGATGATGCCGCTAGGGAACTCCACGAAGCGTTATCGAGGAGGGGAGAAGCCTGCAGAACCAGGAAGTCAGGGCGGCTGCGATGGAACTGCGGAGGCTGAGGGATGATGCTGGTGCGGTGCGAAGTTGCTGGTCCGGAAGGTAGCTTGAGGGAGAGAGAAGAGACGAAGGTAGATGTCTGCTGCTGCTGATGATGATGATGATGATTGTCATTGATGGCTGGAGTGCTGCGCTGCTTGATGAAGGAATCGTGTTCAGGAATCCAGTCGTCGGGTTTCGGCAGGAGTCGTCCGAGGTAGTCGACGGCTGGCACGACGGAGGTCACCAGTTTGGGGGTGAAGGTGGATTTCCCCCAAAGAGTAACAGAAGGAGATCTCCTCTGTACCGGGCCCGACCCATCTGGTCCACTGAGCCCGGTGGTCTTTCGACCGATAGTTGATGTCGGATAGTTGTATATAGCCAGTTGTTACTGAATCAAGTGTTTGCGCGATCCAGGATCGATTGCTCTTTTTGCTTCTTCCGATTGTTTTTAGATTGTTTTGTTGTTGTTGTCGACACGACATCTAACGGATGTTTATTGAAGCACTTAGGGTTTTTACATGCTTCGTCGTTTTTCGCTGTTTGCGCCTCTATTGACAAGTTAGCCTTGTAGTTCGGCCGTTGTCGCCTAGAGGTCGCCTACACCCATGTTTCAATGCACATTTTCGTGCTGCGCTGCAGCGGTGGTTTCCGGGTGGGCGACAAGAGTTAACCGTGTTAAGTTGTCAAGAAAGACGTTCTGTCAACAAACTGTGAACTTCTGGTAGTGCCCTTGATGTTATGTGTGACACACAAACAGCCAACCACCCTGCTGGATCCAGGAGATACCCGATGTCCCGATTTGTCGGTCGTGTCGCCTGCAATAGGGTGAGAAATAAAGAAGCAGGTTTTCCGGTACGGAGTTGTCGGTACAGATCGGTGCAGGATACGCTACATAAAGAAACAAGTTAATAAAATAAATAAATAATGCTGGACAATTCACACAGCATTATCTAGCCCCAAGCTAAGCAGAGCTTGTGTTATGGGTACTAGATAACTGATAATATACTTAATACAATACACTACATAGATAGTTTTTTTTTATGATACATAGAAAACACCCAGACCAACGGAACAAATTTCTGCAGATCGTACACAAATTTGTTCCGAGGCGGGAATCGAACCCGCAACCTCCTGCGTCGCAGGCGGACCTTCGCCCTACTCGAAATTTCGAGTAGGGCGAAGTAGAGTAATTCTTTTTTAGTTAATGTGTCTATAGTGACCATCATGGCACCCTACTCTAACAAACGTTCTAGCCCATATGACCCATAGCAAAACTGATAGAACAAGAACGCGGATTAAAATTTTCTCGGAACTGTAGTAAAAGTTTTAACAACATTGTTACCTTGTTCCGAAGTCAGGAAGAACAACGGAGTTGACTGTTAGTTCTACGGGATAGTTAATCGAAAAAACAAAGGGAGAGAGGCTATTACTTACTGCAAAAGATTCTAATGATAAGATTCGGGAGTCCCCACAGAGACATAAAGATAAGATACCAGCTGTAGTCATTTGATTCAGGGCTTTTAGTTTCGAATAATTCGTTTAGCCGTTGAAATAAAATAGGGGAAAGATTACGCATTATTTGTTTGTTGTTTTTTTTTTTTGAATGGGGGACTCACACGATGTCCCATGATTGACTATCATGAAACGTTAAATAGGTATTTAAAAGCACATCCTAAATTAAACATTCAGGTGTTACTTTTAACGGACAATATAACATTGTAGACAGACATTTATGTACTTTCAGATTTGAATTTGTATTTATTCGCAAAAACGTTAAGAGACATGTCATGTTTGTTTGAATAATAACATTACGTAATTTTCTTTGTTTACAAAGGACTTAGATAGGAGTATCTATCAAAACCATCAAAACATAATATCACACTAATATTAAAATTGTGAAAGCTTAAATGTGTAGATGTATGAATGTTAGTTACCTCTTCACGCAAAAACTACTGAACGGGTCGGGCTGAAATTTTGCATGCTTTAGGCTTTAGCTTTAGGCCTGGAATAAAACATAGACATCTACATAAATGAGTTCTATAAAACTTTTTCATAGAAACAACGCGTGCGAAGCCGCGGTTAGAAACTAGTAATTTAATAATGAGTAAAGTTAGTCTTGGCAAAGATACATGATACATATAAGTATGTATCATGCAGAGATACTTACCTATTAATGTTGGTACAGTGGGCTTCACAATCAAGTACCCCCCTCTCTCTATGTATGTGGGTTCTAATCGTGCCGCCAAACGTTGGAGATTGGGAGATTAAAACTAAATGTGATTAGTTTTCCATTTTCTTTTGATTTTTTTGACGATTCCAACAAAATTGTAAGTTTTGTATCTCTAAAATTTTATTTTGTTGTTATCTTTTCATTTATTTTTGGTAACCTCACTGAAAATTTTGAGAAGGTCCAACATTTTGGCTCAGCGGCAGTAACAGGCAAATTAATTCACGAAAAGTGTGACAGGGTTCAATTCTCGTCAGCAGTGTTTCGTTTTTTTTTTATCAAATATTCTCGTTGCATTATGCAAGTTTTGTAATTAATATTGCTCCTTATTAATGAAAAAACACAAAATAAAAAAAATTATATAAACTCCTACAACATTTTACAATAGATACTAAGTATAAGTAATTAATAGTTTTAATAACAAATAAAATTTGTAAATAGTGAAAGGTTTTCTATTACAGACAGTGATAATTTATTTGTTAACATCGAAAAAACAGACATTTTAACAAGTAACAATTTCGATCTCTTATTAGTTTTTGCAATTTTGAAAATTGGTTACAAGTAAATAGAAGTTAGAGTAAATATTTTGGAGACAAGGGGGATACTTAATTCTGACGCGCACTGTACCTACTCGAAGGATCAAACACGGATCAAAGCCGTTTCTCGGTGAAGGCAAACTCGCTGCTCAAACACTAGGGGGAAGTCCCCTAGTGACGGACACCTAAGGTTTTCAGGCAATAAAAAAGAAACTGTTTTCAAAAACGTTTATTTATTTATTAATTTAGTAAGTCAACAAAGTTTAAAATAAAAATAAATTAACATAAATGCAACCTCTGCATAAACATTAACTAAAACTTAAATCAAACTTTGGTAAAGCAAAATGCTATCATTGCAAGTGGCACCTAGTATCGGACGGAATTAACGTCAAACCCCCAGCACCAGACATCTTAAAAAAATCATGCAACTATCGCATACGTAGGCTTCTGAACATTCAGGGATGTCAGCCAAGCTTCGTGAGACCACTCACGGCAGCTGGAACATTGTATCCAGTCTTTGTCATGGTCTTCTAAGCACGCTACGCAAGTAGTTCTAGTATTATTAATTTCAGTTATCATTTCCTTTTTCTTTGCTTTATCTCCACTTTTTCGTTCGACCTTTACACATTTTGTTTATTCCCCTTCTCTTCTATCGCTATTTTATAGATATTTCCCATTTCTTTATTTTTGTCCTTTGCGTTCTTCTCATTTCCATCATCCTTTCATCATCATCCTTTCTTTTTCTTCTCCTCCATTTCAATTTCTCTTCGTTCTTCTAGTATCTAAACCAACGTACAACATCTGCCATAATAAGTATAAATACCTACTTTGAGAAAATACAATTTATTTTTTGTCCGGCGTTAAGGGACGACTTTGTGTCCGGTACCACGGGACAGAAACTCCCCAAAATTACGTCATTTGTGTCAAAACTTCTTTGCAAATGAACAATTTTTTTTATAAATATCAAATATCCATGAATCACTTAGTATTTAAACAATAACTATAAACACACAAACACAAACACATAGGAATAACACTCACTTAGATTTTATGTGACGCACTGTATACCCGCCAAAAGCAAGAAACAACCTCTCCCAGCTTGGCCACGCGCGTCCCTGGCATACCGCGTCCCGCGGCCGGGCATCGATATGCTCCCCCGCGCCCCTTTCACCGGTTTTTGAATCGACCGTGTTGCAACTTGCCGAGATAGTACGAGTGTCCGAAACTAGGTGCCGTCCGGCGTTACGGGAACTCCCCCTACGTTATGTGATTTCATGCAGATTGCAGATAGATCAAGAGACTATAATATAAATTATTATCTTATTTCCAAAATTACTTAAATTACGACTAGATTTAGCTGGTATATGCCTATGATAGATCTTTGGAAGGCTAACAATAGAAAAGTCTTAATTTCAGATTCATTTATTGCATACTTATGAGAATTTTAGCTTAGGTGGTAATACTGATAATTAGCTCAAAGGTGTGAATGACTTCGTTTTCTTCGGCCTTTTGCCATATTTCATCCGAAAATAGAGTGCATCTCGTTTTCTTTTGTTTTCTTTGACTCTTCTTTCTACATAGAGATGGGGAAAAAGAAGAATACTCTCTAGTATTAAGACAAGGTTATCTACATATCTTCGGATGAAACATGCCTGACTTATTTACCACCATACCTGGATCCAGCGATATCATTTAGTCCTTGATAGTATGATAATGTTCGGATCAAGATTTGTGATACTGAGATATTTCTTGAAAGAAAATTTTACAAAGCATCCCAGAGACAGGTTTATATTATTATTATTAGCGTATATTATGAAAGCACGTTAATCATTTGGTCCTGCATCTGATCTCTCCTAAGTCTTGTTGGTCGGTCGTCGTTGGATTGTGTCGGAGAGTAAGGGAATAGAGAGTACACCTATGTTTGAGCAAACACTTGTGCACTATGATAACATCCTGAGCACAAGAACTAAGATTTTTGAAGATTAAAATTAAAATTAATATGACTAGTCTTCGTTGATTCGCCGCCGTAGCCGAAATTCAGCTAGAAGGACATCATAATCATTATACAGGGTTATTGGTAATTCACTGACACTACGTAAACTGCAGGTTCTGCCCATCACCGCAAACACGTTTGTGAAGACAGCAGGTCTTAATTCTTAAAATTTTATGTAAATCACCTCCCTTACAAAATAATATCCGAAGCCCTATTTATGACTTAGACCGACCTCCCACTCCTATTTAAATCCACATCATCATCACTGGCTAATTCAACATCTACGAAAGATGATTTGTGTGCCGTCAGTCTGACTGGGAGTCAGCCGAACTTACAAACAATCGCTGTTTTTTCAGGACTGAGCCGTTTTTAGGCTTAGTTTCAAAGAAAACCACTAAAGAACGATTTTTTAATGAAAGGGAGTATCGACTAATATCATACCCTTTTCAACCAATTTTGAGAATTGGGACATTGCGTCTTCTCTGACGTATTCATGATGGTGGGCAGAACCTGCAGTTTATATAGTGTCAGTGAATTATCAATAACCCTGTATTTATTTTTTAATTTATTTACATAATAGTTACCTTGTTTATTATTGACTGCCACGTCACTTATGCTCCTAGCCTAAAATTTGTTCAAACCAAACATTCTTCGCCCGTGATCTCGGTTTCCTTTTTGCAAACGTTATTACTGTTTTAATAGCCAGCCTGGCTGATTGTTTACCGTCTGTGTTTGCATAGACTTTATGATTTGGTACTAAATCAGCTTTAGGTGTGTTTGGTATTTTGAATTTGGTAAAACTAAGGTTAAACTCACAAATAAGCAGTTTACTCTTTGTCTGTACTTATTTCTTTAGAATTTCGCATATCAGTTTACTTTATTCATAAAGAACATTACAATCAAATAATAGAAATTAGTTAGAACTAGTATTTACAATTCAAACAGTTGATCTAACTACAGCAAACAATCTACAGGTAGCTCAAATGATTCATATGAATACCAGTCGGAAGCGTCCCCAAGACGCTGGCTGCATTGCCCAGCGATATGGCAATGCTGATGCCCTGCGCCAGATACTCACCAGCTCTCGGGTCACGCGTCGCTTCGACCAGACGCTCAGATATTTTTTTTAAAAACCCGAAGAGCCTCGGTACCCAACGGACCTAGGCTCTCGACTCCAAGGGTAGCAAACGTGTAGGTTCTGTCGAGACCTGCAATTTACTTCATCTGATTACATTAGTGAAGTGCCCATCCAAAGGTCCTGGAAGGTGCCTGGAAAAAATCACTCATAGCGAAAAAACCGCCGATTGTGCAACTGTTTCTGTATTTGTTGTTTCTTAAGTTATTTTTATAGTTTGTGACGTTGTGCCGTAGTGAAGATGTTAGGTCGAAGACAACGCAAAAACTGCTGAATGGTTGAAATTTTGTGCACATGAAGATCTGGACCGGGAATAACATAATAGGCTTACTTTTTATTCCATAAAATGCATGCAAAGCCGTAGGTAGAATCTAGTCTAGAATATTTTAAAGGCTCCTTTTATAAGGACCGAAAATTTTTGTATGTGATTCTCCACTTATAATTTTTCTTTTTCAAACTATGATCAATACCAAAGCTACTTATAATATTGCTTTTCATCACACACCAAAAAACAATTTTAATTGGCTGGCACCGATATGAAATTGCTCTGGTCTGGACATGCAATTTCATACTGCGGTTAAAACCAATTTTGAATTGTATATTTTGGTAGCTTTGACCAATGGTCCAATACACAAATAATTAATTTTTCAGTGAAAGTTTTCATTTTGTTATTTACGCAATGATTTAAATGAAATGCCTGTCAGTTCTTGTCTTTTCCAAATTACTAATTTCCGAAAGGTGTTTTTAAAAGATATAAGTAGGATACCTTTATTATCAAAGAAAATTACAATCAAATTATAGAAACAAATCAGAACTAGTATTTACAATTCAAACAATTGAGCTAACTGCAGACTGTTGAAAAACCATCTACAGATAGCTTAACTGATCCATTTGTTTAAGTAGGTATACTGTACTATCAAAGAAAATTACATTAATGAATAGAAACCAATCAACAACCATCGAAAATAATTTGATTTCTACGAAAATTATCACAACCAGAATATTGTTTGTAACGTTCAAATGCTCAAAATTTTTCACTTCCAAGGGGAAGTAAACCCGCACTTTTGCTATTCTGACATTTTGTCTTTTGACTCGTGAGTCGCCTCTTGAAATTCAACATGTCTACATTTTCAACCTTACTGCTATGCGATTAAGTCACATCCTTTGACTATGGCCTCAAAGGAATCCATGTTACTCGTTAAGTTTTCAAGAGACTCGCGTGCTGTAAAAGTCTCCTGAATATTGTAAGAGGTGGGTCGTAGTTTTGACGTTTTACGAGAAACGGGTGCAGTGTTTAGGTATTTATGCCTTGTGTTTATATTAACACTAGCGACCCGCCCCGGCTTCGCACGGATGTAAATGCTGATACCAAATATACTACAGAATCGGCCCCCCGGCATGCATACGTCATCCATACGTCCATTACATAACTGTCATTTTCGTTTTGTTAATCCAAGTCTGATTCTTTTTTGTTATACCACGTTTTATAGTGACTGACGTTTTATGTCAAATCACACGGGAACGCTGTCAAACGGGATAAACAGTATCCTATGTCCGTCTCCTGGCTCTAAGCTACCTACCCACCAATTTTCAGCCATATCGGTACAGCCGTTCTTGAGTTATAAATAGTGTAACTAACACGACTTTCTTTTATATATATAGATTGTGCCAGCGAGGTGCCAACCTTACTAAAGTATTTACACCACAAGCTTCTTCAAAGCTGAAAACTCTAAAAAGCTGTAGGTACTCAAAAATCTTTTACGTTGTCTATGTTGCAATCGTTTACGGCTATTTAAACTATCGCATTCATAATGTAATCATATCTCCGACAACCGCTGGGGTAAGTGTGTTTTTGAGTGGAGACTGCGACTCGGCAAACGTAGTGTAGGACGTCCTCCGGCCAGGAGGGATGACGATTTGCAAAAGACTTCAGGCAGATGTTGGATTCGGCAAGCTGAAGACTGGGCGCCATGGTGCTCATGGGAGGCCTATGTCCAGCAGTGGACTATTATAGGCTAATGGTGATGATGACGATGATGATACTGCATTGTAAATGTTTAAATCCAATACATTCAAATCATGGTAAACAAAATTTACATAAAGCTGGAAGGTCAATCATAAGATTCTTACAATATCTTGTCCTACTGCTGGTTACATTGATCACCCTTCATGGTAGGTAGGAGAGAAAATATAAACAAAGCTACTTCAAAATAACTTTTATTGAAAAAACTTACAATTTACGCGTTTAAAGAATCGTAATAATTATGTTTATGTTTGGTTAAATAACGAATCTCGCTATACGGCCATCCAAACATTCGCATTCAAAATGTTGCTTACTCCATAAATGTGTTAATCCAAAACATTGTTATCTCAGTAAACCATATTTCCAACATATCTCATTAGTGAATCAATTTAAAGTTAAGCTACTAATGCATCAGTCGGCTTGCGTCCAATCTGATTTGCTCAGTTTATTATTTATGCATAGCCTGCATAAACTAAACATCAAAAGTTAGCAACTCGTTCTCGGCTGACTGAATCAATAATTTAGTCATAGGCTACACGAAAATGAGTGTTGCTTTGACAAAAAGTTCAGGATATTTTCATAATCATAATAATCCATAATCATGACGTCTGGAGAGAGTGGGAGGAGGCCTTTGCCCAGCAATGGGAAGAACAAGGCTAATACGACGAGAGTTTTTGAAGTCTTGGCGAACCTCATTTTTGAACGGTTAACTGAATCGTTGTCGTCTTTTATTTATGGCCCGTCTTTTCAACCGACGAAAAACAAATGGGGAGGTTCTCAAATTTAGCTATATGTATTTTGTGTGATATAAAATTTTCTATGACGACCAATTGAACACAAGCCTTTGATCCGTACAGCAAGTAGAGATTAGGCTTTTAGTTACTTACGGTTTAGTTGACAGTAAAATTCGTCCTACAGGTAGAAAAAATGATGCCGTCCCTTGCATAACGATCGAAATAAAAAGGATAGCATCAATTTTAGTGCCGCCAAATTAGTTTAGTTTAGGTGACATCTGATTTGACACCGATATGATTCGTCCCATAGGTAGAATATGACCTACCCGTACCCTGTTTCAAAACTTTTAGTAGTTATCTAAAGCCCGGGACATCATCGGAAAGGGTCATAATAATATCTGTGTAACTACTCAAAATGTCAAACATTTGGAACATCAAACCTAAGCAGGAAAGTGCAATATTAAACTAATATGAATAGCTGACTCAATTTCTAATATATTCAACAGCCTGCAGCGTCTAAACAAGGCGGTGTAGTTAAACTTTGACCCAGTTGCAACCAGCCGTGGGATCTGGTTGTAGCTCTGTGTCTCGGTGCACAGTACAAGTTGCATCTTTGAGCGGAGTAATTGTATGTTGTGTGGTGCAAAACAAAAGCGTATATATAGCGGGAGAATGGAAAATATCTCATCACAGTATTTAGTACATATTTGTGGGGATTATAGACATTACCCCCATGTGATAAAAGCCAATAAGGCGCTTATCAGGGGGAGGCCTGCGTCCAACAGTGGACCAATACAAGCCTGTATGTTGAGGTAAGGTGAGTATTTAGAGTCTAAATATGTAGACAAAAAAGCCCCTTTACAGTTTCATTTTACAATTAAATTTACACATTGGCATCTATTACTAAATTAAATTTTTATTATCAAATACAATGTTTAAGTTTGTATTTTTTTATAATAAAAATATACTTTTATTCAAATAATACGTTTATTCACAAAGAAAATTACAATCAAAATAGAAATAAATTATAACTAGTATTAATAAATGATATCTTATCACAACATTGTAGTGCCGAAGAAATCCCTCACAATGAAGTGTTATGGTTACGAAAGTAACGTCCCTTATCAAAGCAATACCTTAAACATTAATATAAACAAGACATGTAGGTACTTAAATACTTAATGGAGACTATAACAAAGACACTGAAAATAAAATCCCTATTGAATGAGCTGATGTTATAGAGGCAAATAATAAGAACATGACATCGAAGTCATCGAATGCGCGATGGGTCTATGTGACGATTTTGTGTGACGATTGACGTGTGTTATTTATGGTACCATAGCTACCTAGAAAGAAAGAAGGAAATACATTCATTTTTAACAACAAAGTTGAGAAACAAAAAACACTTATGGGTAATATATATGTATGTTAAGTTGCTATAAAAAGGCCCTAACTCAACACAATCCTGGCTAAGTAAGAGGCCTAGCCAGCGCTGGTCTTCCGTTAGGATATATATATATGTATATGACATCACGAGCAGACCTACGCCTACTCTACAAACAGGTAGTTTCAACGATTGTGTGCGTAAGGACTTTTTTCATGTCACTCTTTATCTCATTTTCATCCTTCCTATGTAATCAGTCAGATTCCGATCCTCTAGTCCAGTCGACGATACTATTGAGACGTGATTGTGACGTCTCATTTTGTATAGGATAGTTCCCTATCCGCACGATCGAGGCGCTGAACCAAATCCTATAGATAAAGGAGACGTCGCAATCACGTCTTGATACTAACGTTAACCAGATTCATCAGGATTCAGGCAAAGATCTGTGATGCCCTTATCACTTGCACCACAAACTATCTTTCTCTGATTACTTATACAGATTTCAATCAAAGTCCGACAACGTTTATTGTGTTGAAAGAGGGCGTCTGTGATCACACTTTTGAAATTTGAGCTCAAACGCTTCTTCATAGGGTTTTATTATCCCGCATGGTTATTGTAATAAATATTATTGATAGGACAAAATAAGACATTCCTGTACTCTTTGTTATTAATTTTATTGATGTGGGGGTTCAATAAACTGCATTTATATGGAGAAAGAAAATACAGTCGAGAGTTTTTTGATTTGCGTTACAGAAATATATGTAATAAATAAGTATATTTTGACCCATAGTATTTGACTCATAGTCGGTTACTTACATTGTGCTCTTTGTTGCTTTACAAATTATAATAAATTGCACGATCTGTCAAAGTATATATTAATTGTAAATTCATGCAAAAACTTGATAATTGGCTAAAGCCCTGGTACTTAGGAGAACGGTGGCCAGCATAGACCTACCACCATGACTGTTTGTAAAATGCTGCCACCGCATATTTTAGTACTGTTTCAGTAGATAATAATGACGTCCGCTCTTTTAAGAAACTATTTAGGAACTGGAATATCATATATGAGGATACTTGGCAAGGTTGATGACTAGACTTAATTGGTTTGAAGGTTGAAATAGTTAGATAAATAAATGCAGTTTAAAGAGACCATTATTTTTAACGTACCTATTATTTGCATCCTATTTATTGATTTAATGAGGCATTTTCTTAAAGTCATAATAGTTTGACCAGATTGAAAAGATGTGTTTTACGTGGGGTATTCTTTCTAGTTAAGATAAACATAGAGCGTGTTTATTTAAACATGACATTGCATTGACAATTTCCCTTAAAAATCCACGCCAACTATTTATTCTAAAGTAAATAATGTCTTTTTTCTTTTATGAAAACGCTTCATTCTACCCGAGGAAACAATCGCTAGATAACAAATTCAAAAAAGTTCTGTTACACGTTATTGAAAGTTTCAATGTATATAGTTGAGTTTGCCCAGAAAAGTGTATAGAGATCATTATCAAACGAAACATGAATGTCGTCTTATTTATTATTATTATGTACAATTATTTAATGGGATCGATAATAGACTAGTCGCCTGGTAGGGACGAGTGAGATTAAATTAATAAAAGAAAAAAAAAGCTGGACAATTCACGCAGCACCGTGAAATATATGAAATAACACTTGGAAATAGAAATTGAAATGCTTGTTTTTTTTTCAGGTAGAGTTAACGGTGATGCTATGACTCAAGCGCACGAGCCTCTGAACATCATGGACAACTCCCAAGACTACTCCACCAGGACAAAGCGAGGGATCTTCCTATCCAAGTGTCTGGCTTCTGTAATCGTCGTGATATTCGCCCTGTCTCTCGTCACCGTTTCACTTCTCGTCTACAATTATGCTGCGTGCCCTATTCAGGACCAGTTGGCCAACGTGACGAAATACGAACTCTGCCACTGTGATCATGATCAAGCAAAGCTCTTAGTACTACCACTCACGACAGAGAGTAGTAAACATGTTATACCTTTGGAAACAACAACAGTTGCCAGTGAAGTGAAACCTCTTGAATTAAGGTTACCTACTACTGTGAAACCAAAAAAGTATTATATTCGCATAGTGCCATATATTTTTGAAGGTAACTTCACTTTTGATGGTGAAGTCAGTATAGTGATAGATGTAGTGAATACCACTAAAGAGGTTACGTTTAATGGAGTCGAATTAGATTTGCAAGAAGTGAAGTTGTTTGCCAAAGACGGAGGAACGGAAATCACCATTTTAAGGAGAATAGAAGAACCGGCAATGAATTTCTACACTTTGATGCTAGATACGAAACTAGAAGCTGGGAAGCAATATGTTTTAAATATTTCTTACACTGGACTACTGAACGACGACTTGCACGGTTTTTATAGAAGCTCATATGAAGAAAATAGAGTTAAAAGGTAAATAAATTAAGTTATTACTAATCAAGAACAGGTAGGAAAAATATGAAAAACCGGAAGATCAAATAAAAGCGGTCAGATCATTAGGATGTTGATAATCAAACTAAAGTGGCCGTTGACTAAGCTGACTTTAATCCTGCAAATTAGACCCTTGACACGGAAGCAGCAGTTTACACACGTGTAGTTATGATTTGTCAGGTAATTCAATTTTCTAAAAGGATCTCAATCTGTCAGTTCTTATCAAAGATCTGGTAGTCTATGGATACACTCTTAACTATAAAATTTACGTTTATACATAAACAGGCTTGTTATACAACATGGCGGCTTAACCACAACAAAATAGCATAAAACCATAGAGCATTTGCAGGCTGATCTCGCCATGGAATGAGATGTTTCATACTTACTCTACGATAATGCTCTTCGATGTTCCAAAGGGCTTTTCTGTTTTCATTGTTTTCTAGTAAAAATATTTCAATTCACATGGAAAAACTTTGTACCTTGTACAATATTTTTGTGTAAGTATCCATTAATCCCGACGTTCCAAAATCAATCCCGTGTCATATACTGTTAAAACTTTTCGCAAGTTTCCGCTTTCTCCAATGACTCACTCACATTGAATTCGCAGATACACGCTGACTTCTCAAGGTCGATAGCGTAGTCCCCAATAGCGTTTACTCCTATAGCAACTGGCGTCTACACTGTGTTGCCAAGGTCAGGCATCGACCTTAGAACTGTCTCTTGGGACGTGAATTTATTCCACTTTTTACTATGTTAATGGATTCTCGGAAATAGGCCATCAAAATAACCGCTTTGGAGTAGTTATTTTTGCTTGGTGACCAAAAAGGGCTTTCACGATACCGAGTGATATTGTTGGTAGTCCTGTTTAATCGACATATGGAAAAAAAGACAATTCATATCGTAACGATTGTATTTGCGACAATAGCGGGTGGTGTAGTTTATGAATTTAATTTAGACATGTTTTGCCTAGCATAAGGTGCCTTTTGTAGTAGCGAAGCACAATACCAGGTGTTATAATAACAGCCTTCTAATAAAATTCAGAGCTAACAGACAATGAGCAATAACATTTTGACGAGAGAAAAGGTTCATTGTAGTTTATTATTATTATGTTGTGCCGATCCTTGCAAACCCCTTGAAGGCTTGTTGCATACAGATGATCGATTAATTGAGTTTCTCGTATCGTAACAAAGGATTTAAAGATTGTTTTGCGTTTCGAAAACCTCTGCTCCTACGTTTATGTATATTCTGTATTATGTTTATTAGGTTGATTCGTTATTGATACTATTGTTTTGTATTATAAACCATTTATAAGCGATGTGAGCATAATTTTACAAATAAATAACTGGTTTTGGCGTTGTTATTGGTCATTTTATGCGGCGATTGTGATTGATTCAAGAGAGTAAAAAGACTGGGATCACGTTATACTAATTTGTTGGCTTCAGATTATTTCACAATTTTTGCTTAGCAATAAGAACTTAAATTTTAGACAAAGTTTATGTTATATACAGATGGATAGCGGTAACCCAGTTCCAGGCAATGGACGCCCGCCGTGCCTTCCCTTGCTGGGACGAACCAGCTCTGAAAGCGCGGTTCACCATCAGCATTGCGCGACCTAGTAATATGTCCAGCTTGTCGAATATGAACCGTGTGAGCAGCGAAAGACAGTGAGTATGGATGATTGGGTTTAATTTTGAGATCCTTCATCAAATCAAAAAAGTATGGATTTATTATTCCTTATTTCATTATGGGTCGGCCAGCAGAATATTACTGCCGTCTGTTTAAACTTTAGATTTCTTAATATCCGTGCGATCGTTTTTTCTTTCTTTTCTGTCACTTACTTTTGTAAAATGATTGAAAGGAGACAGTTTCTTAGCATTTTTAAGTTTATAAAGTTCTCAGGCTTTTATTTATTCAATATTATCATGATACACAAACTTAAAACTATGCATAACATGATAAAAAGAATTAAATTAAATGTCACAGTAAATTTATATAAAATTTTACACAAAATTGATATGCAATTACACAAACATTAAAATTTATTCAGATGGATCTATCTGCATCCACCCGTTCTGAATAGGGCAGTCGATACGTACTACTATCATCAAGATTTTATAGTTTCTGTTAATTTTACGTCGACTTCTTAAGTTTTGTAATGTTTGCAGCAAAACTCTGAAAAACTACGTTTGGGACCACTACGCGGAATCCTTACCAATGTCGACCTATCTCGTAGCCTTCACAATCACAGATTTCCACAATATGTCTACAAACAACTTCTCGGTCTGGGCGAGAAAGGAAGCTTTACCCTCAGCGGCTTTTGCTTTAGACATTGGACCAAAGATTCTGAAGTTCTTAGAAGACTATTATAAAATCAAGTTTCCTTTGCCAAAGATAGATATGATTGCGTTACCGGATTTCAAGAATGGTGCTATGGAGAATTGGGGGCTTCTTACCTATAGGTAAGTTTTAGTTTGTTCCTTTTTAAGTGTCTTTTTCATTGCATTTGGCTGATCAAGTTTGATTTTTCTGTTAATAGCTGACCCGGCGAAATTTGTACCGCCAATAGAAGTTGACTAAACTTTTTTTATATTTGTGACCTTTTATACCTTCCATGGACTTCTACAAATATTCTCGAGAAACTTCTCGACTTTTTGTGAGACTAACAAACGTCAATTAAGGTTATTTAAAATCCTTTTTGAAGATTTAATATGTGTTCGAGATTTTAAATAACCTTAATTATTATTGCCTAGGTGCAGTGCATATTAATAATTCAAATAATCCTATGTTTTGTGATTTCGAATTAAGATTCTGAAGATCGATTCAGAAGTGTTTCGTTTTTAGTAATCTATTTTCCAAAGTTTTTGTGTTATTTTCTATTATGCGGGAATCTAACTGTCTATAGTCAATAGTCAATCATTTATTCCATTCCATAGATGTACGCGAACAATAAAGCATTGTAGTTAGTTAAGCTATTAACAGTAAATCAGTGTATTCAACAACTTTCCAATAACATAAACTAACTCAAGAGATAGTTTAAAACTCGTGATAGAAGTGACGTTTCATTAACACCCCGCTCAACTGTTCATCCATCATTTATATCAACCCCAGCGGTAACAATGTTAGGGGTATATTCAATTAAAGTTTAGTGAGAATGTTCGTGACTAATTTTAATTAAATTTGCTGAGAATTGAGCATTTGTTTGAGTTTCTGTTCAGTTCATTTAATTTTATATCATTGCTTTTGTGAATTGGATTCTAATTCAGAAATAATTGGTTTTCTATTTACATTTATTATCATCTGTCGATACGTAATCTACTATATATGAATTAATTTGCAAAGTGAATAACTTGCATTTTTTGTAGATACGTTTTTATAGACAGGTTAGTGACCTGACATTGAATAATAATGGAGTCATACTAATTCAAAGAACTGTTGGTTTCTAAACCATAATAAAATGATTTAAAACTTTTTAAAACGCCTTTTTCAGAGAAATAGCAATGCTGTATGAGGCAGGAGTCTCAGCGACATTCGACAAGGTGCATGTAGCGCAAGTGGTCGCCCACGAGATCGCGCACCAGTGGTTCGGCAACCTGGTGACGCCATCGTGGTGGCGCGACCTGTGGCTCAACGAGGGGTTTGCGACTTATGTGGAATATGTCGCTGTTGATGCTGTAAGTTGTAATGCCATAGCAGTCATTTCATGAGACTGAAATCTGAGTGCTTAAGGGAGCTTTAGAGCTACCGGTGACGAGCGGCACGCTTTTTCATACAATTTGTACGAACTCGTCGCACATGCGTTTCTTTTTTTCTCATTCGTGTTTTCACATTCAAGAAACAAAGACAATATGTAGAATTTAATGTTATTCGAGTTTTTTATTTTGTTTATTAATGAAACAAAAAGCTTATGTTTAGGTAACAATAAATTCTTAAACTAGAACAAATGAAGCTCTTTAGCTTCATTTGTTTTAGTTTGTTCCTTTGACACTAAATTGACATTAATTTTACAACGGTTAATAATAAAAAAATGCAAAATACAATACTTTTAATGAAATTATAAGTAATGTGTGCTGATATAGAAGTAGTAGGTACCTATTAAAAAAAAATCTAGACAACAATGATATATCAAAAAAAAAAAGTTCCAAAGCAGTTTATAATTATTGTTGTTGCCAATCCGCTTGGCAACTACAAGGTGGGGAACTATAATGGATATATAAATACTGATCATACATCAATTCCGTAATTACTGAGATCTAGGCCTCGTTTTACAACCAAGCCCTTTAGGTTCTTTATCCGGTTTAGTACACAGTATATATCTTTAGTTTTAAAGTTAAATAAATATAAAAAAAAAAAAAAAAATTGGCTTCTTCAGGTTTATAAAGTACTTGAAATCTATGCTGTACGTCAAGTTGATTTACGAAATCCTATATCTTCCAGGTGGAAAAGTCGTGGAATATCACAGAGATCTGCATCCTAGACCAGGTGCACAACGTCTTCCAGCTGGACGCTCTGAACTCCTCTCACCAGCTCTCTGTCGACGTGAGCGCTTCTGAAGAGACTGATGCCATCTTTGATAAGATATCTTATGGAAAAGGTATGAGTTTTAATATTTTTTTATCTTTCTTTAGCAGTAAGCCTCGCAAGATTCGATTCCCGCCTCGGGGCAAATGTTTGTACGATATGCAGATATTTGATCTGGATGTTTTCCATAGTAAAAAATAACTATCTATGTAGTGTATTGTTTTATATTTTAAAAGTTATCTAGTAGGTACCCATAACACAAGCTCTGTCAAGCTAACTTGGGGCTCGATAATGCAGTGTGAATTCTCAAGCATTATTTATCTATGTATTACATTTTAAATATCGCCAAACTAGCAGAACTGATTTAGTCCTGCTTATAAAACCCAGAGAAAAAAAACTCTAAGAAATTAAATAATATCCCAAAAATAAAGTGTAAGGTAGTAAAATAAAGTAGAGGGTCAAAAGTAAAGTGTGAGGGTGTTAGCAATATAATACTAAAAACCTTAAAAAACACAATATTATTTTTGTCCGAATTATCAAATTGAGATTGATAAAAAAATGTTACTTGGGTACTTAAGACCTTAATTGGTCATCATGACTCCATCCGCATCTCCAAAATCACAGCTTCTCTCAAGAGATGCGCTTATCAGAAATCTACAAAGTATGTTTTTCTGCTTGCTAACCTTCGCTTGTTACAGGATCTGCCCTTCTCAGAATGCTGAACCACATCTTAACCGACCCAGTCTTCAACTCCGGAGTCACAAACTACCTGACCTCCAAGATGTATGGGAACGCAGAACAGAAAGACCTATGGAGTGCCCTGACCATCGCAGCCAGAGAAAAGGGAGACTTCGATGCTGATGTGGCCGTGGTTATGGACTCCTGGACTCTTCAGACTGGGTTCCCAGTGCTGACTGTTTCTAGGAACTATGAGGATGGAACTGTTGCTTTCAGTCAGGTATTGTAACTAGCTTTTACTTTTACTCGCAGCTTCACACGATTTTTTTGGTACAAAAGTAGCCTATAGCTATTCTTCTTATTCCAGGCTTCGAACACTATGCCTTTGCATGTTTCAGTCCAATCCGTTAGTAAGGTAATAGGGGTGTGAGGATTTTATAAAAATCCATGCAAACTTTTCCCCCTTTGAGTTGTATGTATCATGCGATATCAAGTTAGATAGATGTCGCTACAGGTTTATTATTCAACAACTCATGAGTCTATTTTTGATTGGTTATGCCTTATGGCCATCACCAACCATCAGAAATCGTTGTTTGCCGATGGTTGCATGCAGGTTTTAAAATATTAACATTTCTGACTGAGGTTTTCATTAACAGCATATTCTTTCGTTTTCTTTCCACTAGATGGCATTGCTAGTATTGAATTCAGAGTTAACTTAGTATCTGTATTGATAAATGCAACGTGATTATGATTATCGTGAATAAATAATTTTATCAGCAAGACTCCATTTTGGTAATTGACTTTATCAATCATTACATTGTAAAGTAAAAATCTAAATCATAAACTAATTAGATAGAGGTCTGGACGATAATGATAAGAATGCAAAAATTTTCTAAAAGTAGGTAAAACTTTCTGATTAAATTATTATCTGATGAACTAGTTTCGTCCTGTACGACATAACGTCATTTTTACTGGTCGTGCGTAATCATCATCATCAACTTTGATGTTGCTGAATTCCTCTGCCAAGTGATTTGATTGACGGATTGATTAATTTGTCACAAACCAATCCATTTCTGATTTAAAATCGTTTCCGAATGCGAATCTGCCCACCCATGTAAAAATATAGGTTTATGATTTTTACGAGTGAGTCTGTGAATCTGTCGGTCTCTCGCATGCGCATCGACAGAAAAACATTAACATCGTAGATATAAAACGGATGAAAGGATGAACCCTTTTGATAAGAGACTTGATCGAGAATTTTCCAAGCTATGTTTGCTACAAAACGCTGCAGTCGTTCTAAAGCGATAACGGTTTGTAGCAAAATTGTCGTGGGTTTATGAATTTTGAAAATAATGTAAAAACTAATTCTATGGCCCATATAAATAAAAACTTTTAGACTAACTTATAAAGAATATAAAACTTGAAATGAAATGAAAATGGTTTATTTTAGCACGACACAAAAAGAAACTTAAATAGGAAAGACTAAGCTAGGAATATGAGATTTAATTTATATAAAAATAAAAAATAAACTAGAAATGAAAGTATGCACGTTAGAATTATTTACGTTGAAGAACTAGGCCTAGCTAGCATTAGTACTTTCGCAGGCAACTTGCTTATGGACCTATACGGTTTAATTGCCGCGACGTCTATTGCGCAATCACGGTGGCCAAAACCGTCGACGGTGCACGGCGGTGGCGGTGTCACCATGCATTCGGCCGGTGTGCCGTCGGAACTTGACACCCCTAGCCCAAAACCTTTCGCTCATGTAGGTCGAAAAATTCAAGCTGAGTCACCATAAAAAATATTTTCCAGGAACGCTTTGTCCTAATAAACGACACAGACTCGGAAAAAACCTCGCCGGTGTGGTGGATCCCGGTGTCCTATACCACGGCCAGTGAGAAGGACTTCGAGTCGACTCAGCCTCGGGTGTGGGTGAAGGAACCTAAGGTAGCGAGCAATGTGACGGTGAAAGCAAAGGACTGGTTTCTGGCGAATGTACAGCAGACAGGTACCTAAATTCATTTATTTATTTAAGTCAAGAGGTATACAAGACTGCCACTCGGTAAACGTAGTGTAAGACGTTCATCGATTAGGTGGGAGTACGACCAGCGAAGGACTGCAGGCAGATGCTGGATACGAAACGCTGAAGACAGGGTGCTATGGCGCTCATTATGGGAGGCCTATGTCCAGTAGTAGACAATTAAGCTGATGATGAAAGTCTATGGTAATTAAATATGGATGCGTAAAGTTTAAGTTCGAGAAGGTTGGCGCAAGCAAAGGGAGGCCTACAACCATCAACATTGGGTTACCATGGGCTGTGAATGATGCCGATGAAATTTGTGACAATGTCCTCCAAGCCGAATTTCGGCCACTGTCGCCGGCGGCACGGAAAACGGCTCCATCCAATACCTATGGTAAAATCGAAATTAAAATGTGTCTTGTCATTTTGTCATAATATCTATTTATTCAAAGTCTAATAAGACTTTGAATAAATAGATAAAGGTAATCTAATCAAAATTAATGATCTGTAAAATCTCTAAATGACTAATTAAGTTATTAATCTCAATATTATCCCTAATTACATATTCGGCCCTGTGTCTATATTATCAAAATATGCCACGTGACATTGTGATCACGCGCTAAATTGACGTCACCATTGGAATTTATTACAAAATATTACGTAATTAATAAAAGCTTTGGTCTAGACTAGGTAGAAGTATTTATCTCAGAATCAATCAATGATATCTATGCTGGGTTCCAAAGAAAGCAAGCCAAAATCATGGTTTCTAAACCATCTGACTTAGCAAAGCCAAGATCAAAGATCCCCGAAATCCGCTCAAAAAGATATGTCCATTTTCAGGATTCTACCGAGTAAATTACGACCAGAGAAACTGGAGGCTCCTGATCAAATTTCTCAAAGACCCCAGCCGTTTCCAAGAGATTCATGTCATCAACCGAGCGCAGATGATAGATGACGCTATGAACCTAGCCCTCACAGGACGGCTGGACTATAGAACCGCTTTGGATGTGACCAGTTATTTAGCCCATGAGAGGAGCTACGTGCCTTGGAAAGCTGGGCTTTCTGCTTTGGGCTATATTGATACGATGCTCTCGAAGGGAGCGTATTATTTGGAGTATGGGGTAAGTCAAATAGTACTTACTTTAAATGTTTTTCTTTTTGGAAATTGACTTTTTCTTAGAACTGCATTGTTTTATCAAATTATGCCAGTACTTTTATCTTTTTTGATACGATACGTACGTTCGTGAAAAATTCAGAAAATCAATAAATGACGACCTCTATGGCGCAGCGAGCGAAGGTCAGCCTGCGATGCTGGAGGTTGCGGGTTCGATTTCCGCCTCGGGACAAATGTTTGTACGATCTACAGTTATTTGTTCAGGGTGTTCTGGATGTTTTCTATGTATAAAAAAATATCTATCTATGTAGTGTATTTTGATAAGGGTACTAGATAACTGATATACTTATGTATATCAGTTATCTAGTACCCTTATCACAAGCTCTGCTTAGCTTGGGGCTAGATAACGTTATGTGAATTGTCCAGCATTATTTACTTAATTTAATACCAGATGTCGCTAGTTGTAACCAAATAGAATAATTTACAAATACTATTATTGTGAATAAAGGCTTCTGCCCTACAAATACTTAGGAAGTTAGACTCCTGAATCGATAGATGGCGTCATTAGTTCATCAGGTACTGAAAAGTTAATTGTGTATTTTTTTTGGAATTTGCAGCTATATATCAAACTATTCGAGTTTCATTCAAATAGTTTGACGTTTAATTGTAAGACCTTGTTTCTTGCCAAATATCATGATTCTAAGTCAACATCAAGTAGGCACCCTGTATATTTTGGCCCAGGGTGAGAATTATAAATTAGGCTTTTTTGATAATAAACTGCAAATTAACGGTTTTCAGATTATTCTCGTTATTTGTGCTAAATGACTTTGCTTCTTAATAAATTTTATGATTCTAGATAAACGGGAGTACCCTATAGGTTTTGGTCTATAGCAAGAATTAAAAGTTTTTTTTTTTGTGAATAAACTACAAATTTAAGGTTTAAAAAACAGTGTAATTCAGTCTATGATTTATAGGAATTTGAAGTCATTTTTGAGCTTACACTTTGTTGGTCGATAAAATTAAATTAATGGGATCGTGATAGGTGGCGCTATGAACCTAGCCCTCATAGGACGGCTGGACTATAGAACCACTTTGGATGACCAGTTTTGCGGGACAACATAGCAATCCCTCGGGTATAACATTTATTTGGAACCACCCTGGTACTGCAAGGACGAAACAGATCACAGACATAAACTAGCTGCGCAAATAAAACAATTTTAGCTACAGTTTATAATTAAGGCCAGGTAGTCCTGCAGCAGTAGGCGTAAGGGAAAACGCGCGCCTGCCAAGCCGCCGCGCTCGTGTTTTTTGTGGTTATTTAAACATGGTGATTAAGAAAATCATGTTATCAAGTCAAACTCTGCGAATTTGTTAAGAAATATAAGTGTCTTTAGTTGAGTACAAAAAAAAGTGTGATATATCAGCAATTCGCTAGTCATAGTATTGAAAAAACGTTAGAAAAAGGGGTAACTTTGGGATCTTTTTCTATCGAGCAAAGTTCATTAGATCTTGTAACTGAATGCGTTTGACTAGACTAGATTCTTAAGTATTTTTTTTCAGAATTGTAAACACTATTTTCTAAGTATCAGATGATTATAAAAATCACAAAAATGCGGCCTCTGCTGGCCTACCAACCCTTAAGAGGCCTATAATGGGTTAATGTCTTCTATGATCCTTCCAGCGTTACGTACTCCACCTTCTCAGTGGAGCAGTGAAAGAGGTGGGATGGGAGATATCCGCGAACGAAAGCGTCATCCGATCGCAACAGCGGGTGGACCTCCTTGCTTCAGCCTGCCATTTCGAACATCTTGATTGTCTGGAGAACGCAGTCAGGATGTACACTAACTGGATGATCGCACCTAACCCGGATGTTAATAATGAGTAAGATACTTTGTTTAATATTTTTGTGGGTTATGCCCATCTGATCTTAATTATGATTAGTTTGTGGTTGCATCTGATCAAACAAAAAGTTCCCAATGGATCATTTATCCGTTGCAACTGTTTTATTGAAATAAAAGTTTGTGCCAACGGATCATAATATATATTTTGGCGTGTACATTTTTGCGTGTAATATTACTAAGCAAGAACAACCCTTTCGACTATTTCTATAGTTCCTGCCAACAGGGTTGAGAAAAATTAAAACAAAATTATTTTCATTAATTAATCAGTCTTATAATTGCAAAAGTACTTAAAACTTTATTTGAACAAAACCAAAATTTAAACAATACGTGATGAGATGTGACTATGAGCAAAGATGTAGGTGAGGTGATCAGATGCAACCACAAACTGATCATATGATCAGATGGAAATAAGCTTTTTTGACCGTGGCGGTCACGCGGCGTCAGAAGCGACCTCTCCCATTCAGTCTGTGGATGTCGTAAGATCTAAGGGAATGTATCTGAGGAAGGACAGCAGCTCATTTCCGTCTATTTCTAAGGCTTCTGCTGTGAACACCATTCCGACTGCCAAGAGTGGTGATTATGAGAAAACCTCGCTTGTTATTGCGTGGCTTAGAATTTGCACCACCCCAACTCTTCCCGCGGGTGTCGTAAGAGGCGACTATCTGATATCTAATGGGGGTAGGCAGCTGCGCCTTCTGCAGAACAATTCTACCAATGAACTGCGATCCCCAACTCGCATGCCCAGTGATAAAAGCCAATAAGGCGCTTATCAGAGGGAGGCCTGCGTCCTGCAGTGGACCAATACAGGCCGTTGAGGTTGAGGAGGAAGAGTGGTGATAGTGGGAAAACCTCTCGCTTGTATATGGGAAGCAGACATACATATGTGTTCTGAGTCGTGATTGTGACGTCTCTTTTACGATTTACGTAATTCTCTGTCTGCACGATAGAGGCATAAGAATATATTTCATAAGAATATAATATATAAAGTTATCTTATTATAATGGTGCTTAAAATATTCCAGGATTGACGTAGACGTCCGCGGTATAGTGTACTGCGTCGGCGTCCGCGCAGGCGGTCTGAGAGAGTGGCAGTTTGCGCACGCGCGGCTCACGGTCGCCTCGCCCTCGGAGAGGCACCGGCTGCTCTCTGTGCTTGGGTGCACGACCGCACCGCATCTGTTGCACAGGTGGGTTCATGTATCTTCATCATCATCATTGGTCTTTAAGATCCATGAAGGATGGATGAACTGTTCGTTTTTCGGTACTTACGTAGATTACTTGTAAGGCCTACAAGGGAACGACAGATGTGGCCGCTGTAATGACAAATGTGCGTCCCGCATGGGTTTTCACTGGGTTCATGTATATGTCATTGGTAAACGTCGCTTTATTTCCGTGTCAGTGTTTAGTTTATAATTTGACCTTTTCTAAGTGTACATTAATTGTATTTATGGAAATAAAGAGTTTTTGATTTGATTTGATATACCTAGTAGGTATACCTACTGCGTCGGAATCCGCGCACGCGTAGTTCAGGAGGCCTATTTAAATTGAAAAAATTCCAATCGTTTGTTTCGTTTTGTTTGTGCAAATTTGTACCCTAACTCGGTGTACCTAAAACGCGAAATTTCGTGTTTAAGAGAATTGAAATAGAACATTAGGTCCACCTCGCCGCCGTCGGAGAGGCATCGGCTGCTCTCTGTGCCAGGTGGATGCATGGACTTTGACGTTGTTTTTTTGATACCACAAAGGTGGTAAACATGCGGCCCGCCCTATAGGAAGCGGTTACTGCGGACCCCTACAGAGTCGACGTAACACACGCGTTACAAACCCAATAAATGTCTTAAAAGATCCTTTGAACCTCATGTTGTAGTCTTGAGGAAAAACCTCAGCAGTGGTCATTCTACAACCCTGCGGGTGGAAAATCCTCGTAGTTTTTCTTCGGCCTCTATTAATTATGACTGTAATGTTTTTTTTTAGTTCTTGTCAATTTAAAGGTCTCTGTAAAACAACAAGAAAAAAAAAACAAGAGAAGAACAAGACAAAAAATAACAAGAATTTTAACTACGTTTTGATTTAGTAACTGTAAAACAAACGTACAATGTCAGTGGACGGCAGCGGGGGCAGTGGTTGATTTTTAACATCTATCGGGAAATAACTCTACAGTGTTTTTTGACAATTTACAAATTGTTAAGAGTCTTACTGCTTACCGAAAACACAGCCTGGACTCAAGACTTACTTTAACAGTAGTTAACTGTATGTTCTTCGATATTGTACTCTTCATAACTTAACTAATAAGTTATTTGTTTTGAAAACCTTTATCGTCTCTGTTTGTTTTATTTTTAACAATTATAATTAGGTACTTTACTTGCGCATCAGCTTTACCATACAGCGGGGCAATGCAATCAGCTTCTTTAGGAAGTTTCCGGTAATAAAATGGATCAGTTGAGCCACCTCTACATTTTTTGCTACAGTCTGCTGTTACCTCAACTGTTTCCATTGAGATGACTAGATTTAATTTCTTTTTTACTGGGCAGAAGCCTTTATTCACAAAGAAAATTACAAAAAAATGATAGAAATAAATTATAACTAGTATTTACAATTGAAACAATTGAGCTAACTGCAGACAGTTGCAATCAATCTACAGGTAGTTCAACTGATCCATATCAATACCAGTCGGAAGCGTCCCCAAGACGCTGGCTTCATTGCCCCGCTGTATGGCAACGCTGATGCGCTGTTATGTTCTATAATTCTAAATTTCTTAGTTAATAAACTCTATCTTTACTTGTTGATCAGATATCTGGAGCAATCTCTCCGCAACGACAGCGGGATCCGCAAGCAAGACATCGTCCGAGTGTTCTCTGCCGTCGCCGGCACGTCTATCGGTCAGCCAATAGCTTTCAACTTCCTTCGCGACAACTGGAGCAGGTTGAGGAACTTGTAAGTGAAATTCAAATTGTCTTAAGGCCAGGTATTCCTGCAGCAGTAGGCGTAAGGGAAAACGCGCGCCTGCCAAGCCGCTGCGCTTGTGTTTTTTGTAGTTATTTAAACATGGTGAATAAGAAAATCATTTTATCAAATCAAACTCTGCAAATATGTTTAGAAATATTAAGTGTCCTTAGTTGAGTAAAAAAAGTGTGATATCAGTAGTTTGCTAGTCATAGTATTGAAAAAACGTTAGAAAAAGGGGTAACTTTGGGATTTTTTTTAAAGTTCATTAGATTTTGTAACTGAATGCGACTTTGACTAGACTAGATCCTAAAGTAATATATATATTTTTTTCAGAATTTTAAACAAAATTCTTTTAATAACGCTATACTATAAAGGAATATGTAATAACGTTGATTAGTTACAAAAATTATTAACCTACTTTACCAAGATATTTTATTATTTAAAACATTGCTGGACGTGTCCCCTCCGAGAACAATGGAGCCCTATCTTTAGCGTCTTAGTTTTATTTAACCTAACTAAGTACTTCATCAACATTCAAAACAACCATTGTTATTAGGGTTCCGTACCTCAAAAGGAAAAAAGGATCCCTTATTAGATCACTTTGTTGTCCGTCTGTCTGTCTGTCCGTCTGTCCGTCTGTCAACCCTCTTTTCTCAGGAACGCGTGGACGTATGGAGTTGAAATTAACATCAAATACTCAAGTCCGTAACCTCTTGAAGCTGCAATATAAATAAAACTTCTAAGTCAACGCAATCAAAAGTTACAGCCATTTATGTCGTATTTTGAAATTTTAAAGCGAATCACATACTTGTTAAAATTTATAGGGTACTTCCCGTAGACCTAGAATCATGAAATTTGGTGAGCAGCAAGGTCTTATAGCACAAGTAAAAAAAAAACGCAAACCATAAATTTGTAATTTATTCACAAAAAAAATACTTATAATGCTCGCCATGGACTAAAATCTATAGGGTACTTCCCGTAGACGTAGAATCATAAAGTTTGGCTAGTAGCATGATCATAAAGCATAAGTAAAGGGAAAAATCCTAAAACTGTAGTTTATTTACCAAAAAAATATTTTTGATTCTTGCTTTAAACCAAAACCTATAGGGTACTTCCCGTTTACCTAGAATCATAAAATTTAGTAAGAAGCAAGGTCTTATAGCACAAATAACGAACAAAATCAGAAAACCGAAAATTTGTTGTTTATTAACAAAAACAAAATATTTTTGATTCTTTCCCTCGACCAAAATATACAGGGTACCTACTTCATGTTGACCTAGAATCATGATATTTGGCAAGAAACAAGGTCTAACAATTTAACGGAACCCTTAATGCGCGAGTCCGACTTGCAGTTGATTTTTTTTTTCTTAGAGCATCATTATTTCTTAAGGAATTACTGTAGTATCGGTGCAGGGTCGGTGCTTTATGACTAATGTCTTAAATTTGCGTGATTAATCTTTAAAATTGATTTTGATGATTACTTTATGATGGATCAAGTTCAATGAATGATTCATTCGATAAATGTAGTCAAAAACAAGATTGTAGTCGAGTGACACATTGAAAGTATCCGTGTATGAATGAGATCATAATTTTTTTTTCTATTATACTGGGAATTCTAGATAATCTTTATTTGATGATCTTAATTGATATTTGTGAACTTGGTTCGTGCCAAAGTACAATTTATTAATTCCTCTTTGTCAAGTGCAAACTTTTATCAACTTTAAAAATAAAGTCATAAAATTATTTGCTAGAATATTAATAGGTACTTAGTTTAATTTAAATTTTAACTTTGTTCCGCCATGTTTATTTTGGCATGCAAAATTTTAAATGAAAAGACTTCGATTTTTTTTATAACTTACTAAATTATAACATTATTGAAATTAAAAACGAGTATAACTGTTGCTTTTTAGGTTTTGGCGATGGATTAAAATTGTTGCATTAATTCGATGTTTTCATTGTGCTGATCATTTTACTTTCATTTTACGGCGTCCCTTGCCTCGGTAGGGGAGACTGAGGGAAGTTGTGACAAAGGGAGTAGTTTTAATTATCGTTGATTTTTTCAGAAAGTTTAAAACTTTCATTAACTTTCATGACTGTTTTTAATAAAGTAAGGATTGGGGTTTATTTAAACATAGAGTTCATAATGGTGGTATTTTTATTTATTGAGATATGCTCTTCTAAGTAAAAATTGTCACAACCCTCCTCAATCTCCCCTACATCAAGCATTTTTTAATGCAATTTTTTGATTAATTTTTCAGTGTGGGATCTCTCTCTACTTTGAACTTGCTGTTGAAAGTGGTAACGAGAAGAATGAATCAACAACATGAATATGAAGAGGTAAGTTTTTTAAAGATCTCCTGGGGTTGGCAGAGTTGGTTAAAATAACATTTAAGAATAGGTATCTTGAGATCTCCGTGATAAATCACCTGCCACATCGACACTTACCACCAGTTGAGATTTTAGTCAATCGAGAGTCTATTTGTGAGGTGTGTCAAAAAAAACTTGAATTACTTTGTTGGGTATAACTTGCAAATGGAATAGTTATGCAGAACAGTGCAGCTCTGAGTATTTTTACTAAAACAATACTCATATTGGTGTACTAAAAAAGCTTTGAACTAGATGTTCCTAGTGACTTCATCCGTGCTTATAGGCCTTTGTCTAGAATTACCAAACAAACAGTCAAGGTTATTTAATTGATACAGCTGTGCAGTCTCTGGCACAGCGGCCGAAGTTCAGCCCTCGCGGGTTCGATTCTCGTGAGTCTATGGGCCTATTTTGTAAGCCTAAAGAAATAAACTTTATTGATGTGCGATTTTAGTAAAATTAAAGTTAGTATTTAAGTCTGGATCGCATAGAACCAAACGGTCTGCATAATTTGTTTCTAGACGGTAGTGGTGTAAATTCAGAGCTCGCCAAAAATAAAATTTTACTGAAAATGTTTTTAAATCAGTAAAAAACATCCTTTCGATAACGATCTAAATAAATAAGTTTAATTTAGTTATGGTTTAAAAAATTATCTGAGCGTCTGGTCGGAGCGACGAGAGCTGGTAGTATCTGGCGCAGTGCATCAGCATTGCCATACAGCGCGGCAAAGCAGCCAGCGTAGCGGGGACGCAACGATTGGTATTGATATGTATCAGTTGAGCTACCTGTAGATTGTTTGCATCAGTCTGCAGTTAGTTCAATTGTTTCAATTGTAAATACCTACTAGTTCTAATTTATATCTATTATTTGATTGTAGTTTTCTTTGTAAATAAATGCTTACGTTATGACGCCTTTGAATCGACACCACTATGTGTAAAAATGACAAGTAAATAATTTAAAAACTAAAAATTAAATTTTGTCCACAGTTAGCAAGATTTGTGAAAGAATCGTGCTCAGACTTCGGTCGCCCAGTCCAACAGGTCCTAGAGACCGTGGCTGCCAACGTACAATGGAGAAACCGGAACTACCAACCTATCGTGGACTGGCTGCTGGAACAAAAAACATCTGCTAACGTTGGTTATAGGTTATATGATAGGGTGTAAGGTTTAAACTTTCATATTATTTTGTATGAGACAGCGTTGAATGCCTAAGATTAAAATGAAAAGTGAAAAACGGAGTCTAATTTTGAAGGATTGATGGTGTCGATTCGGTTGCTGCCAAAACTTAAATAATATCTTATTGTTAGACTAAAAGTTGGCGTCCCATTCTTTACGATTGAAATAAAAAGGACAGCAATATCTTTAGCGCTCTCATATTAGTTTCAGTAGTTGTTGGTGGTCAGATGGCCCAAAAACAACTAATTTAACAGCACTAAAAATCGTTCTATCCCTTTTATTTCAATCGTAAAGAAAAGGATATTTAAAGTACTGTCTAATTAGTATGTTTTTGACATCAGAATTGTCACCACTGTGTACCAACAGAATCGACAGCGATATGATGAAAAAAAGTGAACAACGAAGCCTAATTTTGAAGTAAGTCACGCCTAATTTTTATAAGAATTTTGTTATTATTTTCCAACTTAGAGATAGTTATCCAAAAAGTTTTAAAGATATCCAGGTTCGATTTACACAAAACAGTGACGGATATCATTCTGACTAGTCATAATTACGCAAATAAAACAAATATACTTAGATAATTCGAACATTATGCACCTCTCTACACACCTATAAATCAGTAAGTATTTTATTTGGTATATTTTTATGTTTTAACACAGCTTTAGTTCTGAGTTTTCACATAATTTTATTTATTTTAGATATTTAGGTACTATTTTATAGCACGAACTACTTTCGATGAAACCATGTATAATATATGTACAAGTATTTCGTAAGATTAACCTATGTACTGCAATATGCGTTTATAAATCTTAGTTTATAAACAATGTAAATACGTAATTTTGTAATAATATCTCCTTTTTGTCTTATTGAAGCAAATAAACCGATAATGTAAGATAAAAAATTAAAATCTGGCGTTTTTGATGCATGTTTTGGTTTTATTTTCCTTTATACGTGAACATCGAATGTTCTTAGGAGTTTCTAAACACAGGTTTGTACTATTAATAGGGTTTCGAGATCAATTTAAAATAAAATTCAATAAAAAAAGTCCTTTATATCACAAGAGATTACGGAAATGTTAAGATAGATGTTTGTTACTTCTTCATAACAAAACTTCTGAATGGATCGGGCTGATATTTTGCATACAGGTAGTTTTATGCCTGGAATAAAACACTACTTTATATCCTATAGATGGATAAGTTCCAATGGGATATAAATAACCATAAAACGTGTCCATAGAAAAGACACTAGTTAAAAATCTAGAAGAAAATTGTCATTGAATATTTACTATCACACTTACCATTCTTCTTTTTTTAACTATCAAATAAAAACCTTACAGTTAGAAAAAACTGCATTAAACTCTGAATAGGTGACTCCTGCTTTCGCAGATTTGAGTAGTAACCGAAGGAAAACTCATAATGATGCTCAAAGCCGAATTTCGGCCCACCTTGGCCAAAATTCGGATTTGGCCAGGCCAGGTTTTAAAAGTTTCCGTGGTTCGGTGGTTCGAAGGTACCGGTTACAGACTTCGCTATTTAATAATAGTAGGTACCAAACTACATTTCAGATGGATCTCTCTTCATACTTGACTTTTTCAAGATATTTCAAAAAGTATGTAACTAACAGGAATTTCAAAAACTGTTTTGAAATGTGCAAGCTGATACCTTTCATTTGATATCCCACTCAGTGGGATAGCCCCCACTATTGAAAATAATTCCAACCTTTTTGACAATTTTTCAAAAAGTGTTCTTTTTATTTATCCAGTAAAAAATAAATTTATATTTACAAACGCTACATACATTTTAGATGGATCGCTCTGCAATCTTCTGAGGAGGTAATTTTAAAGGGTATTTTTTCGACTTCTTTCAAAATATTTCGAAAAGTATGAAACCTACATAAAATACAAATATAAATCAAAGACTATTTTGATACGTCCTTTCGTTTGATTCTCCACATGACCCTGCATCTTTTATAATTCCGACTCTACAATTTGTATGGAAAATGGTCATGTTAAGTTTTTTTCATTAAATCTGTACGGGCGCGCAGGAAATTTATTATTATTTTAAGTTTCAAGTTGATAGCTGCGGTAGTTGCTGAGTTACCAAGCACAGAAAAAAGGAGAGTCAGACAAAGGCAGACCATAAGGTTTCGAAACCAATCTTCGATCTCGAAACGCTAAAAAGCCTAATAGTGACTAGCCATGTACTCTGATATTTTTTTTGTGCTTAAGTGAACGTAGTGTAGGACGCCCTCCGGCCAGGTGGGATGACGATCTGCGAAAGACTGCAGGCAGATGCTGGATGCGGCAAGCTGAAGACAGGGCGCTATGGCGCTCATTAGGGGAGGCCTATGTCCAACAGTGGACTAATATGGGCTGATGATGATGATGATGATGAAGTGAGCGCGCAAACATACTACATCTAGATACACTCTCTATTCCCTCAGTTTCCTCCAATGGTACGGCAGACCGATACGATCGGCACGACCTATTTCTATAAAATAATGTAGCCTTATACATAGATAGTTATCACTAAAAACAATTACTTGCTATCAAATTATTTAACAGTAGATACGGTTTTTATGAAGTGGTAAATAATATAGGTACAGGCGAGTGGAGAAGTGTCTATTGTACAAGTTTCAAGGCCAAGATACTTGATAAGGTTTTTACTAGAATAATGATACGGTTATCTAAGCTTGGCTTATTGGGGACTAGATGGCGTTGCTTGTTATGTTCATAAGATGTGATTTGGTTGATTTGTGGATTAAAACACAATTGAGTTTTTTTGTAATGAAAGTTTTAGTATGTTTATCTCACATTATCAAGTTTACATAGTAAAAGCGTTTAGCAAAGAAATTTTACCAGTAATGAAAGAAACGACATTTAATGCTATTTATTCACAATATCGATTCTAAAATCACAATTATCTTCTGCAACAGATTTACCTTCGTAATGCTATAATAATAATAATAATAATGCTGGACAATCCACACAGCACCATCTAGCCCCAAAGTAAGCTACTCAAAGCTCGGTTGCGCAGCGGGCGAAGGTCCTCCTACGACGCAGGAGGTTGCGGGTTCGATTCCTGCCTCGGAACAAAGGAGGATGGGCGTTTTGGGCCCGTTTTGGTACTATGTCCAATCAAGACGAGTCATAAGTCGTTGGATAGCTATTTTCATGTGGACAAAAAAATTACTACGACGAACCCGTTACAGTTGTCCGATATGAAATATATTCTTCTGCAGGTTCAGCTTAATTTTTGCGAAAATCACGGAGTGTAAGTAGATGACAATCCCTCCTCATTCTAAACCTGTCTTA
This sequence comes from Eupithecia subumbrata, assembly GCA_949316285.1. Classification (NCBI taxonomy): domain Eukaryota; kingdom Metazoa; phylum Arthropoda; class Insecta; order Lepidoptera; family Geometridae; genus Eupithecia; species Eupithecia subumbrata. Next base: position 2,640,191 of record OX438627.1, on the reverse strand, counting down.
ACATGCAATGGCAAAAAAGGAATGGATTGGCTAAATAGGAGTCAGGAAGTTGGCGTTGTTACACCCCCGTGCCTCGGAAAGCACGTTAAGCCGTTGTTCCTGCGCTTGACTCTCCCCGGTCGTATCGGTCTGCCGTCCCATCGAATGATGAGAGTAAGGGAATAGAGAGTGCACCTGTGTTTGCACTGTGTACACTTGTGCACTATAATATGTCCTGCGCATCTGGCCAGTCTCCGATGAGACTGGCCGCCGGCCACCGAGGTCAAAATTCCGCTAGGAGGATATTATTTTTATTATTATCGCATTCACTGCCCAGCCTCGGCGGTGCGACCATGCTAGACACGCAGGCATTACTGAACCAACATTGTTTTCAAATGGTACCGAGACATTTGTGCGAAAAACCCTTCGCGAAGGACATACCGCGAGTAGATACTTGCGCGAATGACATTTTCACGAGTGACATTTGCGCAAAATTCACAAAACTCCTACCAACTCTCGAAGTAAACGTAGCTTATTTCACCGTAGTTAGGGGGCTATTTATTGCCTCTGATGTATCCCACCTTCCCTTAACCCTCCCCCTTCCTTTAGATCTTCGTAGCACGTGCTACGATGGACCGCCGTAGCATCTAAAAGACTTAACGCGCACCCTTCTAGCACTTTTCTACCCCACACTCAACTGCTCATAGCTACGAAACTAATACACCTGACGAGTTGGGGTTTTCAGAATGATGATGGAAAGCTTTAGCTCTTTACTATCAACGTACTAACTTTTCGCTAACCCAGCCCTTTACTTCCCAGAAGATAAATATGATATTTCATAGACCTACGAAGCGCATGCGGCGTAGCCAACGAGCTTTTTACGCATTCATGTCTGTTAACAGTAGTATTCAGTAAAGCGGTAACTGGTTTTCAATGATTACTACTGGCAGCTCTGAATGTCTCATGTACACACACATAAATACGTAAAAACCTCGCTGGCTACGCCACCGGGCGGTCCGCCGTAGTATCGTAGGTAGCACTACGAAGGTCTACAAAATAACATATTGGTCTACTGGGAGAGGGGTAGGGAAAAACATTGATAGTAAAGAACAAAAGCTTTCCTTTGTCATACTGAAAACAGCAACCCGTTAGTTGTATCAGTTTCATAGCTATGAAGAATTTTGTGTGTATAAGAAAAGTGGGAGCACGTTGGAGTCTGGTATTCTACGACAATCCATCGTAAAATCGTTGCACGTGCTATGAAGATCTACGTTAAAATGTGTATCGTAATGGGAAAGGAAGGGGCAGGGGAAGATGAGATATGTCAGGTAAAAGAGGTCAAAATCCCACACAATAGTGCAATCTGCAACTCTCTGCAACGTTTATTTCGAGAGTTATTAGGAGTTTTATGATTTTTCGCGCAAACGTCCACTCGCGCAGATGCATGCATGTTTGTCGCTTGTTTACCAGATCCGTAAATGATAAAACTTACTTCAAAGCCTTTGTGTCTACTTTCGTGTCAACGCGATCAAAGAAGATTTGAAGCTGCCTACACTAACATATTTTTCGATTCCAGTTTCACCCTTAAGGATAATATTCAAAGGAATTCAAATCATATCCAGTCAAATCATCACATTAAAAAATGTTCAATTGGAATGAAGTCCAGTTTTGCCCCTTTTATGATGGGGATTTCAGGGGGAAAACTGGAATAACCCCTAATATCGACAGTTTGTGACAGAGTGTACAAATTGATAAGTTGATGGTGAAATTGCAAACCCACAACTTTTTAATATGCATCCAAGTAACACTACTATATTCCAGCCAAATAGGATGTATAATGTTTGTAAACAAACCGCCCATATTTAACCTAAAATTAACTCTCTGGTCTCGCGTAGTTTTATACTTACCCAATTTACATTAATAATATAATAATGCTGGACAATTCACACAGCATTATCTAGCCCCAAGCTAAGCAGAGCTTGTGTTATGGGTACTAGATAACTGATATACTTAATACAATACACTACATAGATAGACATTTTTTATTATACATAGAAAACACCCAGACCAACGGAACAACGGAACAAATTTCTGCATATCGTACATAAATTTGTTCCGAGGCGGGAATCGAACCCGCAACCTCCTGCGTCGCAGGCGGACCTTCGCCCGCTGCGCCACAGAGGTCGTCTAACCTAATTCTATATAAATCTTATTTACATTACTTGTAGATTTGAGATCCTTCTTTCAATAATTATTGCTTTATATTATATCTGAGCCTTATTTCCACTAAATTTATCACTAAGAAATCAAATAATATCGCAAAATTTTTTGACTTCGACGGGATTAGAATCCGCATCCTTCCGTCAATGTGCTAACCAACTTTGGTCAACATTGAAGTTATCTTCAATGTTTCCCCTGTAGTGGAGCTAACGGATCAAAATCCGTAGGAAGTCGCAGAGATTTTCGACTCCCACGTCACGTCTTGACCTCGTGGTGTAGTTGGTTAGCACCTTCCAGTACTGACGGAAGGATGCGGGTTCAATTCCCGTCGAAGTCAAAAAAAATTGCGATATTATTTGATTTCTTAGAAATTACCCTGAGTGTGGTTACGCACGATAATAACAAAAAAAACCTTAAATTTATCACTTCACCATAACAATGGTTTCATCTCAGAATGCCACATCTTGGCTTATCTTTGATGAAAAAACTATAAATAGGACGCGTGTCAAAAGTGTCAAGGATTGAAACCACTATGATGATTCTGCGACGATACCATTATCATACGAGTAGTAAAGCGATTGGTTAGCTGAATTCTTCCCAACTCCAGTGAATTTGAATTTTTTGTGTCGTGGTTTTTTCACAAACATTTAACATTAAGTTTGTCTAGTGTATAGTACCTACACAAAACTTACTTATTATCCAAGAAATGCTATGGTATGTCTGCCAAAAAAGCCAAAACTGTGTGTACAATTTTAGTCCAAAGCTCTTGGAGAAGTCGCACCTACCGTCATCTACCTCTACGGCGTAGGTCTTGCTACGCAGTGTGCTACGGCGTAGAGGGTCTACGGCGTAGGTGCTCTACACTACAACCATAGAACATTAAATTACAACAAACGTACATTGTTGTCAGGCCGAATTTTCTGTGTACAACGCCAATGGATTTTTTATAGCTAGCTTTTATAGAAGTATCGTAAAACGTTCATAAAAACTAAAAAAACTTCTGTTTCTGCATCCGCTATCTACAGAAAATATGTAAAAGCTGTATTTGACAAACGTAAAACTTGTCTAGTTTTATCGCCCGTAGCACACCTTTGCTGCGGAACACGAGTAGCGGACCCACTACTCGTGTTCCGCATGAATTCCGCAGCGATCAAGTGTAGTTTGAGTTGCGGAACTATAGCGGAGGTGTGGCTGACGTTGGAGCAGATCGGCGGAACCGCGCGGGGAAAGAGAAATAATATAGTCAAATCTATGCGTTAGAACAGGCAGTTTCGCTAGTGTTCCGCTTCTCCTACGGACAAGACATTTCGAAATTACTGCGGGTCCGCTGTTAAGGTTTTGCAGCGGAGTTGTGCTACGGGCGTCCATTGACGACATCAGATGATAGAAGACTCGCGGGCCACTCGTTTGAAGCTTGCGGAAGCCATTTTGTCACTGTGAAATGTATTTAAAGTAAACGATTTAAAGCCCATATTTGAATGAACATATTGAAGAAGTGTTGGGTTATTGTACGCAGAGCTTAATTCGACCATGTCCAATTAGTTTTAACCATGGAGAAATTTAATTATTAGGATCTATTTTTATTCCTTGATAAGGGCATGGTTACCAAAGAATGGCTCAAAGAATTAGCAAGCTGAAGTGGCAGTGGGCTGGCCATATCGTGAAGAACCGACAATCGCTGGGGTAAACGTTTTCTTGAGTGGAGACCGCGACTCGGCAAACTTAGTGTAGGATGCCCTCCCGCCAGGTGGGATGACAATCTGCGAAAAACTGCAGGCAGATACTGGATGCGGCAATCTGAAGACAGGGTGCTACGGCGCTCATTAGAGGAGGCCTATGTCCAGCAGTGGACTAATATAGGCTGATGATTTTTATAATTATTCACGGGTATTTATCGCGTTTATTAACCTTTTTTAACGTGTTAAAGAACACATAGCAGCGGTCAAAAATCGACAAGTAAACAAATCTGCAATAGCCGAGCACTTGGTAGACACAGGACCCAATCACTGGATTGAACTACATAAACCACAAGTTATCTGTAATGAAAGGCATTATATTCTACAAGAGAATGGTTCGGGAAGCGATTGAAATTAAGAAATATCCTAATTTCAATCGTGAAGACGGTTTCCGACTCTCTGTCTCGTGGAATCCAGTTATAGCTAAGTGTACTCGTCGTAGACCGGTTACTCAGTGCGTCGTAGACCGGTTAGTGTTGTGTGTCGTCCTAGTGTACAGATGGACATGCCTATTTCTGAAGAACAAGTGAGAGTAGTTGCAAATAATGCTGCCCCCGCTTCGCAGAGGCGGTAACTCCAGTACTCCAGTCATCCCGTGACCACGACAGAGTGTAAATCTGTTGAAACATCGGGAAAAATAGGTAAATAAACGCGATAAATACCCGTGAATAATTATAATAATGTGTTCTGATCGCGTAAGTTTAAAAACTTTAGGCTGATGATGATGAAGGATATGGCGCAAAGGTAATCGGTAGTTCTTAGAACACCCATTAATAAAGTATGAGTCAATCTGATGACTACAGACTAGTAGTGAGCGTTGAAGCAACGAACTGTTTTTTTAAACAGTTTTTCTACAGTTAACGAGTCAACTGTTTTCTCTTTATTGCAAAACAAGTTGATTCTATCAAAAGATTATTTCAGTTAACGTCATACTTACATAATTTGTCCATGTCGTTGACATGGACAAATTATGTGACACGCATTTTTAGTTCGAAAGTGTTCAGCTACCAGCCAGCCGTTCATTTTATTGTCTAGATTCATATTTATATTCAATTGCTCACATAAACAAACTAAATTAAACAACAACGAGGCTTTAGAGGAATAACTACAATCAAATGGTGAGTTCGTTTTATAACGTTAGTACTAGACGTTTATAGAAAATTTCGTTTCGTTTCGCTAACGCAAAAACAGTCAACGACCCACAACTACTACAGACCAACTGTAATCATCATCAGATAATTATTAAGATACATACATCTTTATTGACAAAGAAAATTACAATTAAGTATTAGAAATAAATAAGAATAGTATTTACAATTGAGCTAACTGCAGATTGTTGCAAGCAATCTACAGGTAGCTTAACTTATCATTAATATTATTCATTTGAAGTTTCAGTTTCAGCTCATAAGTTCCTTCATATCTGTTTTCAGAGTAAAATAAAAATTAAAAGAAAGAAAAGAAGAAGATGAAAGAAAAAGAGAGAAAGAAGAGAAGAAGAAGAAATTGTTCCAAGATAACAAACAATCCATGGTTATAGAAGACACGATGAAGGTTCACTGAGGATACAATAGTCACCACATTCGAAGATTTGGTTATTTTCATTAATTCTGCAACCAATGTTCATCATTTTCAAAGTCCCTTATCATAATGATAAAAATTTCGACTGATAAAAGGATTTGCGATAATGATTCGGATACATTATCTACTGATTACAACTAATAGGGTATATTTCAATAATTTGATTACAATAATCCACTTGCGGTGCGGCATTCCGCGGTAGTGGAACCGCTATTACAATTCAAGGTAAGTCTTAAACATATTTTTAGTACTTATAAGAACCGAAATAAGTTATGTGAGAAATCAAAGAAAACGTTAATTCTGTTTTTTTTTTTTCATAATCATGAGCCTATGCAACCGGCATGGTCTTGCAATTACCGGCCGAGTCATACATAACTCATGACTTACGAAATTTGATAGCTAGAAATTTTTCATAGCTTATGCAAGCCTAAGCGAGTCAAAGTTGGCCGTGATTTAGTCAACCTATGCTTGCACCATTGGCAATTCGATAAAAATTTATAGTAAAATTATATAAGCTTTATAAAACTTTACATATCTGTAATTAAAAACAACTTTATGTTTGAATTATTTTCACAAACGTATCGTTGTTTTTCTTACACTTCCAATATAAAATATTCCATTTTATTTGGTACTGACTAAAACCAAATTTATATAATGTCATTTAGATGTGGCTGTGTCATAATTTTTTCGTATTGAAAATTAAAAGAACAGTATTTTTATCTGATAAGCTATCTTCGGCAAACGATAGATCTTGAAGTGCTTTTATATTATTTTTTTAGCTTTAAGCTCAAGTTTGATGCAATTCTCTGAGGATGAATCATATTATTTTTTTAATACCTTTACCACAGTCTTGTAAAATTAGTCCTAATTACTGTTGTTGTAACTATTATTTAAATAATCGTTTTTTGGTCACATCATCGACTAATTTTATGTTATTTTTGTAGTTGTAGATAAAAACAAGACTCTGAACAGCGGTATACATTATGAACTTATAACTGACGTTTTCAGTTCATCAGGTCCAACCGTTCTTGGAAAATGTTTTTTTATGATGTCATAGCTAAAGCAAAAAATGTGTAAAGTATCGATAATTTCATTTAGTTTTAGAACTTATCTGGTGTTTTTATCATTATGCCGATAATGCGTACATTATTTAACAAACTGTATCAAGTTAATAAATCGATATCGAAAGGCTTATGATAAAGAAATGATGATTTATCGTTAAATGTGAAAAACGTGTATATGTGAAATCATAAAAACGGTAGAGAAGTTGTAGAACATATTCTTAAAGATGACTAATGTTTAATAGTACATTGTACATCTAGGCGAGAAAGTACCCAATTCCTATCAAGTGTGTCATTTGGCCTTAAAACACACGAGGCAGGAATAGCACTTTCTCCCGATTACATTGTATTTTATAGTAAACCTCTGACGAAAATCAGTGTTTTAGAATCTTCAAATCAATTAAAATTCAAATTGTAAACTCAAATGTAGCAATAAATACGCATACGAGCGATTTTCACATGCTTCTTTTTTTTATTATCGTTCCGAATACGGAAGAGTCTGATATCATAATGTCAAATCTGGAGTAAAACTTTCTGTCATTTCATCTATTATGAAAATAACTATAGTTACCGCCTAATATTTCAGAAAATTTTAAAATTAGGATTGGACGTTAGGAATGGTTTTCCATACTCTTCTTCTAAACGCGTGAGGAATGAAATTCCATAGAGTTTTCCTTTCCGCGTTTTAGTACGCCTGCAATGACGACTACTATCACTTTCTACCTTATGTTTGGAAAAGGAATAAGCAACTTTCTGAGCAGGTGTAGTATAAAATATACTACTGACAATACTGGCAAATTTCCCGCCGCATCCTAAAACAAAAACAAAAGGCGCTTTAACCCGACGATCCTGTCATACCTGAAATTAATTTTTATTTAGGGACAATGCAATAGGTACATACATACTTATTCTTAATGACGTCTTGTAGATGGCGACGATGAAGCTCATCGTGCTCGCAGCAGCATGCGTATGCGCCTTCGCATCCATGCCGTTCGAGGACCCCAAGGTCCCTCCTACCAGGAACACCATCTTCGCCGACGAGAAGTTTGAAGGTGGCGTCTTTGAAAACCTCGACGCTATAGAAGCACTGTCCCGCAACACAGACGCCTCAGCTCGCTTCCGCCTCCCTAACACCACCAGGCCTGACCACTACGACATCACCTGGCAAATCAGCATGACCGATCTCGATATGTCCGGTAACGTCGCGATCAGAATTTACGCCACTCAGTCTGATGTGGAAGAGATCGTACTCCATGCCGCCCAAATGCAGATCACAAGTCTTTCTCTCGCGCTCACGCAAGGAAATACGGCTGTTCCGGTTCAGCCTTTTGTGATGGAGACCGAGACTCATTTCCTGAGGGTCCGCCCGGTTACTGGCACTCTACAGTACAATCCAACCACTCCTGTCTACTACACCCTGTCCATCGAGTTCAATGCCCCGCTTAGAACCGACATGTACGGGATCTACCGGAGTTGGTACAGGAATAACCCCGCCAATGCTAACGAGCAAGTGCGGTATGCTGATTTTTTCTTACTAAATAATTGTTTTTTGAAGACATCATAACCATGCCATCTTTACGCTATGTTTGTATCTCATAAACATGTTCGTTTGTTGTTTTAGTTATATAGCTTCTACTCAGTTCCAAGCAACTTCAGCTCGCTTCGCGTTCCCTTGTTACGACGAACCATCTTTCAAGGCTACCTTCGACATCGTCATCAGACGCCCGACTGCTTATAGCAGTTGGTCTTGCACCAGACGCATCAATACGAGAGAATCCATTGCGTAAGTCTACGTAATATCCAGAATTTATTGATACAGATTTATCCATGTATATGTTTCCTTACTTTTTTAAAATATTTTTTTAAATTTATTATAATACTCTTGTATAAAACGTTTTATCTCCAAATTTCAAAATACACCTACAATATTTGTATGTGCCTGCAGATGTGATCTGTTGAAATTCTTATTTAAATTTTTTCAGTGGTTATCAAGAAGATGTATTTGGAACGACACCTATCATGTCGACTTACCTCCTGGCCCTTATTGTCGCTGAATACGAACCCTTACCTGTAAATAACCCAAACAATGAGTTGATATACGAGGTCATTGCCCGACCAGGAGCTATTAACAACGGCCAGGGCGTCTATGCTTTAGAAGTTGGTCAACAACTTTTGGCAGAAATGAACGATCACACCGCTAAGAACTTTTATGGCGTGAATTCCAATCTGAAGATGACTCAGGCTGCTATCCCTGACTTCTCGGCTGGTGCTATGGAGAACTGGGGTCTTCTAACTTACAGGTTATAAACCATTATACAAAAGCTGAAAATATTAGTTTTGTTGTTTATAAACAAACTAGTTTATGCCCGCGGCTTCACACGCGTTGTTTCCTAGAAACGTTTAAAGGTTATTTCTATCCCATGGGAACTGATTCATGGGATAAGAAGTCGTTTTATTTGAAGTCCAAAACTACCTGTATGCAAAATTTCAGCCCGATCCGTTTCATAGTTTTGCGTGAAGAGGTAACAAACATCCAAACATCTCAACATCCACACTTTCGAATTTAAAATATTAGTTTGATAAATAAGTAATTCTGGAAAATTCACACAGCATCTAGCCGCAAACTAAGCAGAGCTTGACATGACATGTCACATTAGTTATTAACTAATAAGAATGTTAATCTTAAGTTTGTTTCTTTCAGGGAGGCATACCTCATGTATGATGAACAGCACACTAACAGTAACACCAAGCAGCTTATTGCTTACATCCTGTCTCACGAGATTGCTCACATGTGGTTTGGAAACTTGGTTACTTGCGACTGGTGGGACGTCTTGTGGTTGAACGAAGGCTTTGCTAGATACTACCAGTACTTCTTGACTGACTGGGTAAATATTTAATAAAGATTTAACGTTTCTTTTTCTTTCATGTACCTACGAGTATATCTGTCATTCTACTTTTACAAATGTATCAATAGATCTACCTCTAAATTGTTTGCAACTGTTTCAACTGTAGACACTAGTTCTAATTTGCTTCTTTTTTTTAATTGTATTTTTTACAGTTAGAGTACTAGTATGATGACAGGTCAGCATTATTTGAAGTTTTATCAAACGTTTTAAAAGTATCTCCTTTCAAAAGGTTGAGGACTATATGGGCTTCGAAACCCGTTTCATCGTCGAGCAAGTCCACACCAGTCTCCTGAGTGACTCTGCCAACAACCCCCACCCACTCTCTACTATCAACATCGGTAGTCCTGCTTCAGTCAGCGCCATGTTCTCTACCCTCTCATACAACAAGGGTGCTGCTATCATCAGACAGACTGAACATCTCCTTGGATTTGATGTCCACAGAGAAGGATTGAGGAACTACCTTAACAACAAGTAAATATTCATAGATTCTGCAGCGGATGTAGGACTTGCATAACAAATCGTATAAATACAGTAGTGTAGTATATCATTAACGGTAGAGAGTTTGTAAATACCTTTGTTATTCTACTACATCAGCTGACATAGGTCTTTAATTTTATTCCTGTCTTTAAAACTTCATTTTAATATTTCGTGTTTCCACATCCGATGTGTTGTAATAACTTCTATTGTTTTGCCAGGGAATTTGAAACCGCTCTACCTATAGATCTTTTCGAAGAGCTCCAAAATGTAGCCGTCCTCCGCGGTGCCATTTCTGAATATGGATCGGATTTCTCTGTGATTGACTACTACAAGTCCTGGACCGAGCAGCCTGGTCATCCCGTTCTGAACGTGCAAGTCAACCACCAAACTGGAGAGATGACCATCTACCAGGTAACTTGATCATTCAACTCATACTTTTTAAGCATCTTAATCAGACTGTTAATGATGCTATCTCCTCCTATCATGTAAGGCGACTAACAGATTTTCTGTAATTTTTGTTTTATCTTGCAGCGCCGTTTTAACATCAACACTGGTTACTCCCCGAATAACAACAACAACTACATCGTACCTATCAACTTCGCTACCGCTAGCAACCCTGTATTTACCAACACTAAGCCGACTCACATCCTCAGGAAGGCAATCACCAGCATCCCTCGAGGCACTCAGGGAGATGAGTGGGTTATCTTGAACATACAACAGACTGGTAAGTTGCATATTTTTTAACAAATCTCAGTTAATGTAATTCATGTTGTCCATGACTTGCTTTGTTTTTTTTTTAATATAGGCTGATGATGATGATGATGATGACTTGCTTTGTACTAGTACGAAGTCGCGGGTAGTAATCTTACCATCAGTACTTCTACAGCTAGTAATCTTACTATATATAACCAATATTTTTTGACAAAAAACAGTGCAAGGGTAAATTTATTTACGTACAATAGGTAAAAATATATGGAGCCTGGGACCACCCTCCAATAGCAATAAAATGTATGTCGTTGGATAGGACTATTCAACCGAAACAATTTTTAGTACTTTGACAACTTTGCTGTTACAATTGTCCGTTCAAAGATATAAGACTTATAAGTTTTGATAAAATGTTAAATAAATAAAATATTTTTATTATTACAATGAATTATTATTACAGTAATATTAAAAAAACGCTGTTAAAACTGTTATAGGGTCTCTATTCTGGTATTTAGGGTACTAATAAAATGTATGTCGTTGGATAGGACTATTCAACCGAAACAATTATTAGTACTTTGACAACTTTGCTGTTACAATTGTCCGTTCAAAGATATAAGACTTATAAGTTTTGATAAAATGTTAAATAAATAAAATATTTTTATTATTACAATGAATTAATATTACAGTAATATTAAAAAAAAGCTGTTAAAACTGTTGTAGGGTCTCTATTCTGGTATTTAGGGTACTAATAAAATGTATGTCGTTGGATAAGTCTATTCAGTTGGTCAAAATGGCCTGTCACAGAGTCATGTGTCACAGAGATTCTTTGCCGGGCTCTATATGACTAAGATTTTTAGACAGGTTCTGTATTAGCTGTAATTTAAGGACACATTGCAATACTGCTTATTATTTAAGTTAAGTGCTTACTAATATGAATAATATGTGATAATAATACCGTCAGTTGATTTAAAATAAATTTAATTTTACAGGCTTTTACCGCGTCAATTACGATGACTACACCTGGAACTTAATTCTTATCGCGTTGAGAGGACCAGCCAGAACTCAGATCCATGAATACAATAGAGCACAGGTATTTTTTTAGATCTACAAAGACCTGTTTGTTGCTGAACAGACAAATATTGACATTGAATCATTTTGAGGATAAAACTTTGTTCCAACTTCAGTTTCTTCTTTTAGATTGTCAATGACGTGTTCTCCTTCGCTCGCTCCGGTCTGATCACTTACCAGAGAGCATTCCAACTATTGTCTTGGCTTGAGTTCGAGACTGATTACGCTCCCTGGGTTGCTGCCATCACTGGCTTCAACTGGCTCAGGAACAGGTTGGCCCACAACACGGCTCAACTGGAAGAGCTTCATGTGAGTACCTTTTTTTGTTGGCCTATTTCGTTCTACTGCTGACTAAATGCTTATGAATATAATATGTTAATGTTCTCACATGGTACTTGTGCTAAGGTAGATGATATTCATAGATAAACTGTGACATGGTGGTGACATAGCATTTTAAAGTGTTTACTCAAAGTTTCTAGTTTAAAGTAACAGAGAAATAAATAAATAAATAAATAATGCTGGACAATTCACACAGCATTATCTAGCCCCAAGCTAAGCAGAGCTTGTGTTATGGGTACTAGATAACTGATATATTTAATACAATACACTACATAGATATTTTTTATTATACATAGAAAACACCCAGACCAACGGCAACAAATTTCTGCAGATCGTACACAAATTTGTTCCGAGGCGGGAATCGAACCCGCAACCTCCTGCGTCGCAGGCGCAGGCAGAAACAAAGTTTATTTCGCAAATATAATTTCACTTAGTACTTATATGCAATAAATATTTTTTCTCAAAAGTTTCTCCATTCACCAGAGATCACGAGTCTCACGGATAAGATTTTGTTTCAAGTTCAGTTCTTTCTTTTAGAATGTCAGTATTTGTGTAAATTTTTTTGTCGTTCTACAGCAATTAATCCGTACCTGGTCAGCCCTTGCGATCGGTCAGCTGACCTACGTTCCGACCGCCAATGAGGACTTCATGGTGTCGTACCTACGCTACCAACTGGCTACCCACCTCTGCGCCATCAACACCCGTACTTGCCGCGAAAGCGCTAACGTGCAGTTCAGAGCTTTGATTGACCAGAACATAGAGTAGGTACCTTTAGAGTTCTTATTGTTTCCTATTCTTCTTTACTCTTTCTTAAAAATACTTTAAGACTAAAGTGAAAAGGTCTATTAATTGAGACAAAAAATTCTATTAATTGAGACAACATAGTCTATTTTTAGGGTTTTGATGATCGAAGATCGGTTTCAAAACCCTTATGGTCTTGCTTTGTCTGTCCTTTTTTCCCTCCTTAATAACTAAAAAACTACTGCAGCTATCAACTTGAAATTTAAAATAATAATACATTTCGTGCGCCTATACAGATTTAGAGAAAAATAAATGAAAATAAATGAAAAATGAAAATGATTATTTTCCATACAAATTGTGTTGCCGAAATTTTAAAAGATACCTAGAGAGTCATATGGGGTATCAAATGAATGGTATCGGTTTGGACATTTCAAACCAGTTTTTTAAATATCTGTAACTTTCATACTTTTTGAAATATTTTGAAAATAGTCGAAAAATTTACCCATTTAACCGAAGCATGCAGAGAGATCCATCTGAAATGTAGGTTTTTACCTACTATTCTTGGGTATTCGTTAAATTGCGAAGTCTCTAACCGGTACTTTTGGTACATATTTGTTGACAAACGTTCAAAACCCTCGCCGCACGAGTTACACTCGCACTTGACGGATCTTGTTTAAATTAACCTCAGACTAGAGGGGATGGTACTTGATATTAAACAGGGACTTAAGTATTCTGAATGACCTGATACTTTAGAGGAAAATCATATTTAGTAGATATAGCATTTAAAATAGTTTTTTTTATATTCTAGTTTCATCTACAATTTTATTACAAAGTCATTTGACGTAAATTTTTTGTACGGCTTCATGAAAATAAATCATTTTTGAGTTATATTATTCACTTTACCCCGCTGTGGAATACTACTTGTTAATAATACTGTTTTACATTATTATTTATGTATCACTGTTATTTTTTTAACCACTCATTGGTTTTCAGAGTGCCTGTAGACAGCCGCAACTGGGTGTACTGCAACGGTTTGCGCGAGGGTTCGCAAGCCGACTTCACGGCCATGTGGAACAGGTTCCTGACTCACAACGTGTACACTGAGAAGATTCTTCTTCTCTCTTCTCTCGGCTGCACACCTCACCAGGCCTCTTTGAACATGTTAGTCTTTTTTATTAACTAGTTTTTTTCCCGTGGTTTTGCATGCGTTGTTTCTACGGAAACGTTTTAAGAGTATTTCTGTCCCATGCAAACTGGGACAAAAAGTCATACATTTTTTTTTATCTTCAGCTTCACCATTATCCTTGCACTGCGGAGCATAAAGTCCTTATTTATTTGTACCATTTGAATTGAGATTATATTTTCGCGATTTGTAAACATAGTTAATGGTTTAATCGGGTATTTATCGCGTACCGGGGATATAAAAACAAAAGGTACGCGATAAATACCCGATTAAACCATTAACTATTATATTTTCGGTCACTAATAGGAATTCTTCTAGCACTTTTTATAACTGCGCCAAACTTTCTATCAGTTTTCGATAATGTTGTTAAAGTTTTCATCACCCACATCCGGGGATTCCGTTTTTACTCGTCTTGTTTTAAGGTTTCCGTATTCAACAAGGAACTCCACCAATTCCATTGAAAATTACTTATTAATAAAGCTGTTATATGCGTAAAACAGGCGATTAAGAATAATGTTAGTAAGTCGAGCCACTATGGAAACTCTACATTACGCTCTACACGCACTTGGTTGGTATTATTCTAATTTTTTTATTGTGTGCTCAGCTTCCTCAACGCAATCGTCGAGGAGAACTACATTATCCGCCCGCAAGACTACACCACTGCTTTCAACGGCGCAGTCTCTGGCAACGAGGGTAACACTAACATCGTCTTCCAGTACATCCAGAATAATCTCGCTGCTGTCTCTAATGCGTAAGTCTTTGCTACATTTGCACAGAAACCGCAGGGTTCTATCCTCGGTCTTTTCCTATTTTTAGTTTATATAAAAGACCTACCACATCTTGTTAAGAATAATCACGAGATTGTGTTGTTTGCTGATGGTACTTCATTAATTTTTAAAATGAAACGACAAAACACAAGTTTCGACCATGTAAATAATGTAATCGCAAAATTAATACATTGGTTTAGTTAGTGTCATAAATCTTTTACTCAACGAAACTAAAACGAAATATATAAAATTTACTCTACCTAATGTAAAACAAGTTAAGGCTGATGTAAACGTAAAAGGAAAAACGTTATAAATTGTAAACAGTACAGTTTTCGAATAACTTTAGATAGTAAGCTTCAATGGGGCCCACACATAGATAAGCTATCGAAGAGACTAATTTCTGCAGCGTATGCAGTCAAAAATATCCGTCATCTTACATACTTCTAGACTAGTCTATTTTAGCTACTTCCATAGTGTTGTCTTATGGCATACTGCTGTGGAGGAACGCTGCAGATATTAACACCGTATTTGTGCTGCAGAAGAGAGCTGTTTGTGCAATCTATAATATGGGTCCCAGAGAATCCCTGCGTGATTAATTCAAAGAAATAAACATAATGACATTACCATGTCAATATATTTATGTAAAATTGTTGTACACTCATAAAAATATCAATCGATTCCGTAAAATAGTGACATAAATAATGTAAATCTTATAATATAAAAATGAGTCGCTGAATGTGTTGCTAAGCGCAAAACTCGAGAACGGTTGGACCGATTTCGCTAATTCTTTTTTTAAAATATTCCTTGAAGTACGAGGATGGTTCTTACAAAGAGAAAAATTCTAAAAAAAAAAAAAAAAATTAAAGAATCCACTGTTAGGCGATACGAAGTTCGCCGGGTCAGCTAGTACTAGAAATAAGAATAAACTCGCTGTGCTCACAACTAGTCTACACAAGATAAATGTATCTTTTAAAGGGCAATGTATACGCTTCTACAAAAAAACTCCAATTGAGTTGTAAAAATTATCAATAAATTAATTCAAACAAATTATAAAACAGATTCTTTGTAAAAAGGTTTACTAAAAAATGTCAGATTATCTAGAAGATTAAAAAGCTTGGGACGAGTTTTGCTCCAGCTCGAAAACGAACGCCCTAACAAAGTAAAGGTTTCTTGTTCGCTTCTTTACTTTACTTTTAAAAGATTGAAGTAACCAAAAAATCAAAGTGACTACTTTATTTCCTAGTTTTACTTGTGCAATTTGAATTTATGTGACTTGGCCAAGAGTCCTGTAAGGTCTAAAGAAAATAAAGCACTTTGATATTTGATATTTAAACAAAAATAATCGGTCTTATACGAAACTTACAATCATTGAGCCTATGTTTACCCAGGTGTTGGTTGTTTGCCATTGTTAGATGTCACTTTGGCTTCAAACCGGCAGCCAGTGGTGGTTCGTACGCTGATCATCTCTATTATAATCTAATCAACTCTATATTAAGTAATCAATGGTCTATTGTCGAATGAAATTGAAATTGAAAGTCATCTAGTACCCATAACACAAGCTCTGCTTAGCTTGGGGCTAGATGATGATGTGTGGATTGTCCAGGATTAATATGATTATTTATTAAACATATTGATAACATAATATGATTAATTATTTATTTATTATTATTTTGCTGTTTTCAGGTTTGGTTCTCCCGTCACTCCTCTGTCTTACGTCTCGGCCAGATTGAGGACTCCGGCTGATATCCTCGCGGTAAGTTGAAATCAAGTTTTTTATTTTATTTATACAAAATAAAGGGACTTTGTCGCTTTGCGACCACATCGCCCTTGAAATCAAGTTGTAACATATTTCCATAATTTCAAGATACTTTTAATATCTAAAAAAACGATTTTTGGACTGAAAGTCTCAGTTTCAATGACAAATATCTAAATACTACTTGATCTACCGATGATGACAAAAATTCTTTCTTTTTCTTTAGTGTTGTTCCAATACAAATAAAGTTCGTAATTATTACATCCATTATGTACATAAAATTCCTTCAAGAAAGATGCAAGGTGATTTTTACATACCTAAATACTAAACCCTTGAAAATTGTTTATTTTTTAATTTCCGATAAAAATGATAACGGAGAATTCAGAATTTGTCGTCATAAATCATCATGTTAACCTTATTATCTATCTTCCAGTTCCAAACATGGGCCAACAACACCGCCGACACATTGGGAACCTCTTACAGTTCCGTATACAACGGTGCCCAGAACTCTGTCGACAACTTGGACTGGGCTAGCGAAGTCGAAGGCGACTTGGAAGGTTTCTTCGAAAACGGCCCGGCACCTGTCACAACGACCACTCCTACACCAGTTATACCCGTTGAGACCACCACCTTAGCTCCCCCCAATATTATCGAGCCGGTCACCCCAAACCTTCAGCTACCAGTAACGGATGCTGCGGCAACCACTTACTTATCAATGCTCATCATCGCATTGGCTGTTATTGTTAACATTATTGTTTAAGTAGTTGTAATTTAAGGTGCTGTATGAAATAGAGCAGCTTATAAAGTTTTAAGTCTTCAAGTGCCTTAATCCACCGACCCGATGTAAATAGGCCTTAATTTATTTATTAAAAATTTATTGTAAACTGTGTATTTTATTTCTTGCAATTTAAAAGGTAAAAGTAATACATAAATACCGGTATTTCGAGCATTTAACCTTTGACTGTCCTGACGATTAAGTAGAATTTACATATAGTAGATACTACACAGCAGAATTTACATACAGTGTATGTAAATTCTGCTGTGTAGTCAGTTTTTTTGTTTATAATAAAAATAAGGAACAGATTGAATAAAGTTTCTTTAACTTTGATTTCAGTTTTTAGATTTCTGCCATGTGTGCCAATTTTTCAAGTTGCATGATTTATTTTTACCGCAATTTTCTTCTTCGACACTCATCTTTTGCTCAGCGAAGAGGCATTGTGATCATTAACTATGTGCAGTTTAATTAAACATTGTCCAAAAAATTAAGTTTTTAATAATAGTACCTTGCAATAACATTAAAACCACTGAAAGAATTTTCTATTCTATACATTTATTATGCCTACTTTGGGACATGTGTTAAGACTTTCATGGCCCGACATGCAGACGTACTTCTCCAACCCTGTGACGTACTTCGCCCCAGCGGGTCACACCGCCGAGGCAGTGAATGCGTTAAAGCCGAAACTTAATTCAGTCTATTAGCGAGAATCCAGTTATCACACAACCTACAATATCTGCGATAATTTCGCTTTGTTATTATCTTAATCATTTCAAATTTCATACTTATAATGATGTAGGTATTGATATGGGCTAGATAAGAAAAGGTGTTTAGTGATATATTCAACGTCAAGGCACCTTTTCTTTTATTCTAGTGCACCAGCTTGACTATGGTAAGTAGTTTTTTAATCATGATTATTCAATACCCATACACAAACAATGAGAAAACAAACGTAACTAAGCACTCAACCCACGTCATTCTTAACTTCAATACAGTTTTTGAAATACACAAATTACATAATGGAATTTATTTCTAGGCTGGTCGGTGGTTAAACCTTATTTTGGGGGTGGCCCTTATCCAGGGCATATTTACCCTCACTCCCATCCCTCAAGACCTGGATGAGGAATGGGAAGCGTTCAACCAGCGACTCGAAGACACAAACTTCCGCCTCCCCACTAACACGAGGCCCAGGCACTATGAGGTCACCCTGACCCCTTACTTCAACAATCCCCCTGCCGGAGTCTCACCCTTCACCTTCACTGGAGAAGCAAATATCTATTTATCACCAACAGAGCCGAATGTGAATGAAATAGTCCTCCACTGCAATGACATGACTATTGACTTCCTAAGCGTCACGTACATATCTGGTCTGACTACCGTGATTATGCATCGTCCTAACCAAGTGTGGACCTGTGACCCAACTACTCACTTCTTGAGGGTGGCTGTTGATCCTTTGAGTGTTAACCAGGAGTATACTATCAACACCAGGTTTACAGGCAATCTTCAGGAGAACATGAGAGGTTTTTACAGGAGTTGGTACCGGGATAGCAGCAATAACATCAGGTAAGGAAAAGTACGTTTTGGTAGAACAGGTTAGATCGGTCACGACACTAGCAATTTTAACAAATAGTTAGTTTTTTATTTGAATTTTGTGTACTCATAATAATAACGAGATACAGCTCAGAACCGAAATGCCTGGAGAAGTCTTGTGTCGGATGTGTCGGAGGCTGATCCACTTTGGGTCGCTGAGCCACATGAGTACGTAAATACTTATATTATACTGAGCTAGCTACCTATTCGATTTATTTTAGGTGGATGGGTACCACCCAGTTCCAGCCAGGTCACGCCCGCTCAGCCTTCCCTTGCTATGACGAGCCTGGATTCAAAGCTACTTTCGATATTGCCATCGCCAGGGAAGTGGGCTTTAGTCCTACCATTTCCAACATGCCCATCGCCAGCACAAGCGAGTAAGTTGTTTACAGCAGTAGCTGTTATTTGTGTTTATTAATTTTACTTATATCATTCCAAATAGTATAATGTCCAACCTGAACTGTCAGTTGTTTTGCGTTCGCTATCATCATACTTTTAATAAATGCGTTTCGTTCTACAGGGTCGTCGATGGTCGTATCACTGAGACCTTTCACACAACTCCAAAGACCTCCACCTACCTCCTAGCTTTCATTGTATCCCATTACACTACAGTGTCTACTAATAACAACGCCGCTCGGCCTTTTGACATCTATGCGAGAGACAATATCGGTAACCATGGAGACTGGTCTTTGGATGTTGGAGAACGACTTCTGTCCACCATGGAAGCTTATACTGGTATTCCTTACTATGACATGGCTCCCAACATGAACATGAAGCAAGCCGCTATCCCTGATTTCTCTGCTGGTGCTATGGAGAACTGGGGACTCTTGACTTACAGGTACGCAATATTAGTTTGTTCTTTGTGTAGTAGTTTTATTTATTGAGAGAACCGAAGGCGAGAAACTTACAAAAACTAGAAGGTAATTGCTGAGCTCCACAATTTGATTTTGGTAATATAATCAGACTGTACTACAAATTTTTGTGTTCTTATTTCTTAGAAATGTATCGAAATTCATATTTCATCTTACAGAGAAGCCCTGATCCTATATGACCCTCTCAACTCAAACCATTTCTATAAGCAACGAGTGGCCAACATTGTGGCTCATGAGATCGCTCACATGTGGTTCGGAAACCTCGTCACTTGTGCGTGGTGGGAGAACCTTTGGCTTAATGAGGGCTTTGCTCGATTCTACCAATACTACTTGACTAACATGGTAAGAGCTTATACATATTTTAAACAATAACAGCGGTACTATAAAAAAGTTAGACATCTGTTGAAAGCGTGTTTTACAAAAACAGTAGTAAGATATTGAGAGTTCTTGACCACTTGGTGTCTCATAGAACACACGTACATCGGAGTGAACGAAACGAACGATGATAGTGTGTTCTAACAGACATCAAGTGGTCTAGAACTCTCAATATCTTACTAATGCTTTTGTAAAACACGCGTTCAACGGATGTCTAACTTTTTTGTAGTACCGCTGTAACAGATTTGATATATCTAGTGAAACCAGAGCTGGCGCGATCTGTTTTTGTTGTTCGTATACTGTGCCGACGGATTTGTGACGTAAGAGCGATTACGCACTGCATCCGATCCGAGTCCGTGAATCTCCAATTTGGAACAAAATATTGACGGACGCACTTCGGTCCGTCAATATTTTGTTCCGAATTGGAGATTCAAGCGTATTAGTCATTCCTATGGAGAAAACAAAGGACGATCGTTTAATTAACCGAGCTATAATCAGACTTGAACGTGTAACGCTGCATTCTAGATTATAATGCATCGACAGATCATGACGTGTTTTGTTTTTGCTCCGTTTTGTTTTTGTATTGATGGTCAAATCAACCCAATTAAACAGGACCCGCAGAAGTTTTTAGGTAAGTAGAGTTCAAGATCTTTGATCAAATCATCTGTACACACTTCATAGAAACCTTTGACTTAGGTGGAGCCTACCCTCGGCTACCCAACCCGCTTCATCGTGGAACAAGTGCAAGTGGCGATGCTGTCGGACTCTGTCGACACCGCCCATGCCCTAACCGACCCAAGCGTATCAGACCCCGTGTCGGTCAGTGCTCACTTCTCCACCATCACCTATGCACGAGGAGCCGCTGTGTTGCGGATGACACAACATCTGCTTGGCGAGGCTACTTTCCAGAAGGCCTTGAGAAACTACTTGAAATCCAGGTATTTTTGTAGATTTCAATTGAATAATACCCATCATTTCGTCTTACATTATGTCAGACACTTATTGGATACTAAACATTCAATGGTCTGTCTCAATTTAATATTTGCATTTGGTAAATGAGATATTTAAGCATATGAAGTTTTTAAAACTTACGCGATCAGAACACATTATAATGTATAATTATTCACGGGTATTTATCGCGTTTATTTACCTATTTTTCCCGACGTTTCAACAGGTTTACACTCTGTCGTGGTCACGCGATGACTAAGCATATGGTCTATGAACACTTTCTTACTTCAATTTCAAATAATTAATATATATTTATAGTCCATAATTAGTATTTATTTACATTTATATATGTACTTATATTCTGTATAGTAGAGTTGCCTGTAATACGCCACCGTCTATACCTGTACAATAGTTACGTGTCCATCCAAAGGTTGCCTGGAAGAGATCGCTTTTAGCGATAAGGCCGCCCATTGTGCAACTGTTTTTGTGTTTGTGTTTTTCTCTTTCTCGGTATGCAATAAAGAGTATTTGTATTTGTATGAGACAGACACAGTAGCTATGCTGATACCCTGCAGTGGATCGACAAGGGTTCTAAATGGTGATGATGATACATTCTAGTAAGATCCAAAGTTAACTGTAGATCAAGATCCTATAACCATTCAATTTCATCAGAGAATACGACGTTGCCGAGCCTATCCATCTCTTCAATGCCTTCGATCAAGCAGCCATTGAAGACGGTGCCCTCGCTGCCTACAACGGTATCACCATCGAAAAGTACTTTGAGACCTGGTCCTCGAAACCTGGTCACCCGCTCCTGACCGTTACCGTTAACCAGCAAACTGGACGTATGACCGTTACTCAGGTAAACACTCTATAACCTTTCATCACACTATTACCCTTATATACCTATGTTAAAATATGAAAGTGTGGATGTACGAATGTTCGTTACTTCTTCACGCCAAAACTACTGAACGGATCAGGCTAAATTTTACATAGATGTAGGTCACCGGAAATAATTCAAAGGCTATACAGGGTTTCCAAGATATGGTGGATAATCCTGCACGTCCGTGTGCGGGGGAGGGGGTGGGGCCCCACATCCAAAAAAAATCTATTCCCAAACAGTCCGCGGTCTACGACATTTTTTGTAAAATTTAGTAATACCTATCCCAGTTTTCCTCACATTCGTCCGCTATATGAGGCCTAGTTCGGATGTGTGAGCGAGAAAAAATGTGCTAGGGAATAATGCGAGTGAAAGGATCAACAAATCTCTTTAGCTTAGAATTCAACAAACTTAGATTAATCAGTTCCCTTTAGAAATAGAAATAACCTTTGAACGTCCCAATAGAAAAACAAGACCCGTCAAGTGCGAGTGTAACTCGCGCGCCGAGGGTTTCGAACGTTTGTCAATTATACAAATACGTAGGTACTAAAAGTACCAATTAGAGACTTAGCTATTTAATAAATATACAAATGTTACTAACCTACATTTAAAATGGATCGCTCTACATATTTCGAAGATTAGATGGTAATGGCTAATTTTACGACGTTTTACAAAATATTAAAAAAAAAAAACTGCGAGATTTTCTTGATAATGGCTGAACAAATGCCGTATTCTTCAAAAAGATGATAAAAAGCAATTACATTTGTAAATTACGTTTTTGACAGAAGTTGTCATACATTAACGTCGTAAGTTAATCCACGGAACCAGCCAAAGACTTCCAAATACTAAATTAGCTGTTTCCTGTAATAGTCACGCTGGGAGCGGACTACCGGCGTCTCCAACGACCCAAGCCTGTACGAGATCCCTATCACTTGGACCAGGGCTGGCGCTGTGGACTTCGAAGACTTGAAGCCAGCTCGCGTCATGACCTCACAGATGGAAACCATCGAGCGTGGTACTATTGGCAACGAGTGGGTGGTCTTCAACAAACAAGAATCCGGTATGTAGATTTGGGAAATAAGAAACTTTGGCAATGCTTCTAAGTGTGTCATTTGGTAGGTTTGTCACAACATTTTGCTATATGAAAACTGGGGGTAGGATGAACCAAATGTTGGGTTTAGTAGGAACCAAATTATGGGGGAGGAGGGACATACATACATACTTTAATACAAGACATATTTTATGTCTTTTGATAAACAAAAGACAAAAAGTACCTATGAGTCGTGTAGATAATGTTCTCATGTCACAAAAATTTGGAAGTTTTCTGATAATTATCAATTTTTATCGCTTACATTATTATTCTTACAAAATTTACTGATATCTAACAATCTTTTGATAAACAACTAAATTATTTACCTGTTAAATGTGACCTTGTCATTTTATGCCTAGATACTTTTTTGGTTGCCACCACACTGTAAGTATTTTTCAAATTTTCTTGGTTATATTATACAACTTGGAAATTGTTATTATTATCAGACAATTTGCGATAAACTAATAAATTTAAAATGTACGCATTTATTTATTAATTTATTAAACAAAATCCACAGCCCTTAAGAACCAAAATTAAAGAACTAATTCACAAAACATACAGCCGATGTAGGATTTCCCAGGATTTCCTTTTTGTAAAATTTAAAACTACCTGACAATCGCTATAAATCAAATAAAGCATAAAATAAACGTTTTATTTTTCGTTATTGAAACCTGATGTTGTTTCCAGGATTCTACCGTGTCAACTACGACCCCACCAATTGGAACCTTCTCACCAGAGTATTGAGGACAAAC
Organism: Eupithecia subumbrata; assembly: GCA_949316285.1. NCBI lineage: Eukaryota > Metazoa > Arthropoda > Insecta > Lepidoptera > Geometridae > Eupithecia > Eupithecia subumbrata. Next base: position 2,616,396 of record OX438627.1, on the reverse strand, counting down.
AAGAACGTGATTCATGAATACAACAGAGCTCAGGTAAAACTTGAAATTCCTCATCCACCTGCAACTTTCTCACCCTGGTAACATGCTTTCTGCCTCTGAAAGTACTACAGCTACTTTAGTGAAAAAGATTGCATCATAAATGTTGACTCATCTCCATTACTATAAAATTCTACCACAGAACTGTAATTTCCAAATTGCATGCCTAGCTTGGGGACTATGGGCATAACCCTCATGTGATAAAAGTCAATATAAAAATTTGTAATATTAAATATTAAAAATTTGGTCTAGCGGTCAGCTTGTTCAACCGCTGATTATGAGGTCCTGGGTTCGAATCCCGGGTCGGGCCAATAGTTGTTACTGGGGTTTTTCTAGCAAGAAAAATTCACAGTAGCAGCCCGGCGTCAGGAAGTTGGCGGTGCTATGTAGCACCGCCAACTTCCTGACGGGGATGTCCCCGTGCCTCGGAAAGCACGTTAAGCCGTTGGTCCTGCACCTGGTCTCTCCCCGGTCGTGTCGATCTGTCGTCCCATCGGATTATGAGAGTGAGGGAATTGAGAGTACACCTGTGTTTGCGCACACACTTGTGCACTAAATATGTCCTTCGCATCTGGCTAGTCTCCGATGAGACTGGCCGCCGTGGTCGAAATTCGGCTAGGAGGACATTATTATTATTATTAAAAGCCAATAAGCAGGCCATGCTGGGCATGCGATTTGGAAATCGCAGTTTTGTTATATTGGGCAAATGTCCACAGTTCATTGGGACTGTGGACATTTACCCATAAAAAAACCCATTAAGGCGCTTATCAAGGGAGGCCTGCGTCCAGCCAGATGATTTAGATTTTCCACTTGCTTTTTGCGAAGATCTAACTAACGTATTGAATTTTCTAGATTGTAGATGACCTGTTCGCATTCGCTCGCGCCACAGTCCTGCCTTACAACAGGGTATTCAACATCCTCTCGTACCTCCAATATGAAGAAGACTACGCCCCCTGGATCGCTGCCATCGCTGGCTTCAACTTCGCCATCAGACGACTGGCCCATGATAATACCCAGCGTGCTGAGCTTAATGTAAGGCAAAAAATGCCATAAATTTTTTAATTCAGTTTCTTATTTGTAAACAGTTCGTCTCGATTTATATGGATAAGATTTCTTAGAATTAACCGTTCTTTTCATGAGATTGACACTTTAATTTATAATTTTCCAAATAGTTGGTAATTTTGAACGAAATCCAGCATCTTTATTGTATAATTATTATTGTAAATCACATCACACTAATATTATAAATGCGAAAGTTTGGATGGATGGATGTTTGTTACCTCTTCACGTCAAAACTACTGAACGGATCGGGCTGAAATTTTGCACACAGGTAATTCTAATCCTGGAATCAAACATACTTTTTAATCCATAAATCAGTTCCCATGGGATAGAAATCACCTTTACTTACGTTTCCATAGAAACAACGCGTGCGAAGCCGCGGGCATAAACTAGTGCTTCATAAATATTCCAACCAAATCCAATCCCTCTTGCCATATTATAGGTACGAGATTCACAATCAATCACAATGTAAGATATGTCTTGATATAACTCAGAAGCAAACAAAATTATGTTTCGTGTTTAGAATTCGCAATTGATATTGGAACTGTTTTACTTAAGACGTAAAGGACTTAGCACATACATCCAGCACCGCTACCCCATAGTACAACATTATGCATTCTAATACGGGGTTATGCTTGTCTTCTTTACATACATTTTACAGGCTTCAAGTGGTCCACGAACTGTCTGATATCTGGTGCCGTCATTAAATAATGCATCTAAATATTCCGAGCCTATATTTCATTGCATATTTTTGAGCGGTCTAGCCAGGGATATTTTAATTCATTCGATTCGTTTCCAAATCGAATCCGAGATTGAAAATCCGAAGCGAATCTGTTGACTCATGGCCATGTCAATGAGGAGGGGCTCCTTATTTCGATCATCAACCCGAGGCTAAATCAAAATAGCTTTTTATAGATCCGTCGGATTCGATTTGTGTCGAATCGAATGAATTAAAATACCCCTGCCGATCTGCTGAATCTTTATCCTTTACCATCATTTTTACATTTAGGAGCTCATCAAAGAGTTGAGCCAAGCAGTGGTCGCCCATCTCAGCTTTAGCGAACCTGATGGTGAAGACTATATGAAGAGTCTGCAACGCATGTATGTGATGAGCTTCCTCTGCGACGTTGGCCATGAGGGCTGTGTCGCCGCTGCTACAGAACAATTCGCTTCCTGGAAGAATGGTGGATTGTGAGTTATATAAATACACTTTTTTCATCGATTTCGTAAAAATGACGACGTTCAATGTCTGGTTATGTTTTTTATGTTCACCGATTTCTCTGTCAATGTGGAATAATTTTAATGATCCTTTTGTTTTTGTGGACTAAACGATCCCGAGATGGTTCCATAATTTTTTATTACCAAGGGATTAGATACTATTGTCCCGTCAAACTTACAAAAAGTGTATAATGTATGAAGTCTATAAAGTTTTTAGTTTTCTCAATCAATTCCTTGTGTAGTTGTAATGTCAATTTTGATTATAGTTGAGAAAATTTATGTACTATTAAGTGCATATATTTTAGGAATTTTATTTCTTAATTTGAATTTGAATTCTTATTTCTCAGATTATTAAACCAAGTGTAGCCAAAAAAATGCCACAAATACGTCTCATTTTCCTATTAGTATTCGGGCGCTCGTATGCGATAAAGCACTGAAGTTAATTATGCTTGTCAACTTATTCATAGATCCGTTTTAGCCTTCGAAATCAAGAGAAATGTTGAGTGAGCGTGTTTTGCGATTGCAGAGTTTGGGTTAGTAGTTGGTACGCAAGATCGCAAGGGAAAAACTTATACCTATTCGGTGCAAGTACCGAGTGTAATGTTTTCCTGGGTTTAAAGCATCAATTGAAGGTATTTCTATGCTCAAGCTATCAAATCAAATCAAATCAAATCAAAAACTCTTTATTTCCATAAATACAATAAATGTACACTTAGAAAAGGTCAAATCATAAAACTAAACACTGACACGGAAATAAAGTGATATTTTTGATTTCTGTCGCTTCGGTATGTAGACTAAAGTAAAGAAGCGACGAAGAAACCTTTAGCCTGTTAGTTGTTATTTTTCGAGCTGGAGCAAAACTCGTCCCAAGCTTTTTTATCCTCTAGATAATCTGATATTTTGTAGTAAGCCTTTTTACAAAGGATATGTTTGACAATTTGTTTGAATTTATTTATTGATAATTTTTGCAACTCTCTTGGAGTTTTGTTGTAGAAGCGTATACATTGCCCTTTAAAAGATACATTTATCTTTTGTAGCCTAGTTGTGGGCACAGCGAGTTTATCCTTATTTCTAGTATTTATATTATGTATGTCGCTATTTTTAAGGAATAGATTGATATTTCTATGAGTGTACCTACAACAAGTTTTCATAAATATATTGACATGGTACTGTCATTATATTTATTTCTTTGAATTTATCACGCAGGGATTCTATGTTGATAGTGGTCTATCTACTTACTTTTATGACATAAATTCCGCAAACGTGACTGCCGCTGTTATATCAAAGTGCAACAAATCACATAAAAGCATTCAAAAACTATCATCGAGTTGTAAGTTGGTAAGAAAGGATTGAATCGTCGTCATACCACGAAAAGTAGTTCCACTCGATCCGGTAGGGGTGCTGCAAGGCTCTAAATGTATATGTAATTTATATGGCAGGACTCGAAAGCGACGGAAGTATTAGTAAAATAATGTGTAAAACCCATACTAAGCACTCCGACCACTAGAGTTACCAAGCGGTTAATCCCCATTCAAAGCGGTCAATATTTTGGCGTTACGAAATTGTACTATTAATATCTGTTTCATCCCTAGTGTCAAAGCCAACCTTCGTCCGTGGGTGTACTGCGCAGGTCTCCGCGCCGGTGATGCTTCAGACTTCGACTACTTCTGGAACAGATACCTGAACGAGGACCTGGCTTCCGAACAGGTGGTGCTCATACAGGCTGCTGGATGCACTTCTGACACTGCTAGCTTGGGCAGGTACGGAAGAAATTTATACAAATTTTTTTTAGTACTGTTGGCGACCCCTGTGGCTCAGCGGGCAAAAGTCGGCCTGCGACCCAGGAGGTTGCGGGTACGATTCCCGCCTCGAGACAAAAGTATATACGATCTGCAGATATTTTTTCAGGGTGTTCTGGCTGTTTTGTATAAAAAAATATATCTATCTATTTGATGATGGGCAGGACCTGCAGTTCACATAGTGCCAGTGAATTACGAATAACCCTATATAAGAACTAATTGCCGATTCCCAAAAATAATCAACTTCCTTATTCGCACAGGCAAAACTTGTACTGTACCCTCAACAGCCTGTATTGGTCCACTACTGGACGCAGGCCTCCCTCTGACAAGCACCTTATTGGCTTTTATCATATGGGGGTAATGCCCATAATCCCCACGCTAGGCATGCGGGTTGGGGATCGTAGTTCGGTGGTAGAATTGTTCTGCAGGGGGCGCTGCTGCCCGCCCCCGGTGGATATCCCTTAGTCGCCTCTTACGAACCCCGCGGGAAGAGTTGGCGTGGTGCAAAATCTAAGTAACACATCACATAAACAGCATTTAACAGTCCACTGCTGGACATCGTCCTCCCCTGAGAAGTACCTTAATGTTCTGTACAGATTAACAAATCCATCGTCATAAACGTTAATCGAGGCTCCTACTCAGTCCGTAGATCTCGTAAGAGCCGACTAAGGGTACCTATCATAAAAGGCTTTAACTGCCTCGTTGGTCTAGCGGTCAGCATGTTCAACCGCTGATTATGAGGTCCTGGGTTCGAATCCCGGGTCTGGCCAATAGTTGTTGTTGGGGTTTTTCTACCAAGAAAAATTCACAGTAGCAGCCCGGAGTCAAGAAGTTGTCGGTGTTACACCCTCGTGCCTCGGAAAGCACGTTAAGCCGTTGGTCCTGCGCCTAACCTCTCCCCGATCGTGTCGATCTGTCGTCCCATCGGATTATGAGAGTGAGGGAACAGAGAGTGCACCTGTGTTTGTGCACACACTTGTGCACTATAATATGTCCTGCGCATCTGGCTAGTCTCCGAGAGACTGGCCGCCTTAGTCGAAATTCGGCTAGGAGGACATAGAAAGGCAGAAGCTTCCTTCTGTGTATTTTTAACACCCTCACTGCGGTCACCAATCCGCCTGCCGACCATGGTGATTAAGGCAACACCCCCCTAGTGAGCATGTTCAACAGTGCACATTAATAAGAAAACGTTTGCACATTCTCTTAGGCAACTCAATGCAATGTTTTGTTAACAACAAAGATGATTGCTTTTCAACCTACGAAAAACGGAGGCGGTTCTCAAGTCGACGCGTATTTTTTTTATGTATGACCACGTATATCTTTTTACAGATTTTAACAAATTTTTTTTTAATGCTGGACATTTCTCACAGCTTTATCTAGCCCCAAGCTAAGCGGAGTTTGTGTCATGGGTACTAGATAACTGATATACTTAATACAATTCACTACATAGATAGTTTTTTTTATTATACATAGAAAACACCCAGACCGACGACGGAACGAATTTCTGCAGATCGTACACAAATTTGTTCCGAGGCGGGAATCGAACCCGCAACCTCCTGCGTCGCAGGCGGACCTTCGCCCGCTGTGCCATAGAGGCCGTTAATAGGTCGACCTCTGTGACCCGATTCCGGTTCATAGTTTTCTTTATACGCCAAAAATATACACCGTGAACACCTAATCTAATCCTTTACAGATTCTGGGAGGCTATCACGAACGGTGACGAGAATGTCCTCATCAGGGCACAAGACCTGAGTACGGCTTTGTCCTCCGCCATCACCAGCAACGAAGAGAACACCTTGAAATCATTCGAGTGGCTGAAACTTAACCTCGATAGGACTCGTAACACGTATGTTAATTTATCATCTTACTAATAAATTTTGAATCCAATAGCTCACATTTCGTACGTCATCATCATCTGATGATGTAGATGAGCGTAGAGTAGGAAGGCCTCTGACCAGGTGGGATGACGATCTGCAAAAAACTGCAGGTGACGAGTAACGACGCTAGATGCGATAAGGTGAAGGTGAGAGACAAAGCGCTATGGTAGGTAGGTATACAAGTTGAATACCCACGTAGGTATTCGAATAAAACAATATTTAGTAACAAACGCGCAAAGTTTTGCGCAGAATTGTTACTAAATATTGTTTTATCTTAATATTATACAGTGGATTCCCCCTCCCTTTGCTTCTTCCAGAAATTGATTTTCCTAATCTTTTCATCTGTTCGGCTTTTCATCATGGCTTAAGAACAACGGCACCACACACATAATTTCTGTATAAAAACAGACCTGTTATTAAGTCGCATTATGTTCAAGGTTGCATGCTTTATTTCCTTCAGCACTTACAGGACTTCGTGGACACATCAGAAATGTCAAATATTACCTACTATGTTCCGTAGTTTTGAAGACAATACTCAATAATTATCGCCTCTGCAATATTAGTAATATGAATAGATTTGTTTTATTTGACGAGTAGAAATAAAATTTTTTTTTTTTTTCTAGAATTGGCCTCTCGTCTCCCCTGAACAGCATCACTAGCCGCCTGCTCAACGAACAGCAGATTACTGAGGTGAGACTCCTGTCAATATTCTATCCACGATTCTTACCAGCTCATTCAATATGTAAAGTTTTTGTTATTATAGTGCGTAATTCTCACACTCTGGCTAATTTCTAAGAAATCAAATAAAATCGCACAATTTTTTCACTTCGACGGGACTTGAACCCGCGTCCTTAATGTGCTAACCAACTACACCACGAGGTCAAGTGACGTAAGAGTCGAAAATCTTTGCAACTTTCTACGGACTGTGGCATCGTTAACTCCACCTACAGGAGAAACATTGAAGTTTATCCATTCCTGTTCATTCAAAATGTATGGCTCTAGATACCTGTTGTTACAGGTGAACTTTTTTACTTATGGCATTTTAAATATTACAAAATCTTTGTCTTCTCATGCGAAGTTACTAATAGTCAACATTTATTTTTTTATAGTATATATGGTAAAGAATAAATTCATAATCCCATATAACCTTATAGACCTACGTGCTTATAGACTAACATTACAGTACCTACAGTACAGTAGAGTAGTCGGTTTAAACATTCTTTATTTTATCAAAGAACGTACATTGAGAAAATCAAAACTTGTTCGATAAAGTTTTTTAAACTTACGCGATCAGAACACATTATTATTATTATTCACGGGTATTTATCGCGTTTATTTACCTACGGATCACCGTTACTTTACTGCATACTACTGCATCAATGCAGTCACTTATATAAAAAATAAAATATCATAGAACTTAAAACTCTCTTTCAGGTGACAACTTGGCTCAACGAGAACAGAGAACTTATCGGAGAGAGTGTCTACGAAGGAGCGATCAACAACATCGAAGTGGCTCGCAACAACCGCGTGTGGTACGAACAAAGAAACGGCGAATTCTCGGCTTACTTCGAAGCTGGGTACATAGAGGCTGAAATAATAGAGGTTGAGGTCGATCCTCAGCCTGAGCCTGAACCGGAGCCGGAACCCGAGCCCGAACCAGGTCCAGAACCGGATCCAGAAACGCCACCGGAACCAGCACCGGAACCAGAGGTGGATGGCAGTGACTCTGCCAACATCGCAGCTTTGAGCGTCATCACCCTCATTGTTACGCTCAGTGTCAACCTCATTGCGTAATTTGATATTCAGCTAAATATTTATTTTATATACTTAAATACGTGCCTTAGTTAGAATCGTATAAGTTAAAATCATGTCTTATGGACTCTACTCATAAAACCAGCTAACACAGCCCAGCGGTTTGATGCGACCTTTATTATACTCTGAATAAACTTAGTCGACGGACAGACTAAGTTTATTCAGATAATAAATAAATAATTTATAATTATAAATTAAGATTTAAATTGAACAAATATATTTTTGTTATAATTGTTTATTATAAGATGTGTTTCATTTTGAGTATCACTTTCCGTTAAGTCAGCTAGGTGCTATTTAAGTATAGTAGTGGTAGTCTTTCAAATACATTAAAAATATATACTGACTGACTGATTTGATAAGCTATGTAAAGAATTTTATTGAAAAAATCAATCAATAGAAGTATATAATAAGCTCATGACTCATGTTTTATTGAAACTGAGTTGACAGTTGAGTCAACAAAACAATCCTAGGATTTGATTAGTCAGACTCAACCTAGATCGAGTTTTAATTATATACGATTTTAAGCTAAAGTTTATAATTTTAAATTAAGATGGCGATTGACTTTAAATGTAAGTTAATTCATTCCAACACGCAATTAAATCCTTCAGAAAACATCAAGAACAGACACAAAAAAGATGCATTTTCATGACTTCGAAAACCTCTGCTCGTAAGTATTTTAAAATGATTTTCTTACAGTACATCGTAATTGGTCGATTTCATTCTTCTAAATGGTCGAATAGGCTGATGATACAAATTTTTCTGGACACATGATCCTTTCATCCAATCAAAATGTTTGTTGAGGTTGTAACAAAATGTTAGTTTCTTCTTGAAGTTGACTTACACAATGGTTTTATTGCGGCCTTGAGAGGAAAACTTTCTAAGATAGGTAAATAATGTAATGACTCATATCACTACGATTCAGTTCACTTTAAGCCACTGGCGCAAATTAGGGGAGATCTGTGTCCAGCCGGACTGGTATAGGCAGTAGTAGATTATGACGTTGATGATGAGGTTCACTAAATAACAATAGGTATCAACTGTATTACTAAATGGGTATAATTGTAATATATTTATTTAAAGACCAACAGTTATAATATTGTATGTTTACAATTAGTCTCTTACGTTTAAACAGCCCTTAAAGGTCTTTCAAAATATGGTGATGACTTAATTATGCTCCTACCAAAATACATTACTTAAAGAAATAGAAATATGAAAGCTTAGTGCAACAAAAATCCTCTACATAATATATTTGACTATAGTAAAGGTACATATAACATAATTAAGAAAACTGCAGCTTAATTAATACAATATTCTTTAGTTTGAAACTTATTAGTACTTATTAGTGAATAGTTTGACAAGTGTCAAGAGATAAAATTAAGTCAATAACATCCCTCCTAAATTTTAGCTTGCTAGAATTGAAGATACTACACTAGAAAAACGTTTATTATAATTTGAGCAAATTCGGTACATAACGGCATTTTTAATAAAACAATGTCTTAGTCGATACTAGTTAAAACCACGACTAACGACTAACAATAATATAATAGTAAAAAACTCTGAGATCAAAAAGCCAATTCACATAAATAAATAAATATAAATAAATAATGCTGGACAATTCACACAGCATTATCTAGCCCCAAGCTAAGCAGAGCTTGTGTTATGGGTACTAGATAACTGATATACATAATACAATACACTACATAGATAGATATTTTTTTTTTTTTATTATACATAGAAAACACCCAGACCAACGGAACAAATTTCTGCAGATCGTACACAAATTTGTTCCGATAAATCAAACTAGTTATATGCTTTGGCTGATAAATTACCAAAAATACATGCTGGTGATGAAGATAATCACCGTCACTTCCCTTCAGTAAGACTAAAAAACCAATAGATGGTACATAGTTTGAAATTACTGATAAATAATTTAGTTGAACTGTTCGATAAAATATAATCTACTTTAGGTACGAAAGATAAGGATAAATAAATTAGAGATAAATATAAAATATGGTTTGTAAAGCCTTCTAGTCGGATTCCTGGCGTGGCAGGAAACACAATGGGTAAGTTTTTTGTTTTTAATGATAATAAATCGACCTTGATCAAGAAAAATTAAGGTATTAGGACTTACGAAAATATCAGTGCTCCTCGAAAATAGAAGTAGCTGCATTGCTGCTATACTATTTCTTAGAACAAAATATATGTAAAGGTTATGTCCTATGTTACATAAGCTTTAGGATTAAAATATTCCAAATAATGTAGCAAATTCATTAGAATTAGAATTGATTCTAGAACGGATATCAATACAAAGCACAACATTAATAAAACATGGCTTAGATCATTGACGCATAATGATGACATAAATCTTTGAGTGCCGCCGGGTAGGCAGTTAAACAATCATCTCCGTTCAACAACATAACGGACATAGCTAAAGCCCTTAGTCTATAAGAATGAGAGGTTGTATAGCATCACGTATACCATGGACTAACAATTTTATAATCAACTTTAATCACCTGTCCTTAGGGTTCAAAACAATGCTCCCACTCCTCCTAGTCATCGGGGCAGCCGTGGCTGTACCCGAGGAGTTCCGTTCCAACTTCGAGTTCATGGACCGAAGCACAAACCTCGATGAGCCCAACTACCGTCTTCTTCCTAGTGTCCAGCCCACTGAATTGAGGGTCAACTTGGACGTCAACTTGGACGCAGCAACATTTACTGGTCTCGTCACTATCTCTATTGATGTAAGTTTCTTTATATTAGTTGTTTTTCTTGATATTTTTTTTTACAAGGGCAGAAGCCTTTATTCACAAAAAAATTACAATAAAAAATTAGAAATAAATTAGAACTAGTCTTTACAATTGAAACAATTAAGCTAACTGCAGACTGTTGCAAACAATCTACAGGTAGCTCAGCTGATCCATATCAATACCAGTAGGAAGCGTCCCCAAGACGCTGGCTGCATTGCCCCGCTGTATGGCATTGCTGATGCGCTGTGCCAGATACTGACCAGCTCTCGGGTCACGCTTCGCTTCGACCAGACGCAATTTGATAGTATTGTGTGTAGTGGTTGCTTAATTTACTTCTTTGATTTTGTCTGTCAGGCAGATATTTTGATAACAGAATATCTCAATTAGCATCTAAATCTTGGAATGCGGTAAAAAGTTCCATAGGCTTTAAACTTCAAAGATATTGAATAATCTGCATTTCACAAATAATTTAACAATTGCACTTTTCCACCGAATTATACGAATGGTTTCTTGGATCTTTATCAAATTAAATTACTACATGGTTTTAATCTTTGTGATAAAAAATGTTGCGATATAGGTAATATCTTTGGATCGATATTGTGCTATTTATCTTTTTAATTGATAAAGTTTTAGGCACATGTCTGACTAATCCTAATGATGTCATCAAATAATAATGCAGACTCATCAAATTTAGAACTTTCTAAGTATTTCTTATCACACAATCTAAATATTATATCAGTCTACAGCAAATTGAAATCTAAATGCCCTAGGTACATTACAGGTAGGTACAGGTTGCGGTTTCAAAGCCGTGAATTTTTGGGATATCATTCAATATCTTACAGAAAGACAGTAAGAAGAGCTTTGTTCTGACTAGAAAATGCATAGGTTCGAGATTGGTAAGCAAATACGGAAAAGTCTACACTATAACTAATTTCTATTCTTAATAATCAAATGCGAGCAGAAAAGTAAAAGAAATGTTATGCCTTTATAATTATTAAGTTTACATAGGCCCTAGCACAAGGTTTTTTTTTTTTTATATGTCAGATCCTGGAAGCCGACCTCGCAGAGATCGTCCTACACCAGAAAGTCGAACGCATCAACGGCGTCAACTTGGTCACCTACGACGGCGTTCCCGTTCCCCTTCGCTTCCCCGATCCCTTCTCCACCGATGATTACTTTGAGCTGCTGAAGATCCACATCAATCAGCCCATCCCTGCTGGCAAATACAACATTTCTGTCAGCTACAATGGCAAGATTAATGAGAATCCTGTTGATCGGGGCTTCTACAGAGGCTACTATTACCTTGGTAATGATCTGAGGTAAGTTGTTATTGTAATAACATGAATTGTATTCGAACATTGAGCGTATTGAGCTACATTACTGCGTAAATCATCCCAAAGTGCATTCAGTAGGTAGGTACCCAATGTACTAATAATAATCTATCAAACAAAACATGGTCTTCCCTTATTTTAACGCATACGTCATTTTATCTTTTAACCATCTAAAGGTCGAAAAAGCAAATAATTTCAATTGTCATAATGTGTTATAAAACATTTGACACCATCTCATACTCCCATTCGGCTCTTAGTTTATGGTTATATTTATTTTTGCAGATATTATGCCACCACCCAGTTTCAGCCTTACCATGCCAGGAAAGCCTTCCCCTGCTTCGACGAGCCCCAGTTCAAGTCTGTATTCGTGATCTCCATCACCCGTGCCAGCTCCCTCAGCCAATCATACTCCAACATGCCCATCGCTGACACTGTAGTGTGAGTATTTTCGGTATTTCTTACCGATTATTAGTCTGGAATCAAAAGTTTGTAAATTTTAAACTCGTATCTTATTTATTTACACCAGCAGAGGCCGCATTTTTGTGATTTTTAAAAGCATCTGAATCTTAGAAAAAAGTGTTTAAAATTCTGAAAAACAGATATATATTACTTAAGGATCTAGTCTAGTCAAAGTCGCATTCAGTTACAAGATCTAATGAAGTTCACTCGATAGAAAAAAAACCCAAAGTTACCCCTTTTTCTAACGTTTTTTTCAATACTATGACTAGCGAACTACTGATATCACACTTGTTTATACTCAACTAAGGACACTTAATATTTCTAAACAAATTCGCAGTTTGACTTGATAAAATGATTTTCTTAATCACTATGTTTAAATAACTACAAAAAACACGAACGCGGCGGCTTGGCAGGCGCGCGTTTTCCCTTACGGCTACTGCTGCAGAACTACCTGGCCTTAAGTACATTCCGAAACGTCAAACGTTAATGTATGTACATAAATGTAAACAATCTAAAGTAGGTTTTCGTTTAATTCGACATGCTGCGTTTACGCAAAGCTCAAACAAGACACCTAATGGTTCAGATACTTATTGAACAAGTTACCTATGTAATTTTAGGTCTTGACTCGTTTAAAATTGTATCGTCTACCAAATCTACTATCACCAACATAGTTTGTAGTGACACCTGCTTCTGCAGTAACACAGTTTATTCATTTGAATTTTGTTATATTTATTAGCTCTGGCACGCGCACAACCGAGACTTTCTACCCAACTCCTATCATTTCGGCCTACCTCGTCGCTTTCCACGTCAGTGACTTCGTTGAAACTGGCAACACCAGCTTGGCAGCCAGACCTTTTGGCATCATCTCCCGTCAGGTAATTATTGATAGTGACGTGCGTGTGACATAAATAGATAAATAGACATAAATAGAAATAATGCGGGAAAAATCACTTAGGGTACTTAGGGATTTTTAAATTACCTGCATAACATTCTGTTCCAGGTGTGCTAAAAGTACACAAAAATATGAGAAGCTCACACGAGTATTTTATGTTACCGATTTCTTTAGTTATTATTAAAAAACAAACATGTTATGAAGTATTTTATTTATTGCATTCATACAATCCGGTCTTAGTGATTAGGTGAGTATAAGTTATGATCACGGTATGTACCCATTTAGGGTGTTGCAATAGAAGACTGGCGGGTATGGTGCCTTTCTACTAAAGATGAATTAACTACTTGATACCAACATATATCAATTTACTATTTAATTTGCAAGTTGCTAATTGTATCGTTGAATACCTTTTTGTTAATACCTATTCCGTTTTTTCCAGGGCGTTGTTGACCAGCACGAATATGCTGCTGACATTGGTTTGAAGATTACCACTGAGCTGGACGACTATTTAGCCATCAATTATCACGAGATGGGACAGGGTGTGCTGATGAAGAATGACCACATCGCTCTGCCTGACTTCCCCTCAGGTGCTATGGAGAACTGGGGAATGGTCAACTACAGGTACAATACTGAACCTGTATATAATGGTCCGTCCCACTTTTGCTGAACCATAGTAAATAACGTTTTGATTTAGGTATTTTTTACTTTTAATTGATTAACACAAAAAATTACAATACAATAATATAGGTATTTGATTTGACCGCTTGTAAAAACCTAAGCAAGTGAAGGCTTTTATGACCTGGAGAGCCTCGACCAAACATAGGAACTGACCATTATCTTATAAATTTTTAATCTATCTTTTGAATACAAATTATGCAAGTTACAAAAAGGGCAATTTCATTTACGACAATGCTTTTCATTTCAGAGAGGCTTACCTTCTGTACGATCCAGCCAACACCAATCTCAATAGTAAGATCTTCATCGCCACCATCATGGCCCACGAACTCGGACACAAGTGGTTCGGAAACTTAGTCACTTGTTTCTGGTGGTCTAATTTATGGCTGAACGAATCTTTTGCTAGCTTCTTCGAATATTTTGGCGCTCACTGGGTAAGTAATCATTTAAGTAGTCATCTGTTACAATCATTAAAATATATAACTTGACTCTATTTTTTATTAAACGCTCAAAAAACCGATAACTATTACCGGAAACAAATTGTTTTTGTTTGCTGAATTGTTCAAGCTGCGATTAAAGCGAACAAAGCAATAGTTATCGAAGTTTGTGAAAACTTGGCCGTCATAATTATGCTCAGGTTCATAGCATTATTTCAAGCAGAAAACTTACTCATTATTTTCTTCAGGCTGATCCTTCTCTGGAACTCGCTGACCAGTTTGTCGTCGACTACGTCCACTCCGCCCTCAACGCAGACGCCGCCGTTGGAGCCACGCCCATGAACTGGACCGGCGTTGTCGACAACGACTCTGTATCTGCTCATTTCAGTACCACCAGCTATGCCAAGGGAGCTTCAGTCCTGAGAATGTTGGAGCACTTTGTTGGCTACAGAAATTTCAGAAACGCTCTCAGATACTACTTGAGAGACAAGTAAGTTGACTAAGCTATAATTTTCTGCTATCAAATCTCCAAAATTGAAATTTTGATGGATGTTTGTTACCTCTTCACGCCACAACTACTGAATCGATAAGGCTGAAATTTTGCATCGATGTTTTTATCCCATAAATCAATTCCCATGGGATATAAATAACTTTTAAACCTTTCCATAGTAATAAAACGTGCGAAGCCCCAAGCAGAAATAGAAAAACTAATATTTAATACTTTATGTTGTGCCTACTAACGGTTTTTAGCAGCTCCACGCGAAACAATGATCTGGCCACGATTAATTCTTACCTTTATTTAGTACATTCTTCCAGTACATTCTTTTATTAAGCTCTTTTATTTCAGTTCCTACGAACTTGGAACCCCCGAGAAGCTGTACGATGCCTTCAGACAGGCCACTTCTGAAGATTTGGAGTTCACACGAAGATATCCTGATGTTGAGATTGGAGCCCTCTTCGACTCCTGGGTCCAAAACGGTGGCTCTCCCGTTGTCAATGTCGATGTTAACATGGATACTGGCGTTATTTCTCTTTCGCAGGTGTGTTACTTAAAGAGCTACTGGTAGCAGTTATTTATTTTCATGAAATAGTCGAGCAGCTTAATTTTTCTGGCGAGTATCAGTCAGGTAAGATTCATAAATCTCGTCCGTCGTTATCTTCTTGCTAAATATGTTGTAATTTTTCTGTGAATATGATTTTGACGAATTTCTAACTTTCAATATCTGATTTTTACAGGAACGTTTCTTACTTACCACCCCCACACCTCCCCTTGCCGCTCAACAATGGCAGATTCCCATCACTTGGACCCACAGTGGTAATCTTGATTTTACCAACCTCACAGCGTCCTTGATCCTCACAGAGTCCACCACCATCCAGAATGTCGCTGGACACAACTTCGTTATCTTGAACAAGGCTCAGTCTGGTAATATTAACATTTATTTTCTGTTTAATGTCTGTAACTTAAATTATTTTTACTAAAGTTAAGTTTTAATGCCGGAAAATCAATAACTGACACATTACAAATTCAAGTTTTGATTGTATCTACTAGTTCTAAATTGTTTCTTTTAATAAGCTGCTTTACTGTTAAATTGAAGTAGAAGTATTAATTTAGTTGCTTAAGTTTTTGTAAGGGAACAATAGTTGATCTAAAATACTTAACACGTTTCTAAGCCAAGTTTTAATTTCACAGGTCTCTACCGCGTCAACTACGATGACCACAACTGGGAAATGATTGCCGCTTTCCTTCGTGGTAGTAACAGGGAACAGATTCATAAGCTCAACAGGGCTCAGGTAACCTTTATTTTGATGCACTTTAAAAGTGGATTTTTATATTTCAAACGTCTTTTTCGATAACCGATTTGACTGCCTGTGTGCAGTTGATTTGTGTGCCTAGAATTGCCCTGTCTCATGTGAACATGTGGGCTCTTTCCCTCTCTACTATTCACCTTTATAGATGTTTTCTATGTTCTTGTTATGTGACTCAATCTTTTCATCTAGATTGTCAACGACGTCCTCCACTTCCTCCGCGCTGACAAGATCACTTCCGAGCGAGCCTTCGACGTTCTCTCCTTCCTCCAGTATGAGACCGACTACTACGTGTGGGCCGGAGCTCTCGGACAGCTTGACTGGCTGAGGCGCCGTCAGGAGCACTTGTCTACCGCACACGCTCAATTCGATGTAAGATTGTTTTCCCAGTTTTATATTTATATTTTATCGATTTTGCTACAAATTTGAGTAGCATCACGCACTTAACTTATAGGAATCCTACAATCTAATTCTGTACACAGAAAAATGTATCGGGAGGTGATCTATGAGCTAATATTGTCATAGATTCGTTAATATCGCCAACATTAAATATTTCCTTGTTCTAACAGGTCTACCTACTGTCCCTCCTCGAAGGCGTGATCAACCACCTTGGTTACAACGAGCGTGACACTGACTCCACCTCCACTATCCTGAACAGGATCCAGATCCTCAACCTGGCTTGCAATCTCGGTCACGCTGGATGTGTCAGCGACAGTCTGGCCAAGTGGAGGGCGCACAGAGCCAACGAGGAGCAACTGTAAGTTATTTATCTAACATTTTCTTTTTACTAGTCGCGCCCGAAGCTTGCCACAAATATTCAACCACATCTTTGGTTTTTGTAGAGGAACAACGCAAGTAATTACTGCTGTACAACAAAGAGTTAAAAATTCAAAAGGAAAAATACCTAGAATGAATTTCCATTCCAATGGCATGATGACCCATAAACAACCGAACAATCTTATCTTGTTCAAGGTGGTGTGGTAGAAATCTTAAGCTATGAAACCGCCAATTGCTTGCTACGTAGCATTTTGTGTTTGATTTTAAATAGTTTTTTTGTAATGATTGTATATTTCCCATCTGTTCAGTGTCCCCGTGAACCTGCGCCGCCACGTCTACTGCGTCGGTATCCGCGAAGGCGACGAAACTGACTACAACTTCCTCTATGCCAAGTACAATACTTCTCAGAACACCGCTGACATGGTCATCATCCTCCGCGCTCTTGGCTGCACCAAGGACCCGGGTCTGCTCAACGAGTAAGTGATCTTTGTCAACTGTGCATCTATTGCTGCCACTATGTAGAAGTGTGAAGATGACAAGAAACAAGATGTGAATGCTTGTTCGAACCACTGTTATTCTGCACGATACCTTCTGCTGCAATGCTCTTCTGACACTAGAAGCGATTGCCTTTAGGTTTTTTATTCCATTTTATTATTCTCATGTTACACAATGTTATTATGCTCATTAGGGGAGGCCTATGTCCAGCAGTGGACTAATTTAGGTTGATGATGATGATGATGATGATGTTACACAAGTCATCTTGATATTTCACTTATCACACTAATATTATAAATGGGAAAGTTTGGATGGATAGATGGATGGATGTTTATTACCTCTTCACGCCAAAACTACTGAACCGATCGGGCTGTGTGTATCAAACATGGGCTTTTTTATCCCACAAAACAGAGCCTATGGAATAGAAATAACATTTAAACGTTTCCATTGAAACAAGGCGTGCGAAGCCGCGGGCAGAAACTAGTTTAATTATAAATGTGCGAGTTTGGATGTTTAGATGTATATGTGGATGGATGTTTGATACCTCTTCACGCCAAAACCACTAACCGGATCGGGCTAAAATTTTGCATACAGGTAGTTTTAGGCCCGAAATAAAAAAAAAGGCTACTTCTTATCCCATAAATCAATTATCCCATAAATCAATTATATACCATGGGATAAAAATAACCATAAAACGTTTCCATAGAAACGAGTGTGAAGCTGCAGGCAGAAACTATTTCTTTGAATATGAATGAGAACATTGCTTAAATGAGAACTGTTTTCCAGCTACCTGACCCAGTCGATGCAGAACGACCGCATCCGTATCCACGATAAGACAAACGCCTTCTCGTACGCCCTCCAAGGCAATGCTGAGAACGTTCCTATCGTCCTGCAGTTCCTCTACGAACACTTTGAGGAGATCAGGGAATCGTAAGTTATACTATTTCTATATAATCCATACTCTAAGGTTTTTTGTTATTATAGTGCGTAACCCCACACTCAGGGTAATTTTATTTTTGTCCGTTAGCTCCACGTGGAACTAACGGACAAAAATACGTAGGAAGTCGCAGAGATTTTCGACTCCCACGTCACTTGACCTCGTGGTGTAGTTGGTTAGCACATTCCGGTACTGACGGAAGGATGCGGGTTCAAGTCCCGTCTAAGTCGAAAATTTTTGCGATATTATTTGATTTCTTAGACAATCCATACTAATGCTATCAATTTCAAAGTAATTCTGTCTGTCTGATACCTTTTCAAAAATAACATAATTTTATGAATCCAGTTTTTGTTGGACATTCTTTTGTTTCATAGTGAAAGAAAAGTTTAAAAAAAAACAAAATTTGAAAAAAAAAATGTTTTAGATGTTAATTTTGAAACTGTTATCATGAAGCTGTCAAAAAAATCTTATGACTTACAATTTTCTTCTTTTTCAGCTATGGTGGACCAGCTCGCCTGAATATCGCTATCAATGCTGTTACCGCGTTCTTGACTAATTTCACACACATTACAGAGGTAATTACAGAGGTCTCGAAAATACTCAGAAAAATAATCTCAAACTTGGTGAAAAGATACAACAAACTGACACGCACTCATGTTTCTAGAAAATATTTTTTACGTTCAGAAAAACAGACACCACTTTTGGTCAAACTCGACAAACAATCAAACAGATTGTACCTACTAACTATCGTAGAAGTTATATCTGTAGTCTGCTTTGGCATGCGTAACGTATGCCATTCTCAGTTGTTTTCTGTGATTTTGAAAAGTACTAACAACACTAGTTTTGTTGCCAATAGTGAATATCTTTGTTATATATTTTGTAAGTTTTTGTAGTAACTTGTTTTAATTGACCTTTGTTTTATTACAGTTCAGAGACTGGGCATACGCCAACCAGATCGCACTGGGCACTTCGTTCCCTAGCGCCGCTGGTGTCGTCACCTCCGCCATAAGTAACCTCGAGTGGGGTAACCGCCTCGCCCCAGGCGTCTTTGAATATGTCACACAGAGAAGCTCTGCAGCAACCATCACCACTCCCATTGCCCTGCTGTTCGCAGCTTTTGCGGCGCGCTTCTTGCAATAGTTCATTTATATCTAAGTTAAGTGAATGCCGTCTGATTGTATAGCGGATTTTGTATAGTTGTTAAGAGTTTGTATTCTGTACCCACCTTTTGTTGTTACGTGGTACTAATTTATTATTATGTTAATAACTATTTTTAATAAATTTTAAGAAATAAGACGTTGGGGTTTTTGTTTTCTACACCTAGGTACAGTACGCGATGAAATGTAGGAATAGTCGAGTAATATGGCGTATGGTGTGTCTCCAGGCCAGGCCATCTGTTTTATACAAATTCAAGCTTCCAGCTTTAGTTATGTTAGTCAATGAAGTTTTCTAAATTATGATGTTTAAGGAATTCCAGTGCTATCATTGGCTTGACGATTGGACGAGCTTAAACTGAATAAAACATCATCATCCCAAGGTGTCATTACATTTCATTAAAGTTAAAAGTAAGTAAGAACGTTTATTTCTTTAACCAGTACTTTTATTATAATAATAATAATAATTTTGGACAATTCACACAGCATTATCTAGCCCCAAGCTAAGCAGAGCTTGTGTTATGGGTAGAAGATAACTGATATACTTAAAGATAGATATTTTTACTATACATAGAAAACATCCAGATCACCCTGAACAAATATCTGCAGATCGTTCACACATTCGTCCTGAGGCATGAATCGAACCCGCAACCTCCTGCGTCGCAGGCGGACCTTCGCCCGCCGCACATTATATATATAGCACATAGGTATGAAATAGATGTAGCAATTAGCAAAGATGGCCACCACTCAGCAGATGCCATGGAGCCCGACATGGTGTTGGTCTTCCATGGAAACCAGAATGAAGCACGTGTGTCGTTGCGCAACAAAAAGAAAATGAAGATGTTTATTTTTGAATTACAAAAATAGAACTAAGTTCTGAGCAGCTCTGTCTTCTGTTTCAGTTAAAATAGTGTGTTGCAGAAGGCAGCGTCTTTCCCATTGCAAGGTACATTGTTTGTAGTCTTAGAAAAAAACCCTCGGTCCACTAAAATCCATTGTAAAGATCCTTAGATGGATCTTTTTGTTCATTTTGTCCACTTTAATCCGTTATCCATGATTTTTCCAAGAACTGACTAATACATCTATATTACCCTCTTTATCGACTTCATTAAAGACACACAATATGTACCCATTTCGGGTGATGCAACGGAAGACGGCCAGATACTTTATGTAAAATAATTACGAGCAAAGGGTATGAAACAAATAAAACTTAGTCGGAAGCTGCCCTTCCGGTGTGAATTGAGCCTTAAGCCGATGGCCCACTGCGGTGAACGCTGAGCACGGCCATGTGGCGCATTTTAGCAGAGTGCGTTCGTTTGTTTGACAACACGTGGGTCTACTTTTCCGCTGCAGCGCACACTATGACATGAAAATTAACCCACGACTGTTTACAACTGTAGTGCAGTACATAAGAAAGTGAGTGAAGCTATGCACGCGTGCATAGGTTTACACGCGTTGAGCTGCGTGGCTGCCATATTCGAGCTAACCACGCGTGTAGCAATGACGTCATTAATTTCGTGTTTGTGCGTAGCGTGTTCGTGGGTTGCAGTGGGCGCTACCACAATTTCTTGCAAAGCGAAGCTACAAACTCGTGCGTAGCCTTTCCATGCGCAGCAGTGGGGTCTTGCCGTTATGCTTTTAAAAATTTTAGGTACATAGGTACTTGAATTATGTATCAAAACTATGAAACATTTATCATTTTTTATCAAAAACAACTGAAAATTTACACCTAAGCGATAATACGATAATTAAGAACTGATATTATATCATGATTTATCAGCTATTATTCTTGTATTTTACAGTCTAAGATAATAACAATGAAATTTACCCTAGTGACTATCAAAATATTCATTTGAGTCACACAGTAAGGAGAGTTCATTTTTGATGATTTATCAAGTAAGTATTTTTTGCTTAATAATATTTACATTAATGTTCCATTTGCTTTTTTATCTCACCATCGCACTTAATTGTATACCTTACAAGAATATATTATTTAAAGGATAAAAATGCTTGGGACGAATTTTGCTCCAGCTCGAAAAATAACAATTAACAGGCTAAATGTTTCTTCGTCGCTTCTTTACTTTAGTCTACATAGCGAAGCGATAGAAATAAAAAAAATCACTTTATTTCCGTGTCAGTGATTAGTTTTATAGTTTCACCTGTTCTAAGTGTACATTTATTGTATTTATGGAAATAAAGAGTTTTTGATTTAATTTGAATTATCAAAAATTACTTCATTCTTCCAGAAATGTTCTTCAAACTTGTGTTGCGCTTTATACTCTTAGCTGTGGCACTAGCAAACGATGACTTACCACTGTGGAGCAGAGAGTTTGAACCAACAGCTGATGGAGTTGCAAGAAACTCAGGTGACACTGTCTATAGACTACCGGAAAATGTGTTTCCTATAGAATATGATATCTATATCGATCTTTACTTTGAAGAGAGGACCGAAAAGCCTTTTAGTTTCGAAGGCAGAGAATATATAATAATACAGGTGAGTGAAATAAACCTAAAGAATGAATTTATTCTTACGAAATCGTAGGTACTAAAAGTTTGGTTATACAATACACATAGCAAAGTTGTGAAAAAACAGCCGGTGAGAAACGAAACAATTATTTCTAGCTTGTAGTGCGAAAAATTTGGTGCGAAACAGCGCAACACCAAATTGTGATGTCTTTCGAGGGTGTAAAGTGTCGCGTGAACTAAAATATATGACGGAAAAGAAACACCTGGTATACAATATGTAATCCATGACCTGGAATAACACAAGCCATATTATTTTTGTTAAGTGGATAACTAGTTTGATAATAATATTTGTAAAATCATTCCTCAGTCTAGAGAAGAAAATGTAACGGAAGTGGTTCTACACGCCAACGTTGAACACATCAATGATTTTTCATTGACTTATACGGATACCAATATTCCTGTGCATGTCAACAACCATGAACCATACACACTAGAGCGTCAGTATCACTTTTTGAAAATCAACCTGGCCCAAACATTGGAAGTTGGTACCAACTATACCCTGTTTCTTGATTACTCTAACTCTATGAACGAGGGTCCTATGAAGAGAGGTATTTGGCGAGGATGGTACAAAGACGCTCATGGATTTGAAAAGTAAGTCAGTCTTTGATATAAAATTTTCACAACATTAAATCCTGGTTTTAGAGTCTCAGGATCCACTGAGTGGAAATATAATGTGATTTGACAACCGATGTTGCGCGGCGGGCGAAGGTCCGCCTGCGACGCAGGAGTATACGGGTTCGATTCCCGCCTCGGGACAAATGTGTCTACGACCTGCAGATATTTGTTTAGGTTGTTCTGGATGTTTTCTATGTATAATAAAATAAAATATATATCTATGTAGTGTAATGTATTGAGTATAACAGTTATCTAGTACCCATAACACAAGCTCTGCTTAGCTTGGGGCTAGATAATGCTGTGTGAACTGTCCAAAATTTTGATACAGGTTGCTTATTCATAAAAATTCTCGAATCTAACTACATCAACTTTTTTATAATGGTCCAGTCAATAAAATAAATCAGTTTAATAATGATCCAGTAAAAAAGCAGTGTGGTGCCGGCCTAGAATTTATACCACCCCAATTCTTCCCGCGGGCGTCGTAAGAGGCGACTAAGGGATATCAACCGGGAGCGGGCAGCAGCCCCCTACAGATCAATTCTACCACCAAACTGTGATTCACAACTCGCATGCCCAGCGTGGGGATTATGGGCACTACCCCAGATGAGAAAAAAATCAATAAGGCGCTCATCAGGGCAGGCCTGCGTCCCGCAGTGGACCAAAATAGGCTGTCGAGGTCAAGGAAGAAATTAAAAAACTATCTACCTACGTAGGTATTATTTTTTAATCCCCGACGCAAAAAGAGAGGGGTGTTATAAGTTTAACGTGCCTGTCTGTGTATCGTGTATCTATCTGTGGTATCGTAGCTCCCAAACGGATGAACCGATTTTTGTTTAGTTTTTTTGTGTCATAGATAATTATATGCCGAGTGTTTTTAACCATGTTTCATGAAAATTTGTCGGGAGGTTTTTACATTTTTAATATTGTTCTTGTTTAGCGTTACATTTAAAAGTTAACAATTTGATTTCAGAATTTACGCGGCCACTCATTTCCAACCGTACAACGCTAGACAAGCTTTCCCTTGCTGGGACGAGCCCCTGTTCAAATCTGTTTTCAAACTGCATCTGAGCAGGCCTAGGAGTTACACAGGCACCTTCTCTAATACTGGTTCACGTGGTGTCACAGATCTGTGAGTACAATACTTATAAATTATTCAAGGAATCAATATGGTGTAAACAATTTGGTGCGAAACAGCGCTACACCAAATTATCAAAACTCGTAGAACCTTGTAAAACTATCACACTTCACATAATTATAATGTGGTAAAAGTTTGTATATATGTGTGTTTGTCTGTTCCGTCCTCGCACTCAATGGTTGAATTTGGTACCAGAATAGCTAATAATCTGGATTGGCTACTTTACCGGAAAGTGCCACCGCGGGGCTCAGCTAGTATTCCTTAACCCAAGTTAAGCTCTCAGGCCTGGTTGATAAGCTATAACTGTTCCGTAATTTACAAAATATATATTTTTTCATCTATTCATCATATAATCATCTGTTTTATCATTTACAGCGACTCAGACCGTAGCGTGGAAGAATTCAACCCAACGCCTAGAATGTCATCGTATCTTGTGACCTTCCTCGTGAGTGAGTCATTCACAGTCATCGCTTCAAACACAACCTTCACTCCTCCTATCAGGATCATTGGGAGATCCAGCACCGTGAATCTTGGAGACCATGCTTTGAAACTGGCGGTTGGAATGACCGAACATTTTGATGAGTATTTCCAAATACCGTACGCATCACTTGATGTAAATCTATTGAATGATCATATTTCTTCTCCTGACTGGGCTTCAGCTGGTACTGAAAACTGGGGTATGGTGAGCTACAGGTAATTAATATAATAATTTTCCTTCATATTTGTGTGAGATTCGGTAGGCATCGCACGATACCTACATCGTTTGGCAGCTGGTTAAATTCACGTTGCTTCTGCAGATCACTGAAAAGTTCTGTTCCTTTTATCAAGAGAATTACAACTATTCTTAAAACCTTTCTAATTTTTGGAATTAATTTCGATTTATAAATTTAGGGTCGTATTTTTTAAGAGGCAAATTTGTTGATTTACTCAATTATAGTTCTTTGCAAAATGGTTTTTATTTACATTAATTTATTCTAGCGCAGTGCTCGCTGGCATTGTACTGACAGCCATCAACTACCCGCATTTGAATTAAGAGAAAAAGAAGTTGTATCTCTTGTTGTCAATTTATGTTTGATATTTTTAACTTATATTTTTATTTTACTTAATACGCATTATTTTTGCACTAAGTTTCATTTAAGTTAGTTGAGAACAGGTATGAGTAAGCGAACTTTGGAAATTCTTTTGAGAAATAAATATTGTAAACTGTTTTTATGATATTATCCATATTTTATTATTTTCCAGAGAGTTGAATCTGATCGTGGACCCCCGTGAGACCATAATGTCGGTCGAGCATTACGCTACTACCTTGGTGTCTCACGAGCTCGCCCACAAGTGGTTCGGAAACCTTATCACTTGTTTCTGGTGGAGCAACACTTGGATCAACGAGGGCTTTGCCAGTTACTTTGGTTATATCAGCGGCCATGCTGTAAGTTATCCATTTATTTTATTCATGCACGAGTGGCCCGTTCCGGTATTGATAAATGATAAATGAATTTATTGCTGTGTAACTAGGTGGTAATGAGTACATTGGTCTTAGGTCTACCTAAGACTAGAGATTCTCTAGTCTACCATGCTCAGGTTCACAGCATTGGCATGCAAAATGAGAAGTTAAGAGAAAAAAATAGAAAAATGGTGAATTTAAACAAATCCAAAACAAATTTTTTCATTGTAGGCAGAGTCAATGAATACCACAATAGTAATTAAAATTAAATAAATGTATTTTAATGAATGTCAATGATAAATTATGTTAAAGAAATAATAAGTTAATGTCAAAAGTAAATAAAAAAATATATATACCTAAATAGGTAATTACAATTTATCATTAAGAAATTCATCCACCGTATAATAAACTTTTTCCTCCATTAATTTGTTCAACTTATATTTAAATGCAATCAAATTACCTTCGGAGCGTATTGCCAAAGGGATTTTATTATAGAAACAAGGTGCCATGCCAAACAGACTCTTTCTAAACAAGGCGGTTTTACACGAGCGAGGACGTACAGGGTTTAGCACGGGTGGATATTTATTTTGTAAACATATAAATATAGCATTTGTTACTCAGGGATAATGAAGCATTTCAATGGTGAAAGAATTTTTGAAATCGGTCCGGTAGTTTTAACTTTTAAGACAAGTTTTGTAAACATACAAAAATACAAATTTCCTCTTCGAAATATTAGTTCTTCCCGCCGGTGTCATAAGGGGCGACTAAGGGATATCCACCGGGGCGGGTAGCAGCGCCCTCTGCAGAACAATTCAACCACCGTACTGCGATCCCAAACCCGCATACCCAGCGAGGGGATTATGGGCATTACCCCCATGTTATAAAAGCCAATAAGACGCTTATCAGGGGGAGGCCTGCGTCCAGTAGTGGACCAATACAGGCTGTTGAGGTTGCTGACTATATACACTTATATCTATTTCTTAAAAATCGAAGCTGTCACCAGAAAGCTGAGTGCCCAGAATGCTGGCAGCATTGCCACGTTAAATGGTACCATCTATATATTTTATGTATACCTTAGCATATTATGTTAAGGTGTTAGTACACCTAAATGTAATGTAATGTCTTCCTAGCCGAATTTCGACTACGGCGGCCAGTCTATCGGATACTAGCCAAATGCGCAAGACTTATTATAGTGCACAAGTGTGTGCGCAAACACAGGTGCACTCTCTGTTCCCTCACTCTCGACAGGTCGACACGATCGGGGAGAGGTTAGGCGTAGGACCAACGGCTTAACGTGCTTTCCGAGACACGGGGGTGTAACACGTGAATTTTTCTTGCTAGAAAAACCCTAATAACCACTATTGGCCCGACCCGGGATTCGAACCCAGGACCTCATAATCAGCGGTTGAACAAGCTGACCGCTAGATCAACGAGGTGTACTATGTACGAACTATTTGAAGTGTAAAACTATATTTTTCCAATAAATGAACGATTGAACCATATCACAAGTTTACTGTATAACGGTAAATTGCAGGTTTTACTGTAACCGTAAATTAAAGGTTTTATTGTAACGGTAAATTGCAGGTCTTCCCTGAATACGAGCTAGATGAGCACTTCAACAACCGCTACCTCCAGACTTCCCTCGCCTTCGACTCGGGGGTCGGCACAGTCCCCATGAACCACGAGGTCAACACCCCTGCCCAGGTCACAGGTCACTTCGGCACTATTAGTTACTCTAAGGGTGCTGCTTTCTTGAGGATGACTGCTGATATCATCTCGGATGATACTTTTAGGCGAGGATGCCAGTACTTTTTGTTGGAAAAGTAAGAAAACTTTAGTATTTTTATGTTACTAGTTTATGCCTGCCTACGCGGGCGTTGTTTCTGTGGAAACGTTTAAAGGTAATTTCTATTCCATGGGATAAAAAGTAGCCTTTGTTTGATTCCAGAATCAGAATTACCTGTATGGAAAATTTCAGCCCGATTCGTTCCCAAATTCAGTCCCAAATGCCACTGTTAACGGCCTACAATATTCATACACTGAAATAAAAAGCCTCTAACCCATCGCTGCTCACAAACAGGCTACGTACGTGTGTCTAGCTTGAAAATGAATGTGATAACGTCCATTGCAACCCACGAACACGCTCCGCACGAATACGAGATTGCTACACGCGTGGCTTGCTCAAATATGGCACCCACGCAGCTCAACGCTGTCAACGATATGCACGTGATACACGCTTGCGTAGCTTCACTATGAGAAGTGGGACTTCAAAACTGTGCTGCGCTACAGTTGTAAATAGTCGGGGGCCATATTTTAATGCAGCTAGTGTGTGCTACAGTGAAAACGTAGACACACAATGTCAAACAAACGAACCCACGCAGAAAGAGGCACGCACGAAAGGGGAGGGGAATGAAAGTGGTGCGATATGGTAACAATAAACATTTGAACATAGACCTTCGTAGCACGTGCTGCGCGGTTCTGCTACGCCGGTCTCTCGTAGCATTACGATGCTACGACGGACCGGCGTAGCAGACATACGGCGTATAAAAGACTTAAACGCGCACCCCCTTTTCTACTACACACTAAATTCCTCTTAGTTCCGGAACTATTTTACGAAATAGGATTTAAAGGCTATGTTTTTAAATTGAAATTCCATGTTCCAGTGAATTCGAGCCCACCGACCAGTATGATTTGTACAACGCTTTCAAAAAAGCCATCGAAGACGATGATAATATCTCATTCGATTTCAATTTCGAAGAATACTACCGCATCTGGGTGAACGAGCCCGGATATCCTTTGCTAGAAGTCGAAGTAGATCATACCACTGGCGATATCCATCTGAAACAGGCAAGAGTTTTAGCATACTTTATTTGTGTCCGGAACCCCTAATTTTGAGTAAGCTACTAAGTAAAGGTATGTCCTTTACACTCATCACACCCTAACAGTGAATAAATGACTTCTAGACCTTCGTGATACACCGTCGGGCATATCGTCACTTTCCATCAGGTGAGATTGTGGTCTATATAAATATAATATCTATATAGTCACTATAAATAAAACGTCAAGTGCGAGTTGGACTCGCGGTCCGTAACTTTTGAGTACGTTGACTTGGAAGTTTTATTTATATTGCGGCTCCAAGAGGTTACGGACTTGCGTATTTGACGTTAATTTCAACTCGATACGTCCACGTGTTCCTGAGGGGGTTGACAGACAAACAGACAGACGGACAACAAAGTGATCCTGTAAGGGTTTCATTTTTCTTTTGAAGTACGGAACCCTAAATAGCAATCCACTGCCGCACTTTACAAAAATGAGCATTCCAATAGGGGCCCTAACATTGTAATCTTTAAATACGTTTTTACACAACATTTGTAAATAGCCATCCGTCTCTTCAGGCATCGCGATTATGTATATTGTGCTGAAAAGTCCCCAAACACAAAAACAAATAAATAAAAATCAGCCCGCACCCAATAAGCAAGCTTTCCGCAACCTAACCAATAGTTGAATCGAGTTGCCCCCGCGCTGTTGAAGTGTAGACCGCTCGCTTGAAGCAAGCAAAAACTTTTATTCCGAGCGTGCGTGCGTGGCATCTCCGCACTCGAGGCGTGCGGGTGCTGTGTTGGGTGCGATGCTTGAGCGATGCGGTCTATATATGCGACATTCTTTAGGCACAACTCAAACCAATTTTTTTCCATGGCTCATCATTCTTTCTGTACTTGACTGACAAGTGTATATTACATTATTTTACTTATTTTTCAGGTGCGTTACTTCCTTAGCGCAGCTGCAGCTGCTACCGGTCAGATCTACCCTATCCCAATCACCTACTCTACCAGTTCTAATCGAAGCTTTGACAACATCAGACCGTATTTCATGCTCGAGAGCGAAACTGCTGATTTGACAAATGTTGCTGCTGGCGAATGGGTCATTTTCAATAACCAGCAACGTGGTTTGTGTTTAAATAATATATCTTTTCGTATTTATTAACAAAATTGGAAAAATAACAATATCACAAAAATATTTGGCTTCGACGGGACTTGAACCCGAATCCTTCCCTCAGTACGGGAATGTGCTAACCAACTACACTACGAGGTCAAGTGACGTAGGACTCAAAAATCTTTGCGACTTTCTACGGACTGTAGCGCCGTTAGCTCCACCTACAGGGGAAACATTGAATTCATTTCAAGTCCCGTCGAAGTCAAATATATTTGCGATATTATTTGATTTCTTAGAAATTAGCCAGAGTATGAGGCTTATGCACTATAAAAACAAACACTAGGAAAAATAATTTATATAAGAGCTGAACCTATAGATTGATGCCACGGTCAGCTAGCTCAATTGTTTCAATTGTAAATACTAGTTCTTTATTTTGATTCTATGATTGTTATATGTTTTGTTAATTTTGAAGTTAATATTATAGAACTAAACAAGTGTTAGACTTTTGAATTTTATTTTTGAGTAGAGTATTCAGATTGAAATGCTTCGTGTGTGATTTGTTTTGATATCGTGCTTTACTTTCACATTATATTTTTTCTGTTCTTTTACAGGGCACTACAGAGTAAACTACGACGAGCACACTTGGAAACTCATCTCTGCAGCTTTATTGGAGACTCCTACACCTATTCCATTCCTTAACAGAGCTCAGGTAAGTTTAGGTACGACACTTGAGGGTGATCAAACGCTGGTTAAGTTCTATCGATCATTAGTCGAAAAACGGCAATTGCTACACATACCTACAATTGAAGAAGTAAAATTAATTTACCAACTAATAATCTAAATTGATAATCGAATCTAAATTGTATATATTTTATGTGACAATTATTCAATATGTAATTTAAAATGATTATTTTTTCTTTAGTTTAATTTAATTTTAAGTTTCCGCACACAATGTATATTGTTATTAAGGAATAAATAAATACAAATACAAAAACCATAATAGTAAATAGTCCACTATTACATTTTCTTTTCATTATCAGTTTTGACTTGGTCGATCCACTGTCGGCTTGACAATGTTCTTATCATTCTCTTTGTTCCTCTTCCTAGACTTGTCAGATATTCAGTGTGACCCGGAGGGGCTCGATGCCGCATATGTGTGCGCGTTCACCTGCCGGCATCGGACAATCCGCACTGGCCACATCAAACGGATTTTAGTATACTTTTTATGAATTTGCTATAATGTCGATCCGCTTATTGCGGATGACGTCATTCGGACGCCTTGAAAATTCGTTTGTAAATGGCGGTCATGTCGGCATTCCGGTTTGCTGCGGTTACAGTGGATGTACGAGTACTACCCGAGATTACTCTTAAAAATACGTTTGATCCGGTCAATGCGGATCATCCGATGCCAGAAGTGCTGTACTTCAGCATGTGCGTCGTGTGCAACCCAATTGTTATTCCTCATAATTAAGTTAGGTATTCTTCTCAGATTGTTGACGACGTGTTTGCCTTCATGAGGTCTGGCCATGTGAAGCACAGTGCTGGTTTTGAGATCCTTCGTTTCCTTCAATCGGAGAGTAACTTCCACGTATGGGACGCTGCTATCACCGGCTACACCTGGCTCCGGAACCGGCTCAGGCATCTACCAGAAAGCCAAGCTCAATTTGACGTAAGTAATATTTATTTATTTATTTATTAAGTAATCCGACAGCGATACATTTTACATATTATAACAGTGTAATACTTATGCTAAAATAAGGCCAATTATAGGATTACATAGAAAAAGTAAAGATTTACAACAGAAAGGTAAGTGAAGTTGATAAATAGAAAGAAACGTTAACAATAAAACAAATAGGTAGTACAGAGTACACAGTAAACTGAGAAAATTTCAGAGACTTCGCGACGTGTGTTTCAGTGAGCGTGCGTGTATGTATATGAGTGTTTGTGGTATGTGTGTGTGTGTGTGTGTGATGTGTTGTTAAGTGCTTCTGAAGCAACAGTCTCGTTAGAGTCTGGACAACAGGAGACACCTGGTGTGGGGGGCGGTGAAGGTGGTGAAGGTGTGATATTAGCTATTGATTTCAAAAGTATAGTTTGATCAAGTCAAAATATGTAAAGTTTCTAACAAACATATAAAAATAAATGTATATAACGTGACAACTTTGTGTCTTAATTGCCAAACTAAGTTTGTGACAAACTTGTATTTTAGCAAGTAGTGCTCTTCTCTTTTTAGTTACAACTTTGTACTAATAACAGTGGGCAGTACTTACAGTTAAGTTAATGAATTAGTTACTAGTTAAAATAAAATATTAATAAAAACATCTTTGAACAATATGACTAATTTTACAAGCCCTGACTCATGCATTGCTTTGATTAAGTTCTTAAGGCACAACTGAGGCAGTAATTTGAAACGACTTTCTGACGATTTAACGAATTTCTGACGATTTGTGCGACTTAAAGCGGGGCTAGTTTGAGTGTTAAATAATTTCATACTTATAATTTTAGCGATCGATTCCTATGACTATTATGCTCGTACATACGTTAAGCATTTTTGAAAGCGCCTTTTGGTAACGCACTCGTATTAAAAACATCTGGTCACCTACCTTCGTACCGTACACACCTAAAGGCGCGTTTCTATACAATCGAGCGTCAGATTTTGTTCAAAACGCACTAAGAGCGCGCATCTAAACGCCTTATGTGTACTCTGTTTATGGCTATTTGGTAAATTTGGCTCAAACAAGGTGTTTCTCATTCGTTGTTTATTCAATGTCTCTACGAATTCACAGGCTCACATCCTAAGCCAACTGGAACATGTTATAAACGAGGTTGGCTTTGACGTGGACGAAAGAGAAACGCCCACAGAAAGCCTGGCGCGGCAAGCAGTTCTCCACTTCGCCTGCACCCTGGGACATGATAGGTGTACACAAGAGTCTCTCGCTAGGTTTAGGGCTATGAAGGATGGTGAATGGTAAGATTTTATTCAGATAGCTTTATTTTATTAGGTAATTTTGATTCTCTCAGAAGTTTCTTACAAACATTCATTTCTCGGATTGTTTGAATCATTTGAGAACATTCCTACAGATGAACATTTTATGTAAAAACATAAAATGTTTGTTGACATTGAGCAGTAGGTTACATAATTTTTTTAAGTTGGTCAAAGTGGACACAGAACACGCAAAAGAAAATCAAATGATCTCGCATATTAGACGATTTATGACTAGCCTATGTTTGCAGATGCACACACGCTTTCAGTTCCCATAGCAAATAGATTTCACATCTATTATAGTACCTACCTTTTTGTAGGTCATAAAAAGATTTTACGTTAAGGGTTCGAAGGAGGTGAAGATGGGTTCTCACGGTATTGTATTGCACGTTTTTTTTGCTGGATAATGTTACCGAATAAGTAGCGGGCTACCGGCACAGACATCCGTACATTTCACCCGCAAAAATACGCACGGTAGAACGCCGTGTGAACCCAGCCTAAATAAGCCAACAAGTTTAAGTAATAAAAAAACTTCAATTTCAACCTAATCAACACATCATCGATTCCCAGCTCTTTAACCCCTCATGCTTCCAGGATCAACCCCCGCACCCGGCGGAATGTCTACGTAACCGGTATGAGGGAAGGTGACCGTTCCGATTTCGAGTTCTTGTTGGGAAGATTCAAGGATTCCAACTTCGCGAATGATCAGCTCGAAATGCTGAGGGGCTTGGGAGCCGCGAGGGATCCTGAGTTATTGTTAAAGTGAGTATTATTTTCTTTTTATAACCAACAAACCGTGACCGTCGTTTGACTATAATCTTACCTGATGGAAAGTCCGATTTGAGGTCTCCTTCCCATATACCATATACCTTTCCATTTCGTAACTTTTTTTATAATGGGTGGGTGATACTGTCAGCTCAGAATTACATCATACATAATATATTAAACCCACTGATGAACGCAGGCCACCATATTTTGACAGTACTCCCCCAAAATTTAGATAGTAATTGTAATGTTTGGTATGCGGAATGAAACGCCATTTATACGAGACTGACATTTATTGATAACTGTCACTTTGACAGGTACTAGTAAGTACAAGTAATACACTACAATTTCTCCCTCTTAAATATCTAAAAGCTATTTTAGAAATGCAGATAGGCCTAATACATAAAGTTATGAAGTTTGGCTTACGTATCTACTAACATTATGCCTATACTATTTAGATGGTTGCTTGGTTATGGGTTTTCAACTCAACGAACAGACAATAAAGTTTAGAACCTTTGCTTATATTATGTATAGTTTTATAGGTATTTAAGTACAAAAAAAAAAACTCACTTAGATTAGAACAGTTATAACTTATAGCCTATACCAAATTAATGATCTTATTACTAAGATAATACAGGTCCATGCATTGCAGAACAGCTGTTTTGTAATGCATGGTACATGGTACGTATGGCATTAACTAATTAACACTGAAAAAAAAAAAAAACAAGAAAATAAAACAATATAAGTACGATGTTGTTACGGTATAATAGAAATGCTTGGCTTGGCGTACCGATCGCAGCAAAACGAAGCTATCATGTGTAGAGTTAGGGTTGAAAGTATAATAAATAGTGTTTAATATATACCTACGTTGTCAATACTTATAGTTAGGTTTATGGGTACGAGGGCGCAAGCTGCGGTGCGAAGTTGTCGAAGGAAGTGCGTCTGTGGTATGGGGAACCACTGACCTAGATGGCGTAGGAGACCTTATCGGGGATGCCTTCGCATCCTGAAAAGCAGGTTCTGCAGAATCGGCCGGTTCTGTGTCTGAGACCGGTTCAGGGACCCGCTCTACAGAACTCTCTTGGATACTTCTGGCTAAGGAAAGTCTGTTACTTTTACGTGTCGGCATAATTTGATCTATATGTTTTGTCTTGATTACATCTTCGGAACATACCTTGTAAGTCACCGCACCGGTGCGTTCAGTGACAACACCGGGTTTCCACTTGATCATGCTATTTGGACGAAGTTCTTTTACTAACACCTGTTCACCTTCGCTGACTTCGCGGTAGACGCCGCCTGCGTCGCGGATCTGCGTTTGTTGGGCACGTTGGACGTGGTCGGCCGTACACGGACGTAACGCATCGAGTCGCGACCGGAGCCTTCGCCCCAACAGAGCCATGGCCGGCGAGCGATTGGTGCTAGCGTGCTCCGTGTTGCGGTACTGGAAGAGAAACTTACTCAATGCACGGTCTACGTTTTCTCCTTCTACTAAGGATTTTTTTATAGCCTTCTTCACTGTCTTTACGGCATTTTCGGCAGCTCCGTTGCTGGAGGGGTGATAGGCTGCTGTCAGGATATGCTTGACGCAATTGCACTCTAGAAACTTTTTGAAGTCTGCGGAAGTGAACGGTGGCCCACCATCCGTAACCAATTGCTTAGGTAAGCCGAATCTAGCGAAGCAGTCGCGAAGTACGGCAATAACTTTCATAGCCGTGGTACCGACTGACATGTTGAATACTTCTATCCATTTAGAATGGGAATCGATTATTAAGAAGTAAGTTTTACCGTTAACATGCAGAAAATCAGCATGAAGCCTGGACCACGGCTCTGTCGGCCACGCATAGGGCACGGGCGGCGCGTGCGGCGGCGCGTCGCGTACGGCGGCGCAGGCTGCACAGGCTCGCGCGCGCGTCTCGACCTCGGTGTCTAGCAGTGGCCACCACACATAGTTGCGCGCCACTTGCTTCATGCGCACAACGCCCGGGTGCCCTGTGTGTATCTCGTCGAGAACTTGTGCTCGCAGCGACGCCGGGACTACTACCCTGTAGCCCCATACTATGCAGCCGTGATCAATGTGAAGATCGTCTTTTCTGTGAAAGTATGGTTTCTCATTTTCGATTTCTGTATTGGACGGCCATCCACTCATGAGGTAGCCGTATATACTACGAAGTACTGAATCTTTTTTAGTCTCTTTAGCCACGTCTTTATGGCTGATCGGGAAGCTTTCTTCCACAAAGTGCAAGTATGCCGCGTCATCCTGCTCGGGTTCGTCTTTGTGGCGCCGACTTTGCTGTAATGGCAAACGTGATAAGGCGTCCGCATTACCGTTTCGCTCCGTCGGTACAAACTTTATGTCAAAATCGTAAGCGGCTAATCTTACGGCATACCTTTGAAGTCTGCTGGCGGCGGTCTGCGGTATTCCTTTTTTTGGGCCAAAAATATAGCTAAGAGCCATGTGGTCTGTTTTCAACGTGAAACGTCGCCCGTACAGGTACTGATGATGCCTACTCACCCCATACACGATGGCCAGCGCCTCCTTGTCTATCTGACTGTACCTGCGCTCGGCCTCAGATAGTGTGCGCGATGCGCAGCACACAACCCGCTCGGCGCCGTCCGAGTACACGTGGGACAGCACGGCACCCAACCCATAGGCGCTGCTGTCCACCGCCAGCACCAGCGGCAGCGAAGCGTCGTAGTGCGCTAGAGCTGGTGAGCGCGACAATACCTCCTTCACCGAACTAAAGGCCGCATCGCACTCCCGTGTCCACTGCCAGCTAGTTCCCTTTTTAAGCAGTGCATAAAGAGGCTGCAACAGAGTGCTCATATTAGGGATGAACCGAGCATAGTAATTAACAAGTCCTAAGGCAGCTCTCAATTGGGAAACATTTTGTGGAGTTGGAGCCTTAACAATTGCCTCCACTTTGCTACCATCGGTATGCAGGCCGTGTTTATTAATCCTATAGCCAAGATAACAGACTTCTTCTTTGAAAAATTCACATTTTTCGAACTTCACTCTTAGACCTGCCTCTTGCAACCGTGAAAGAACTGCTCTTAAATTGGCCACATGTGTTTTTTTATCCACACCTGTTACACAAATGTCATCCTGAAATGCAACACAGTTTAGACCACTAAGGGTTTCTTCGATAAGCTTTTGAAACATTTCAGGTAGGCATTTAATGCCAAATGGTGCTCGTCTATAAACAAATGTACCCATGTGCGTGGTTATGGCAGTCAGTGGCTGAGAACTTTCATCTAAAATACATTGTAAATATGCATGTTTTAAATCTATTTTGCTGTACTGCACCCCTCCACTTAAAGCAGCGAACAACTGCTCAATTCTTGGTAGTGGATAATGAAAATCCTTGAGTACTTTATTTAAGGTGATTTTGTAGTCCCCACAAAGTCTTATGGAACCGTCGCGCTTTATGACGGGGACCACAGGCGTACCATAGTCGCTTCTATCTACCTTGAAAATCACCTGTTCGCGCTGTAAGCGTTCTAGCTCCTTTTCAACGGGGTCTCTTAAGGCTAGGGGCAGCGTTCTGGCTTTACAGAATATGGGCGTGTCATCTTTCAAAAAAAACTTCAACTTGGTTTTACAGCTACCAAGTCCTGATTTAAAAACTTCTGGAAAGTCTGATTTTAATTTTTCTACTTCTGAATCACTTCTAGTCAAGTGATGCAAACTAATTGAATTTAAATGTAATTTTCGCAACCAACGGCGGCCCAGTAGTGGAGGCCCACCATTGTTTATTATAAAAAGTGGCAATGATAACCTGTCCTTCCCACACTGAACATTCACCAAACAATATCCAAGTGGAACTATTGCTTCGCCTGTGTATGAGTGGAATCTATTTGTATCCATATTAATGGG
This sequence comes from Eupithecia subumbrata, assembly GCA_949316285.1. NCBI lineage: Eukaryota > Metazoa > Arthropoda > Insecta > Lepidoptera > Geometridae > Eupithecia > Eupithecia subumbrata. Next base: position 2,579,613 of record OX438627.1, on the reverse strand, counting down.
TAGATGGGACAGATGTTTATCATAAAATGACTTACTGACCGCCGATATCCTGCTGCCTGTATCAATTTCAAATGACACCTTTAAACCTTCCACTAACAATGTGTGATGATAAGGTCCATCTTTAGGGTCACTTTTGACTGAAACAACCTGATACAATCCATCACTTGAATCAGAGTCCGAATTTAAATTAATATAGTTCTGGTATCTTGACTTCTCTGAATGTTTTTGTCCATCCTTCTTGGCTTTGGTGCACATAGCTGAAAGATGACCTTTGACACTGCACTTGTCACAAACATATGACTTATATCTACACTTGTTAGGCGCGTGACGACCCTTGCCACAGCGCCAGCAAGCGCCCCTCGGCTCGCCTGAAGCCGGCGCAGCGGGCGGCGTCTGCGCCACCCGATGCAAGCCGGCCGCGGCCACGGCGGCGCCCTGCCCGAGTCCCGAGCCGCCGACGGTCGCCGACAGCGCGGCGCCGGCCGCGGCTTCTGCCGCGTGCCGCTCCGCCGCCTCCAGCGCGAGCGCCAGCTCCACTGCTTTTTTGTAGTCCAGCGATGATTCGGCAAACAGGCGTGAACGCATGTCTTCACTACGCAGTCCAGAGACAAACTGGTCCCGGAGATTTACCTCCAGTTGCGATGCAAAGTTGCAGTGGGTTGCGAGATGCTTCAAGTTTTGAAGGAAAGAGGTTATTGACTCGCCTTCTGCCTGGCGTCGCTGACGATATGTGTGTCTCTCCGCTATCTCAGAACGCTTGGGTTCCAGGTGGTCGGTTACGAGTTTGACCAGCTCGTCAAAAGTTTTGGTCTCCGGATGGCTAGGTGAACACAGGTCGCACATCAACTGATAGGTGCGCGTGCCCACGTGCGTAACCAACGTGGCTACGTGCAAACTGTCCTTTATTTCGTTGAGTAAGATGAATTGTTTCACTAAACGAACGTACGAAGTCCAATTCTTGCCCTCTTCGAGGTCAAACTCACTTAATTTACCGAAAGGCATGGTAAAAATCCCATAAATCGTCGCCAATGTAATGTTTGGTATGCGGAATGAAACGCCATTTATACGAGACTGACATTTATTGATAACTGTCACTTTGACAGGTACTAGTAAGTACAAGTAATACACTACAGTAATCATTGATATTTAACTCCTATTGTTAACCTTTATTATAATGTTAATCACAATAAATGGTAGGTAAGTGTAAAGAAAATGTGCAATTCCTGTAATTTTAAGTTTATTAACTAATGATAATAAATAATAATTCTATTACTGTATGTCCGAAAGGACCAACCCTTGAACAATTTAAAAGTAGTAAGACCAACAATGTACACAGTTTGAACAATAAATCTTTATTATTCTTATTCTATTCATAAACACCCCTGATAAGTGCTTTTTTGGCTTTTATCATTATGGGGGTAATGCCCATAATCCTCACTCTACAAACAATCACAAACAACATATTTTACTTTGTTTATGAGATCTTTTAAAACTCTTGCAAATATTCTTGTTTTGACACAACTCACTCTTTTTGTTCTCCAAGTAAAAGTCTCAGCGTATTTGGTTTGAGGCAAAAAAAAAAAAACACTGAGCCATGGCTTTTTGGTCATGCTGCAACACACATAAACTTATCTACACTAAGTAATATCTGACTATTTATCTACTTTTTTGAAAATGTTCGTGTGATTGATACCTGTTTAAAAATTTTATATTCATGTATTTTGTATGTAGTAACAAATAGTTTATCTAAACTAAAACGTTATTATTAATCCCTGACGAAAAAAGAGAGGAGTTTAACGTGTCTGTCTGTGTATCTGTGGTATCGTACCTCGCAAACGGATGAACCAATTTTCGTTTAGTTTTTTTTTGTTTCGTAGATAATTTTATTTATATTTCTTAGCCATGTTTCATGAAAATCTGTCGTGGGGTTTTGATTTTTTTTTTTATTTTATTCTTTTGATCCTTACAGTTACCTGGATCTAACCCTGGAAAAGGAAGTGAGGTCGCACGACAAAGTGAACTCGTTCAACTATGCTCTCCTCGGGAACCCAGAGAACGCGATAACCGTTTTGCAGTTCGTGAAGAACAAGATAAACGAAATCAGAGTTGCGTAAGTCAAAAGGGAACAATTTTGTTGAGCTTTTAACGGCAAACTTTCCTAGGTACCCGATCCGGTTTACATAGCTACTTTAGGTATTTAAGCGGGATCGGGTTTTGGTCAGATTTCAAAAAACCTATTGCTTGTTGCGCGGTAGGTATTTCCTTTTCTTAAGGGTCCGGCGACGGATGAATTTCCCATACAAACGTAGTACCAAAATGATTTGTTATTTGAGAATATTTTCACCATGGTCTGCTATTATTTGTATTAAAATAGTATTTATTTAGGTTCCTGCCACAAGCTTTTTTCAAATAGATAAATATTTATCTACACACGATAAGTATTTTAAAAAAAGCTTATGGCAGGAACCTACGTTTTATGGTACTAGGTTTGTATGGTAAACTAGCTGACCCGGCGAACTTCGTATCGCCAAATTTTTTTTTTTTTTTTTAGAATTTTTCTCTCCGTAAGAACCATCCTTGTACTTCAAGGAATATTTAAAAAAAAGAATTAGCGAAATCGGTCCAACCGTTCTCGAGTTTTGCGCTTAGCAACACATTCAGCGACTCATTTTTATATTATAGAAGATTCATCCTTCGCCGGACCCCTAAGCTGCAACAGAGAAAAATATTCAATTTAGCTCCCGCTAAAGGGTGACCGTGATTTGAGTTTTGAGCTTTCCAATATTTCGGTTTGATGTAAATGACTTTAGTGTTAAATATCCACGATGGTTTTAAAAGTTAACATGTCACTGTGTTAACTTTTAAAACTGCTGTTTCAAAACAAGATGGCCATTTGATGATGAAGGTACGGCTTGGCAAAAATGCTAACAACAAAAATTATTAGTATGAAGATGGACACCCTATTTTTTTAACCACTTTTAAGCACTTTTGCCAATTTGTAAATTATCACATAGCCAAAAAGTCCTTACCAGTCCACTGCGGGACATAGGCCTCCCCTAATGAGCGCCATAACGTCCTGTTTTCAGCTTGCAGCTCTAGCATCTATGATCACCAGTCTTTCACAGGTAATTTTGATGGCTCCGATCATTAGTGGGGATTGATGATGTGCAGCTAAAACTTGAACCTAACCAGACTATAGTAAATTTTCCAACTCATTTAACCATCTTTTGTTATACCGGCTTTATTTATTAGGTACTTAATTATAGAAAATAACAGTAACAAAATAAAACAATTACAACTAATATTTACACTTATATCTATTTCTTAAAAATCTAAGCCGTCACCAGAAGGCAGAGTGCCCAGAATGCTGGCAGCATTGCCACGTTGAATGGCAATGCTAATTCGTTGACCGAAATAGAAGCCAGCATTCCGATCACCTGTGGACTCTATAAGAAGTTTGGTAAGATCTTTATAAATTGCGTGTGCCCCAGGACCCCAAGGACCAAGGGTTTCTACCCCAAACGGCCCAAATAGGTAACCTCGGTCAAGGTTAGCGTATTTTCGCCGTTTAAGGGACTCCGCTGATGTTGCTGCAGAACCGGCCCTTACCGATGTCCCTGCAAGATGTGAAGGCGCTAGGGTATCTACACACGTGGCATCCCAAACTAAAGGCCAACCCATCTTCCAGGGAATCAGAGTCATACCGTCAGGCGTTTTACCATCATCTCGCATAAGGCCACGTGGTTCAAGTGTAGCTGCGACACTGACGCTGGTAAAAGCCCGACGGATTATGTCATTAATTGAACCATGACGGGACACACGTCCTGCACTACAGACACATGCCAATGCATGGTGACCAAACTTGTCGACGGTTTCACCACACTGACAACGGTGTGCAACTAGGCAAGGAGAACCTAAACGCAAAGAGGTGGCCACCCGAAATGAGTTATTATCTAAAAGGGTACCTAGATTTTTCGAAGGCAGAATATGTAGCCAAAGTCCTGATTCCCACTCGGAAACGGCGAGTAGACGAGCTTTTGTTATTATTATTTAAGAGAAAACTTACAAAATGGCTACAAAACAACTGCTTCTATGAAAAAGAATATATGGACTATAGTGATAGTTAATCGTTAAGTGTTTGTAGATGATATTTTGGAATAATTTGGACATTGTTATTACCAAAAAGAAACATTTAAATTGTAGTTAATTCGTAAATATTCTGGATACTAGAATATGGAGGCTTGTGTAGACACTTTTTACAGTGCATTATTTATAAGACATTGAATCTGCATAACTTCTCATACCTCAACCTCAACAGCCTGTATTGGTCCACTGCTGGACGCAGGCCTCCCCCTAATAAGCGCTTTGTTGTATTTTACATCATGGGGGGTAATGCCCATAATCCCCACGCTGGGCATGCGGGTTGGGGATAGCAGTTCGGTGATTGAATTGTTCTGCAGGGGGCGCTGCTGCCCGCTCCCGGTTGATATCCCTCAGTCGCCTCTTACGACACCCGCGGGAACAATTGGGGTGGTGCAAATTCTAAGCCCCTGCACTTCTCATAAATTCATAATATTTCTGTGAACCTCGCTCAAACCTAGACATATTTATGCGCTCCTAGGGTAAGATGCAGTGAATCTAATACCTACTTAGCGATAAGATCTGACATTGTATACCCGACATCTATATGAATAAATAAATTTGAATTTGAATTTAAAATCAACGTATTTCAGGTACGTGGAAGACGCTCCCCCCAATCCAGTACATACTGCCTTGTCAAACCTCGCCACGTACCTAGATGAACCTGGACTGGTTGAGGTGAGTAACAAACAAAACTTCTTTACTAGGAATGTAAAGAAATTTATGGCAACGGGTGAGTTGCATTTTGTGGTCTCTCGTCTCATCTAAGTAGGTTGTGCTGAATTCCCTTCAGACGTTCACACCACTGTGTAGGTATGAAGGTACCGAAGAGTAATCTTCGGTACCTACTGTACCATCCAACTCACCTATTTACTTAGCCGACGCCTAAGGTTTTTTTTCAAGCTCGTAGTTACAGTAGATTCTTGTTTTCTTGTATTAGTTGACGCAAGGAAAATCGATAGCGATAGTTTGCAAAATCAAGTGAAACTACAAAATGAAACCCCGCCCTCGGTAAATGCTAGGTATAATTACCGGCCAAGGTTAATGATGATGAACAAGGGCTCGACTATTTGTTGAATACAACCTCCAAACAAAAAATGTTTTGCTATGATCATCACCATCGTCACAATGCCCGTGACATGGTAATTTGGAGGAGGCCAATGTCCAGTTGGTGGGATATCGGGCTCCTCAAAATTACCACCACCACCACTTAGGTATTGCTTGACTTGATTTCTTTGTTTTTTTTATACGTCGTCGCAGGATCGTTATTGGAATCAGCCCGTTTGTAGAATGGCAAGGTGGATTACAAAATCTCTGATCGCATTAAATCCGGCTCTATTTCACCTGATTATCAGAAAAGGCGATCCATTCTAAAGTTTATAATTAATTACTGATGTAAGTTACTTTTTTTAGGGTTAACACACAATCAGGAAAAAATCTACTAAGAAACAAAATCGGGAAAGCGCCATCCCGTACTGAGTGGAAGGTTGTGTGGAAGGTTAAATCCTGCTTATTCCGTAATTTTTAGAGAAATATAAATTCTTACGATTCGTTCTAATATTTTATGTCCACAGTACGAAGAATGGCTAAGCACCCAGACGAATCTACCTCAGTACAACTCAGCTGTGAGCGCCATCGCTTCAGCTCGTGCCAACATTGCGTGGGGAACTGCCAACGCCGAGAGCATCGTGTCAGCTGTTACTTCTGAAACAGGGGGCGCTACTGCGGTGGTTACATCTGTTAGTCTTATGACGGCTATGATGATGTTGGTTTTGGCGGCTTGAATGTAGTAGACATTTAAGACCACCGTTTATGCACTAAGGTTTAGTTAGAGTAACAAAAAAAAAAACTCACCGAGAGAGCCTACTATGACATAAAGGGTTATCTCTCGGATCACAATTTTTGAAACGACATCGCATGAGTCAGCAATTTTTTCTTGATTCTTTGTACACCTACATATTATTTTAAGACTTTCCAAAGTAGGTGCAATGTCATGTGCCTTATGAGAAATAAATTAATGAAAACATGAAATATCATGAAACAAAATATCTTGGGTATATCCGCCCTGGGACACGTTTCGATCGCCGAGCGCTGTCCACTTGTCTTCAATAAATTTGACGGCTAGATCCATACCGATCAATTTGATTAAATGAAAATTTCTGTTGTTTGTGTGACTATCTTTGCGCAAGCGACAACTAGTTTTTCTTCACGCACCCCCCTTCTTTGCACTTTCATAACGCAAGAGGTGACCAGCTCTCGCACAAGGACTGCACGGTGTATTAGCCCGAAATCATATTTGTAAAACACCACCTGCACAGTTTCATGTTATCTACTTTTTATATGTTTGAAAAAAATATATATTCTTAGATACATAAAATTAAGAAAAAAATAGATTTTTTTTAATAAAAAGTTTATAAAAGTACTCTTGCATTTCAATTTCCTCTTATTTTTTATTTATTTTTTGCCTTGTTTCACTCTTATCTTCTGATCAAATACATTAATGTATTAGTGTGGAACACGATGTGTAATCAAATCCATTGTTGGTTATGTGAGATGCACAATCTGGAATCTAATCAAGAGATGCATTTGGCAGTGGCAATGGACTAGGGCAATTTTTCTGCTTACATTTTTAAATAATATCCTGATTCTAAACCATGCAAAAAATTATAAAAAAAAGGTGATAGAAATGATTAATGGAAATATCTAGAAATTAATAATCATGAGGTGACTAATAAATTAGCAGAACAACCTACGATAGAAAGTAATCGAAAGCTGCTGATAAAGATAACGAAACTAGACCGAACATTGCTTCGAGAAATTTTTGTAAAAAACTAACAAAAAATTACTGATGAAAAGTGAAAGAAGTTCATGAATGTTCAAGTGACGAATAAAACCTCTCTGCTCATTTTACTGAAACTTAAAATTTTTGTATGAACAGAATCGAAGTTTAGCCCTAGATTTTTAGTATTTATTTTTAAAATATTCACTATTATGGATGTCCCGTACGGTCATAACGGAAATTAATATTTTGCTGATTCTTCTTGTCTATTACGAGCATCTAATTTTTTCAACAAAATAACTTTGATATACGATTAGTTAAACAATACAGTTATTTGAGATACCTATTTTTATAGTTCAACGAAAAGCCCATATAATCAACCATATTTTTCTAAGTTCCTACATAATGTACTCACAGATTTGCGTATGTTAGTCAATCTCATTATCAAACCACTTATCACGGATCAATTATGATTATTGGGTAAAACACCCGTTATCATTATCAATGATAATGTGAGATTGTTAATCCTGATAATGATTAAGAGTTACGATACATTTAAGGTAGGTAAATGTGGCAAGCTAATTCATTTTACATGGTAATCTTTCGATGTAAGTAGTGTGCCGTAAAAGATGATAAAATTTTATATAATGAGTAAATAACAAAAAATTCATAAGACCTTAAATTTTTCTTGTAACTGCATACTTGTAATATTTTTGGGACGTAAAACTCAGAAAACCTTATAAATTAAAATTTCAGCACCATGGCTAGGTTAATCGCGCTATCCGTCCTGGCAGGGCTTTTAACACTCGTGGCATCTGACCTGCCACTATTAGATGGCAATGACATCAGTGAAGCCGTAGCCAGGAATGATGAAGACGCAACTATATATCGCATCCCGGATGATATTGACCCAAGTCACTTCGAAGTTGAAGTTACACCTTACTTTGAAGACGCACCGCTCGGCAAAGAAAACTTTACCTTTGATGGTATTGTGATTATCACATTTAAGGTAAGAATTAGGTTACCTTGCATGTTTTGGAATTATGACAAGGGAGATTTCGGATTATTTATTTTTATTTTATGGTAATTTATTTATCATACGATAACAAAGTGATAATTGGAAGATAAGATGAAAAAAGTAGGTATTTAAAATATTTTGATATATGGACTGCAGTAACAGATACGAAAATATATGAATCACATCATATCGTTACCTATGTAGAATTTGGTAATATATTAAAATAACCTAAAGTTCCCCAATTGATTCCGTTCAACTCAAGCAAGTTACTTATTTTCAGGCCAAGAAAGACAACCTAAACGAAATCATCCTTCACGAAAACGTGAGAGACGTACTAAGCGTATCTCTGACCGATACCGCCAACGTACCTGTTCGTGTGAACGAGACAAACCCGATTGATAGGATTCAAGAATACACTTTCTTGAAGATCAACTTGGCTGATGGAGTAACTCTGGAGAATGAAAAGGAGTACAAACTGAGAATTCATTACATTGGTAACATAAATGAGACACCGTTGCAAAGAGGCGTGTTTAGAGGAAGCTACAAGGATGAAAGTGGAAAACGCCAGTAAGTTTAATAAAATGAATAAAAAATTTAGCAATCTAGAAGATGAAATTAATCAATAATTTTGGTAAACCCAAGAAAAAATCCTACATATTATAATATGTATGTATAAAGGCGAGCATAAAATAAAGACAGTAACTAAGTGTAAGTTGGTACCTATATCTAACAACTATAAGCAAAGGATTAAATATGTCTAGCTGCTAGAGTCAAGAAGATCTGGCAAAAAGTATATAAAACCACCATAAAAAAATACAGTCTGAAAGAATATCAAAGCGAATCGATATGTCGAGGTTTTAATAAAAACGTTTCATACATTTATGGCACTCCTTAGTACGTCTACATAATCTCTGTACGTAACACAACATGGGCACTTTTTTTCAGCTGGTACGCAGCTACACATTTGCAGCCTGTCAACTCTCGCCAAGCCTTCCCGTGTTTGGACGAGCCCGGCTTCAAGTCCACCTTCGACATCATCATCAATCGCCAAGCACACTTCAGAGAGACCTATTCCAACATGCCGATCAAGACTTCCACACCGTGAGTTCTGTTTGCGTAAGGCCGGCCATCCACGGGCAGCTCGAGCACCTAGTGATACAACATACGCGAACCACTCTTGCAGTCAAGAGTCAACAGCTTGAGTCTGCCATTGATAACTGCTCGAGCAACTTCTCGAGCAGTTGTTTAACTAAACTAACTGCTCGAGCAGTTGGCAATTTCAAATCAGTAGCATCATGGATTTTGAAGAGCGCGGGCGGAGGTAACTGCGCGAGAGCAGTCAGTGTGTGCCTGGTGACGGCTTGACCGCATGATGAAATTTCACCGTGCTGCTAACCGCCCGAAGCAGTTGCAACTTGAGCGGTACGTGTATGCACGTACATAAGAAGTCTAGTTCATTATGCAGTCGCAGCTTGAAGTAGTCGATGCTGACTGCTTCAAGCTGCCCATGTATGTAGGCCGGTCACAACCACACTGGAGCGCGAGTGCAGTCTTCGATAAATCAGATTTTGTTTCAGCTCGTCTATTCAGATATATTCGTGAGTGTATCACCCATACTGTTTTTGCGTTTTTGCCGCTTGTGGGCTGCATTTTCATTACGAATAAAAGTAAAACAAAATTAACTTAAGAGCATCGAAAATATCATGTGTAAATATCATACACTCAATAATACATTCAAATGCCGTGCGATTACACTAAAATCTCCCATTCCCATTGAATTGGCCATCCGGGGAAACTGGGCATAAACGTACATACAATTTTCTGGTGGGCGAAGCAGATCGACGACGGAAATTTTAAAGTCTACGTCAAGATATAACCTAAGTCAAAGTCAGTTGTCGTATTACTCATACATGACTTTTTTTCTCGATTGCAGTAATTCTGATTCAAGATTGCAAACAGTAAATACATAGCAGTAGGTAATAAAAGTTAGTCGACTCACAGATATTATAATACTATACTAGTATAGTCGAGTAAAACAAGGTAGGTATAGTGTGTGTCCCCTAGGTATGAATTTTAACAATATGTAACACAAGTATTAATAAATAAATAAAATAAAACGTTGCGTCGGTTGGCTCAATCCAGCCAGTAAAATGGTTTGTGTTTGTTTTTGTACCATGTGATGGAAACCGTAATTGTTTATACCGAGTCTCCCCGGATAGCGATCCTTCGAATATTATATTTTACCGTAATCGCACATCTGCTCGGGTGGATGAAATTCTGTTTCACAATTAATCTCGCTCGCAAACGGTGACTGCGCTGCGCTGCCCAAAAACAGTGCGGCAAATCGGATTTGGTCTCATGGGGAATAATTTTCTATGTATGAAAAAAAAAATCTATCTATGTTATGTATTGTATTAAGTATATAGTCATCTAGTATTCATAATTCTTCAGACGCAGTAGAATACATCGCAAAAATTTACGACTTCGGCAGGACTTGAACCCGCATCCTTCCGTTCCGTTCAAGTCTCGCCGAAGTCGTAAATTTTTGCGATGTTATTTAATTTCTTAGAAATTTGCCAGAGTGTGAGGCTTACGCACTATCAAAACAAAAACTTTAAGTCAGGTTATGTTTATATTGTTAATAATTATTCCCTTATTGCTTTTTTACTGTCCTTTTTTTATAAACAATTTATTTCAGTAACGGTGACCGTGAGAGAGAAGTTTTCCACACCACCCCCAGGATGTCTGCGTACCTAGTGACCTTCCACATAAGCGAGGAGTTTGAAATCATTGCTGATAACAATAACCCTGAGAAGTCTTATCGTATTCTTGCTAGACCTCAGGCACGCGGTGAGTATTTAAATTATACCACCAGCATAATACCCCTCCTCTATGTTTTTTTTCTTCAGTTTTCCCAAATTTTGATGATGAATTTAGATGTGTAGTATCTACTACTTAAAGGCTGAAGACATCTTGATGCAATTGGCAAGAGATAGAGTACTAAGAAAGGAAAAAGGAGGAAAAGAGGAGATCCTGCGAAAAATATAGGGACCCAGAGGGATTTTTTTGTATTTTTATTTTTTGTATAATAAGTACATAATATAAGTTATCCATAACACAAGCTCTACTTAGCTTGAGGCTAAGTAATTCTATGTGAATGCCAAAGCTTACTATATTTTTGCCAAAAGATTCAGAACAAAAAAAAGGATAAATGTTAACCTGCTGTATAATTATCTCCTGTTTTTAAGCTCTGGATGTTAATAAACCTTTTAACTATTTTAAAATCATTAACTTTAATTATCTTTCCTTAATTAGGACAAGGTGAGTACGCCTTGGAGATCGGTCTTCCTATCACTGACTGGCTGTCGAACTACCTCGGAATCGACTACTACTCCATGGCAGACAACATCAAGAACGACCAGATCGCCTCTCCTTATTGGGCTTCCGGTGCAACTGAGAACTGGGGACTTGTAACTTACAGGTGAGATCTAGGGTTTGTAGAAATAAGTTATTGAAAACTCATTATGTTACGACCAGACTCTTCAGTTTTTTTGGATCGAGTAGTTTCAATCATACATTATTGAATGATAAAACACTAAGAGTACCTAATACATACATCAAATAAAATAACTTACATTTTATTTGCAGCAAAACAGTTTTAATACAGCAAGTATGTGCCGTAGTATAAGATAAGTAGAGGTAAGAAGAGAGGTGAAGAAATTACTGCAGACTCTTTGTTGAAATTCGTAAGGACCGCCAAACAAAGAAAAAAATAAATTAACGCAATGATATCCTATGATTGACGGCCTTTTTAGCGCGGTGGGCGGTTGTGGATTTGTGGGTTCGATTCCCGCCTCAGGACAAATTTTTGTACGAACTGCAGATATTTGTTCCGGGTGTTCTGGATTTTGCTATGTATAATAAAAAAATATCTATTACTTTTTAAGTATATCAGTTATCTAGTACCCATAACACAAGCTCTGCTTAGCTTGGGACTAGAGAACGCTGTGTGAATTGTCCAGCATTATTTATTTATTTATTTACTAGCTGCATTCTTACTACCCGTTGTCCTGTTACCCGTTTTTCCGTAGGAATGTTGCATTTTCCCGCGGTAAAAAGTAGCCTATGTTCATCTGGAATAATGTGGGCTTCTAATGCTAAAAGAATTTTTCATTCCATCGGTCCATAAGTTTCGGAGCCTTTTCAATACAAACAAACAAACAATCACCTCTTTATAATATTAGTATAAATATAGCAGATATTCTCAACATAGCAAATTTCCGTGGGCACTCTCGAAGAAGCTCAAAACTTATTGAATTTTTTCTAGAGAGTTACGCCTGCTCTATGAAGAAGGAGAAACTAACGCAGTAGACAAACAGAGCATCGGCACCATCACAGCGCACGAGCTTGCTCACAAGTGGTTCGGAAACCTGATCACCTGCAGATGGTGGGACAATGTGTGGATCAACGAGGGCTTTGCCAGTTACTTCGAGTATTTTGCTATGGATGGTGTAGGTTCTACCTTGTTTTTAACCCCTGACGCAAATTTATTTATTTATTTATTTATCTGTGTGTGTCTGTGGTATCGTAGCTCCCAAAGGGATGAACCGATTTTCGTTTAGTTTTTTTTTTTGTCATAGATAATTTTATCTCGAGTGTTCTTAGCCAAGTTTTATGAAAATCTGTCGGGGGTTTTTTTAAATTTTTAACTTATTTATGTCTATATATCAGTTATCTGAAATTTGGGCGAGTCATTGATACTAACGTAATTGTTTCTGTTTTCTACTATCATAAAGGATCACATTTGAAAGGTAACCGAAACCAATTTTAAAATAGTATGGATATTTGTTATCTCTGCACGCCAAAACCACTGAACAGATCGAGCTGAAACTTTGCATTGATATAAGCTAAATTTTATCCCGCAAAAACACGTGTGAAGTTGTGGATAAAAGCTAGTAAAGAATAATAATCATTTGCATTAACGAAAATTCGCCGTTAAAAGTAAAGTATATTTATTGCAATTACATGTAAAAGATGGTAAATACACTGAATAAGTAGCAATGTAATTTGCTCATTTTGGGCGTGCAATTATCTTATTACTTTATGTGCAATAATTCATTTAAAAATACTGTAATTAATAAACAAAAATTAATGTTAATAAATAGAATTAATTAAGTTGACATACATAGAATTACCGTTGCTTGTTGACAAACACTAGCGAGTTACTATAGTTTTTATATCCTGAAAGTAAATTTTGACATCAATTATAATCCTTATGGCCAAATGAAGAAGATCACCTTTTATATAGAACAGCAACCCCAGTAACATATATAACTATCGTTCCCAGGTGTACAAAGAGCTCGAGCTAGAAGACCAGTTCGCCATCATGTATGTCCAGAGCGCTCTGTCCGCCGACTCGGGCATCAACACCCGTGCCCTACAACACGACGTCAACAGCCCGACCCAGGTCACCGGACACTTCAGTGGTATCAGCTACTCGAAGGGAGCTGCGTTCTTGCTGATGCTGAAGCATCTGGTTGGAGACGGTACTTTCAGGAAGGCGTTGAATCTATTCTTGACGGAGATGTAAGAGTTTTTTTAGTTTTTAGGGTTCCGAACCTTAAAAGGAAAAAAGGAACCCTTATGGGATCACTCTGTTGTCCGTCTGTCTGTCTGTCTGTCCGTCTGTCAACCCCCGTTTCTCAGGACGCGTGGGCGTATCGAGTTGAAATTAACGTCAAATACTCAAGTCCTCTTGGAGCCTCGATATAAATAAAACTTCATAATCAACGCATTCAAAAGTTACAATCGTTTATGTCCGAATATTTTGAAATTTCCAAGGAAATAACATGCATACAAAACCTCTAGGGTATTTCCCGTAGGCCTAGAATCATGCAATTTGGTAAACGGCAAGTTTTTATAGCACAAGTAAAGGGAAAAATCCGAAAGCCATAAATTTGTAATTTATTCACAAAAAAAATACTTTTTATTCTCGCCATGGACCAAAACCTACAGGGTACCTACCTCCCAAGGTCTTACGGAACCCTTAGTGCACGAGTCCGGCTTGCACTTGACGTTTTATTTTATTTGGAATGGCAAAGCATTTGATTACCATCATCGCACGAAAAAGTTTGAGTTTAAAAGCTTGTTCTTGTAAGCTTGGAGTAGTGGCCTGTTCTAGTTTCGTTGTTGTGTGTTAAAAGAAATGGTTAGATAGAACGCAGGATTTAACAAGGTCACCCTGGGCTTTGTCGTTTGTTAATCTTCAATTAATTTTAACGGTCTTGAATACTGACGCAAAGTTGTTATTTATTTATTTTTGTTGCGTCGAGGTTCTTTTGGTATTCCGCAAAATGTTAAACACATTTTTGGTTGGGTCTTTTTGTACCTGCATTATTAAATATTCACAGGGAATACGAACACGCTTACCCCGAAGATCTGTTCCGTGCCTTCACCAAAGCTGTTGAAGATGATTCAGTCGAGATCGGCACAGAAATAGCTGATCTCATGAATTACTGGGTGTACCAGCCTGGCTACCCCATACTGGATGTCAAGGTTGACACGGATTCCGGACTCATCAGCCTTGAACAGGTAATTATTAGTTAAAGAACTGCCTTAGTTTGAGAGATTTTTTCACATGTTTGGGATGTACGATGTATGTATATTACAAGAAAGCTTTCATAACACAGGCTATTATTGAGTCTCTTGATTCACAAAGAAAATTACAATCAACCAAAATCCAAATATATATAGATGTTAAGAGGTTACTAGATAATAATCAAGAAGTCAGCGAAATAATGCACCACATCCCATTTCTGCGCTGGCGGGCAGCATGCTGGCGAAGACCCTGCCACTCGAAGGGGTGTATCAGCGCGTAGGCTCTGCCATCTGAGAGGATAAAAATAAATTACAACTAGTATTTACAATTGAAACAATTGAGCTAACTGCAGACTGTTGGAAGCAATTATTGAGTAATGAGTTTTTGGCATTTACTGTGTCTGTATAAAAATACCTATGTATTTATCTGAAAGACCGTAGGCTACACCTGGACCAGACTAAAACAGGACCGATGGCATAAGCATAGAGGGGCCTATGACCAGCAGTGCGTCAACAAGAGCTGATGGTGTGTTTGTACCTAGCTCCATCAATTGCCAAAATTTGAGTTGCTTTTTCTAAGAATTCCATAAGTTTTACTTGCTTTCCTTATAGGAACGCTTCTACATCAGTACATCCGCTCCAGAGTCCACCCAGGTCTGGCCTCTACCCCTCACCTACACCACTGGCAACAACCCTGACTGGGACAACCTTACCCCCGTCAAAGTCATGACTGAGAAGACTGACAGTATCCAAGCTGAAGCAGGACATAACTGGGTCCTTTTCAATTTACAGCAAAAGGGTAAGTTTGTTTCATCTTTACTTATTATATACTTTTTTGGTTAATTTCATGTTATTTTAATTGGTATGACGAAACTAACAATCCTGAAGAAAATTTCGACATTGCGTAATTTCGATTTCGTGATCTTTCGGTACAGCGTACATTCGAGATTGTGATGTGTGATAAAAATTTAGTTTTTTTTTTATTTTATTACCATGTACACATGTTTTATCATATCAAATTAAATTCATATGTTTGTGTCTATTTTGCATGCCAAATTAACCGGTGAATTATGTGAACTAATTTTAAGCTAATACCATTTTTGGTGCAATAAAGTGATTATTTTCGGTATTTCGTTATGCGGCCTCATGTGCTTCCGGTATACCGTTCTCTGGTATTTTGACTTCGGGTATTCCGTAGTACAGTCGTTAAGATTATACTCATTATTGATTTATTTTTTTATTTGCAATAAGGTCTATTTTTGTTTGTGTACCGTCTGCTGAATGGCCGTCTACCGTTAGGCAAGATAAGCATGATTGGTTTTTTCCAATTTCACAGCCTTTACAAGTCATGTCACCGTAATAACAATCTTCGACTAAGCTTAAATATCATTTAATCTATAGGTCCTGACAGTTGCTTTATTTTTTTCTAGGTATCTATCGTGTGAACTACGATGACCATAATTGGCAAATGCTTGCTCTTGCTCTCCGTAGCAACTACTCTGCTATACATCACATCAACAGAGCGCAGGTTTGTGAATCACTTATAAAAACATAACATTATCATCATCACCGTTGAACATTGATGCAATCGCTGTGAACTTTCAAGGATATCTGCTAAGAAAAACTGCAGTGCAAAATATATATATTTCCTAGATCGCACAAACTAAATACTTCTGACTAGACTAAGTTTACCTACGGTCCCTGGTTTGTGGACCACATGGGTCAGCCCGTAGCTGACAAGTTCTTCCTTTGTATTGTGAGGTCTTTGTACTTCATTTAGTTGTCAACGAAAATAAGCGATAACCGGCAATATGTTTAAGGGATTTATTAGTGATGTTTTTATTTCTGACCTTTTCAACTTTTAATTCACTCAGGCTTTTTTATTAATTTGTTGGTTGAAACGAAAATCTTAAGAACATCCGGTGAGAAACGAAACAATTATTATTACTTTTAGCTTGTGGTCCGAAAAATTTGGTGCTAAACAGCGCTACACCCAAAAAATCCAACATAAATCTTTGTGGTTTTCTTTACAGATGATTTTTTTTACATTTTAATTTTACAGATTGTCGATGATGTATTCGCTCTCATGCGTTCGGAAAAGCTGGAATTCGAAGCTGGTTTCCAAGTCCTGGAGTTCCTGAAGCAAGATACCAGCTACTACTCCTGGTACCCAGCCATCAGTGGTTTTACCTGGTTAAGGAACAGGTTCCTGCATTTACCTCAAGTTCTGGCTGAATTTGACGTAAGTATTCGATGTTTTTTTCTGAACTTTTGGGGCATCTTTTATCATTATTATGCCCAACGAAACCAAAGCAGTTTTCAGACCAAAAATGCGGGATGTTATCATTTCCTAAACGCTATTTATATCTAGCGTAACTTCTAAAAAGTTTCAAAAACTTGTACAGGGTTATTGATAATTCACTGACACTGTGTGAACTAAAGGTTCCGCCCATCATCACGAACACGATCGTGAAGACGCCGGTTTTAATTCAAAAAATTAATACATTCAAAATTCAAGATTTTATTGATTAATAGAAATTTACACGTCAACTAAGATTGCATCACATGCTCTTCGTTACAATTAAATTAATATAAACTTATTTTAGAATTATATAACTTCACTAATTAATCTTATCCGCTATAAGCCTTGGTACCTATATAATATGTTCTTCGCTGAAAATTTAATTTTAATTCTTATTATTATTATATTGTAGCTCTTTGCATCAGGCACGGGGATTGTAATCTACAGTTCAGGTAACTCTCTCTAGAAAGGAAATGATAATAGTTAGGTAACTCCACATTCAATGTATATCCCAAAAATTTACCCCTTAGACGGGACGTGAACCCACAACCTTACACTCAGTACGTAAAGACAAACTTTTTTCTTCTTTATAGTCAATCCTCTACGGATTCCTAAACGCCGTCATTGAAGACCTTGGCTACGACGTTCCGGATGATGAACCTGTCACAAGGACCCTGCATAGGTTCTACACTCTCACCTTCGCCTGTAACATCGGACACCAAGGCTGCATCAACAACGCTGTGGAGAAGTTCAAGAATTTGACGACTAATGATGCTCCGTAAGTATTTACTGCTATCCTAAATGAGGTTATTTAGAAAACCTGCTCGGAAATGGCGTGTTGGTTTTATTTGACAGTGCGTGAGATATTGTCTCGTCAATCGATCAAATATCCATCCACGCCACTTTACAGAATACATTTTGCACGTGAAGCAATTTTGGTCATGGACGCATAGCTAGTTTTTCCAAGCACCTTTATGTGTTATACAATACGTCCATGTTATTTTTTTTCTGATTTCCGTTTACTTTGTTTTATACTTGTGTAAATGTCGAAATTAATTTCGATTTAAATAATTTTCTATTCTAAAGGATTATTGGTAATTCACTGACACTGCGTAAACCGTAGGTTTTGCTAATCATCATAAACACGTTTGTGAAGCCAGGCATAATCCTCAACCTCAACCTCAACCTCAACAGCCTGTATTGGTCCACTGCTGGACGCAGGCCTCTCCCTGAGCAGCGCTTTGTTGGCTGTTATCTCATGGGAGTTAGTGCCTATAATCCCCACGCTGGGCATGCGGGTTGGGGATCGCAGTTCGATGGTAGAATTGTTCTGCAGGGGGCGCTGCTGCCCACCCCCGGTGGATATCCCTTAGTCGCCTCTTACGTCACCCGCGGGAAGAGTTGGAGTGGTGCAAATTCTAAGCCGGCACCACACAGCACATAATCCTGTATACTATAAAAAAAACTAGAGAGATCGTAAAGAATCGTTTGTAAATGCACTCTTAGGTACCTTGCCTATATAATACCTACCAGTGCTATTGATGAGTTAACAGAATAAGTTACATTTTTAGTTTTTATCATTTGAATATGAAAATTAAACAAAAAAAAACCGCTTACAGGTAGAATTTATTGTTCATTCAAAATTCTCAATTTATATTTGAAGCTGGGCGCTTAATTAAACCACATAAGTTTGGTATACTAACACAGTTACGGCCTCACATCGCGTGACAGAACCTATTTGCGCATGTAAAAGATAACTTATTGCCTATCTAATCATGCAAAGTAAAATGGCTCTATAAAATCAGAAGGAAATTGACCAATCCTTTCAGTAAATAGTTAAGGTAGGTACCTAACTTATATTATGGCCGGTAAAACTTGTAAATAAGGTAAACATTGTTAAAATTAGTGGTCTACTTTATAAAACCTAGCCTAGTATTTAAGAACAGAGGAAATAATTTTATTTAGAACAAAACTGACGCCCGTATTTTGTTTATAGAATGTCTTTTATTTCAAAGTTTCTTTGTAAAATACACCAATTTATAGATGAACAATTTTAGCACACTTATATTATTAATGCGAAAGTTTGGATGTTCAGATGTATGTATGGATGGATGGATGTTAGTTACCTCTTCACGCCAAAACTACTTAACGCATCGGGCTGAAATTTTGCATATAAGGTAGTTCTAGGCCTCGAATAAAACAAAGCTTTTTATTTCCTAAATCATTTCCCATGAGATAGTAATAACCTTTTAATGTTTCCCTAGAAACAATACGTGCGAAGCCGCTAGCATAAACTAGTTAACCATATGATTTCGGTTACATCAAATAATATTAAATACTAATACTATTTCTGCATAGGCAACAATTTACTTATGGCAGCATTGGAAAATATGTGTACCTATTGCTTTGATCCCCACGACCCGACGGTACATTTCTATTTTTTATCAGCTTACCGGAATACCACATAGATGGATGAATTTGAATAATCCCTAAAATCCCTATAAAATATGATAGATAGATGATAGATAAATCATTTATTTGCTTCTGCAACACACAGTACATAGGTATTATAAACATTTGACAAAAAATATAATTAACTGACAAAGAAAAAGAGAATAAACTAAGTAATAAAAAAATAAGTAGCACAAATTAAAATAAATAAAAAAAACACAAATAAGCAGGTAAAGTGTGTGCTGCAGCCCAGCAAAAAGGCAATAACTCAGCGCATAGTTTTACTCGGAAGAGCAAACACTGATTTTCAGTCATACCCTCTGAGGTGACCAGAAAAACGAGATATCAACAAGTAATGATGATTGTGTCAAAACAATGAAGATACTGTTGCAGTGTTTGATAAATTAAATAAATAAATAAACTTAACGTGTCCTTAGTATACCTACCTACGGATTGGTGCTAGGTGCTAGGCGCAACAGCAAAAGACAGGAACTGTACCGGTAGAAGTAACAAAGCCAGAGCTTTCTATAATTGGCAAACGAAGTGTTTAGGGATTCCTAATATCTATCTCTTTCCAGCGTCAACCCCAACCTGAGACGGCACGTGTTCTGCGAAGGTCTTCGCGACGGAGGTTACGAAGAGTGGAGCTTCCTCAAGCAGCGCTGGGAGAGATCCAACAACCAGGCGGCTGAGGTGGCTATGCTGAGGTCACTCGGGTGCACAACCAATGACCAGGCTAGACAAGAGTAAGTTTCCCATAAATAGTTTTTTGGCTTACTAGCGCAGAGACAAAATAACCTTTTTAGGGTTTCGAAGATCGAAGATCAGTTTCGAAACGAAAATGCTTTGTCTGTCCTTTTTTTCCTTCTTAATAACTCAGCAACTGCTACAGCTATCAACTTGAAATTTAAAATAATAATACATTTCGTGCGCCTGTACAGATTTAAAGAAAAAATTAATGTAAATTAAAATGAATATTTTCCATACAAATTGTGGTGCCCAAATTTAAAAAGATACCTACAGAGTCATGTGGGGTATCAACTGAAAGGTATCGGTTTGGACATTTCAAAACAGTTTTTCAAATTTCTGTAAGTTTCATACTTTTTGAAATATTTTGAAAAAAGTCGGAAAATTTCTTATTACCCACTTTAACTGAAGCATGCAGAGAGATCCATCTGAAATGTAGATTGGTACCTACTATTCTTAGGTATTAATTAAATTGCAAAGTCTCTAACCGGTACTTTTGGTACATGTTTGTTGACAAACGTTCGAAACCCTCGGCGCGCGAGTTACACTCGCACTTGACGGATCTTGTTTTTCAGTAAGCTAGGTCATAGTGAAGTTGAAAATTTTAATAGCAAACAGGCGGATCGCTTTTCCCAAGATACATTTCAACTGTCTTTCTGTCATGCACAAAATCTCTCAGTGCTCATGAAATTGATACAATGTGTCTCTTAATGCGTTTTCTTAGTATTAGTAAGAGTTGGATAATGCTCTTAGACTGAGATTGATGATTTCAGATACCTATCCATGATTCTGGACGATGACGCGGTTAAGGCTCAAGACCGACTAAACGCGTTCACTTTCTTGATGATGGGAGACCGATCCAACGCTCAAGTTGTTCTCGACTACTTGAAGGAAAACGCTGATGATATAAGAAAAGGGTGAGCAAAATATAAATACAAAGTATACCTAGTTAGTAAAATATGCATTTCTCTATCAACTCGAGCAATTGATACAGTGTTTTGTTTTATGGTATTTAAGCCAGTCAAAAACAAATTACTAGTAGAAATTATTATTCTGTGTGTTTTTAAAGTGAACGATTGTTTTATTTTCCAAATGGTTTTTCGAATCTTAACGCATTCACTGCCCAGCCTCGCGGCGGCGACGGGGGAGAAGTCTGGCATTTGCGTCTTGGGCCATGAATGTGTTAAAGACTTACTGATCAAGACCTTCTTTATGTGTTTTTCACCTGACCTTAGCTGCTTCGCTCGTGAAGCGACTCTATTCGGAGTGTTCTACATGTTTCGTCGCTTAACAATGTGTAGCTTAGCTCTAGTAGAATAGCACCCTTATTCTGTAATAGGGTTTCCCGGAAAGTCAAGTGTCTAACGTTTATCTTTTTCAGAGTGGTCCTTCAGTCGTGGTTTGATAGTTTGATTTCCAACATCGCTGGTTACTTGGACGTCGAGGGTCTCCAAGATGTAAGTATAAAACATACATAAGGAGCTATTTTACCAACGACATACGAACAATTTAAATTTTTGGATATGTTTTTGTTTTTTTGCAAGTCAAATCCATGCAACTATAACAATACTTTACCATCTCATGTTCCTTTATACCTAGTTGATTTGATTTTGTCTTTTGTGTACTCCTAAATGAGTTCAATTCAAAAGTGAATACCACTATTATCTAGTTCTTGCCTAATTACCCAGCTGTACCAGTTTATTTTTCGGATGTTTGGATTCTGTCTTTCCTTTTTTATCTTCTATCGGTAGATTAATTACAACATTATTAATTAACAGATGGAAACCTGGCTAGAAGCCAACAGCGCAACCTTCCCCGAGTACCAGCTCGGCGTCAACAGCGTGGCCTCGGCCCGCGCCAGTCAAGCGTGGGGTGCTGAGAAGGCGAGTCAGATCCTGACAGCTGCTAGAGGGACCAGCTCCGCCGCTACTCTCCTTCCTACCCTCACTCTCTTGTTCGCAGCTGTGGTGTCTATGCTGCTGAAGTAGATAGAAACAGTGCTTGAGTCAGTCTGTATAAACATTACACTGAAAAAAAATGTTTACATTGATTGAGATCTTGTCTAATGTGATCACGCTCATGAATCCAAATGAGCATGAAAAGATCTTGTCTTCTGTGACTATGAGAACTTAGTTAAATCGTAATAGCTCCTTCTACCAAGTAATGAATTTTCCTTACAAAGTGTAGTTATTTTATTTAATTCAGAGATAAAATGCAACAAAGTTGTTTGCTAACCCCGTGCAAATAAATATTTAATATGTGAATATTTATTTTGACTTAGAGCATTGATATGTTAATGATGTGCCTATTTTTGTTTTAAACCAATTCAATATGTTGCAGCTACCATGGATTCTTGTTTGTACTGAATGAGATATTTATCATTCCAACTATTTTGACGCCAACTAAGATAGAATGCGTCTTAGTTAGACTATTTTTTTTCAGTGCACTCATTACAAGTAAGAAACTCACTGTATTTCTCGAGTGTATTCTTACCTCTATTATTTATAATACTATTGCCATCTTGAGTTCAAGCTGAAACATAGAGAAATCCTTTGTTTGGCTGCTAAGATTGATTAGTAATTTTTGTTGTGAAATGCAAATAAACAAAATATCCATAAGACATCTTTGGTTTTAATCCTGTTATCTCTGTAAGAAACGCGCCGAATACTAATATGACAAATTTTTGTGAAATGTAAGGCAGCATTAAATCGAGATACTGAACCCATCGAGTAGAAATTGTATCCGATATTTGATTCAAGGTAGCATTAAATAGAGATACTGAACCAATCAAGAAATTGTGTCTAATAAATACATCAGTATCATCAGTATCATCATCCATCATCCAGTATCATAATATGTAAATGTTTCAGTCGAAATCTACGTATCCACTCGCTTTCACGTACAGGCATTTCAATTCCAAATTTTCCAACTCATAACGTAAATTATATTTTAAGGTTAGTTTATCCTAAACAATGTCACTTTTCAAAAGTACCAGTTGTGGACTCCTAACTACGCCACCGACACAGCCCGGCGAGTTTATGTCGGGAACATTATTCTATTTTCCTGAGTTGATACTCGGTATCAGAAAAGTAAAAAATCGTCTTAATTGGACACCGGTATCCTATGACGATCATTTTTTCTTCGTATGATACTGGTTACCAAACTCTGGTATCATACGCGGCCGAAGGCATAGAATCATAGTCACTTTTTGTAGTAGAAAGGTACATTGTCCCTGAGTAACATTGACTATAACAAACTACATAAGTCAAGTGACCGAATGACGGTGCTAACTAAAATTTTAAGATTTTGTGACATTCATCGTTCTTGCAGTGGACCCTTCATATTATTCCATCTAGGTATGGTGTGATTACGTACCTTAAATTTTACAAAAAAAAAAAATGGCTATTTCTTATAAAACAAAATGGTTGGAACCCTAACTAAATGTCCCCGGTAAAAAGCTTCTGGGTTGGGAATTTTAGTTTAGTAATGAAAATATTGATTCGTCATTATTATCCATTGACGTAAAATTTCAGTGACGATGGTGCTTTTGCGCTGTAAATCATAGTTTTCCTGGCTAAATAAGGATTTATTGTGTATTAAGATGTGTAGGTAATTATTTCATAACTGAGTCTATGATTCGCGAAAACGTAAGAGGAAGCCCCATATCCTGATTAATGACATAGAAATTTTGTTAGAATTAATTGAACTATAACATAAACTATGTATTTGTGGCGTTAATAAGTTATGATCTTGTATTGAATTACAGTTCACACTGTGACCGAAGCCGCAACCAGGAGCTAGTCCATGATAAATCCATAACTAAATGACCTAACAAGTTTTCCTTGAAAATACATTCACCTATGTAATACAATGTAGGTTTTATTTACGAAGCATAGGTTTATGATAAATTGATTTATCAGAAGCACTTATTGTCAAGAAGTAAAGCCTAGCTGCTTACGTTATTTCAGCTGAAGATACAAAATAGCATTAACAGGTTTCTGGAGCGTATTATTGACAAATGGTGTTTTCGGATCTACTAAGACCTAGTTTCAACTGCCAGTGTTTTTCAGAATTTTCTCAAGTAGGCATTTTTTTATGGATCTGCGGAACTAGTATTTGGGCTTTTACTGGCTACGCACAGATGGGTATCCAGTATTATAAGTTTATCTTTGTTCCGTCTATTATATTTTTGTTGTCATGATTTTCGCCTAACTCCACGCTATCTCCATAGATAACAATGGTATACATAAACCAGGCATAGGCGTTTGCGTAATATGCTGATAGTGCGGTTTCATAGTTAGTAATTCATTTTATGAAGATATTTTCCCGTACGAATGGATTTATACCGTCAAGCAAAGTGATTTCGGCCATAGCCAAACATCGTTCGGTTTTCATTCACTCCGATGAAATTGAAACTAATTTCGAAGGACGAAGTTCCAAACGAAGGTTTTTCTGAGTACTCGGAGAACTCTAATTTCGTGCCGTATATTCCGCAATCGTTTTGTGGAGTAAGTCCCCTGGGGAAATCCGTAAAAACGTTCCTGTCATATGGAATAGGTCCTGTCTGCTTTGCAGCTCTGCTGTCTGTGGAGCAAACAGGATCTACTCTGTTGATTAAATAAGCTGATAATTTAAGGGCAGGTGGGTATTTTGTATAGTTATTTATGATATTAAAGACAAAGAAGTAGACTAACTGAATAAATTAGTATTTGTAAAAAAGCTAAGGTACAATAACAATATCCATAAAAAGAGACTGCAAGGTAAATGAGCACATACATACGAAATAAAACTGTTTTAAAACATTTTTATGAATAACCTCATAAAAACCGTCAAAATTAGCTTGAACCACGCTTACAAATAAGAAGAAATACTGTATCACAGGTAATCTCAATACGCATACCTACTGATAACAATTGTAATACCTATCTACTTAAGATGACTGATAGCAGTGTGATAGTAGGAATCATTATTTTAGAGACAATGCAGTTTAGACGGTAAATTGGTAAGGTGAAGACGCTTCGGTAAGTTAAGCAAGTACCTTTTGTAATTAAAACTGCTCCTGATTTTTTTGAAAGCCATCCAAATATCTTTTTTATTTTTGATTAATTTCTCTTCTAGAAATTATATATTTTTACCGTCTCTATATGTACCTTATTTACATGTTTTTGATGCAATAAACTTTACTGTTATATTTTTATGTATTTATGGCACTATCGGTACTCTTATATGTAAATGGTTTTTATTTATTTACCTATTAATTATTATAACCGTTGTAATTTATTTTTCGTTTTATTAAGCTACATGCCTGCTTGTTTTTGTAAATCTTCTGTTTTATTGTAATTATTTTCATTATATTTTTACCATTTCTTAAGTATATCAATTATCTAGTTCCCATAACACAAGCTCGGCTTAGCTTTTGGTTAGATGATGCTGTGTGACTAGTCCAGTATTATTTATTGTTTTTAAATTTATTATCTATTGGCCTAACAAAATATTTTTTTATCTACAGCCATGTCGCGCTTCCTATTACTGTTGGCCCTGGTTAGCCAACTCAGCCTGGTCTTTAGTGACACCAACTACAGACTCAACACCCCACTCAGACCCAAGGCTTACTTCCTTGCTATCACTCCTTACTTCGACACCAATGACACTAACGCCTTCACCTTCCTGGGAGAAGTTGAAATCACCTTCACCACTACCGCTGTCACTAAACAGATCAAAATACACTCCCAAGACCTTGTCTTCAATGCCACTAACATTGAAGTGGTCAGAGGACTTACTCTTGTCCCCTTGAACGCTACAAATCCTCTAACTTTCGATACAAAGTATACTTTCGCGTATATAAATCTTCAAGATGATCTGCAAATAGGAGTCGAATATAACCTACTGATAACGTATCACGGGCCGATAAGAGAAGATCTCAACGGATTCTACAGGAATTATTACATTGAGAATGGAGTTAAGAAGTAAGTAAAATTTACATAGTAGGTAATGATTTGTTTGTTTTATGAGATGAAAGTCATAGTGTAATCAGTAGACATTATCGAGGTACAATTAGATTAATGCAATGATTTTCAAAATTATAATGGGTTAATTCACTGACACAACGTAAACTACAGGTTCTGCTTATCACAAAAACACTAAATGATGTCTCAATGAGATACTGAAGACCGATCTCCCACTCTCATCCATGCCGTCTTCTGCCATCTGTTAATTCAGGGCAGAGCCCGTTTTTAAGTTTAGTTTTAAATAAAGCCATTCTAACAAATGATTATTGAATGGAGAGGGATCTCTTCAGACCAAGTATATAAGTTAAAACCCAGCAAATTCACAAACATCCATGATGCGTCACGTAGTGGTAGTAATTTACCAAGAAACCTGTACAGTGTAATAGTCAGATTTAAGTTTCTGCTAATCCTTGGACAGATATTAAAATTGACATTTGATAATTTTGTCTCAATGGTCATTATTGCCATAGCAAACATGTATTTGGAATTCCCTCACGAATATCCTTGCATCCGGGATAAAACCTTAGAAGTTCATCACCATTCAGTCTTGAAATACGTCATAAGTATCTAAATGATGAAGTGGGAATTTACTAGGTTCTTGTAGCTTCAACTTTGAATAGGTCGTTGTGAAAATAATTATCATATATGTACCTATATTATAAGTTATGTTATAACGACAAGTAGTAGGTACTTGTAGTACTACTTGTCTTATTATCATGTTACAAACACCATTAAGAGATAGCATTGTATGTAGCTAAATGCTTCTTATTATAGACTGTAATCGGGAATTGGAACAAACAATCTGAAGTGTTCTTCAATGACTTAGTCGATGACCTGAGTAAATTAATACTCTCCACGCATTTATTTTCTTTGACTAAATGAATGAATACATTTTCATATACTACGTAATTTGTCAGCTTGATATACCTATGTCGGAACTCGTTAGTCCCTATATATTTCGAGACGATAGATTCGATTTACTATTCTTAAAAAGAAGTACAGTCTATGAAATATCGCATTCTTTCATTTAGTCAATGAAAATAAGTTCGTGGGTGGTACAAAGTAATACTTATTCCATTGACCACCTACAATGGACCTATGACCTGGTGAAGGTTGCAGGAAATTGCTGGATGCTGGCAGCGCAGAATCGGTCATTATAGGAGTTTTTTAGGGGAGGCCTATGTCCAGCCGTGGGCGTCGTTCGGCTCATATCGATTGTTTCTGATACAATGGGCGTAAAGACCACTTTGGGCAAAACGACTTTTTGATGCAACCTTACATAATTTTTCACGCTCTTTCGATCGGTGTATCTAAAATTGCGCTACGACGAAGAAAGTGGTTTCCACCTAAAATTTAATATTTTTTTTACATTTTGCAAATATTACGGTTTATATAACCTGACCCTTGTATGTACTTAAATGGTTGTTACAAGGCCTTTAATAAATATGTCGTAAATTGGGTCGTAATTACATTATTTAGGTATTCAGGGGTGTAAGTAGGTACATGCTAATTTTTAAACAAACACTCATATATAACTGTAATTAAAATAAATAAAGGACAGCCCAAATATAAGAACTTTCTTCCTAAAACCAACTTTATAAGTTTAAAAACAAAAAAGTTGTGTTAAAACGGGCAATTGCAGGCAGTAGACGATTTGGAGTTATGCCCTTCATATCGGAAACAGTCGATATGATGGTGCTGATGATCATGATCCCAATTTATATTTTTTTCGCTTAGAAGACCTAACGGAAAGCTAATTTTACTACTTTGGTAGTAAATAAGTGTTTTCTTGAAGCATGTAGCATGTTTACCGCAAAATTTTTACAATTTCTTCTTCTTTATCATTACTGAAAAGCATTCGCAAGCTTTTTTAAGGCCACCTTCTTCTGGTTTTCTAAGAGCTTGTGATTTAGTTAGGATTCTGAGAGTTTGGGATTTAATTATGATCCTATTAATAATATTACCCGTTGGCTGGCTTACACTCAATTATCTACATATATCTTAATCAACATAAAAATTACCACACTACTAATAAACGCGAAAGTTTGGATCTTTTAATTTTTTTAATCTCTGTTACCTCTTCACACCAAAACTACCGAAGAACAAATCGATCTGAAATTTTAAGTAGTTCTATACTTGGATTAACATAGGCTTTTTATCACGAAAAGTTGCAGGCAGCAGTTACCAATTAATCCACGTATGTACTTACCCCATTTCCAATATTTACAAAGTAAACCCTAAAACCAATCAATCCACATGTCGCACAGACTGTTCACCTCATTTCAGATGGCTGGGCGCCACTCAAATGGAACCTACGCACGCAAGAAAGGTGTTCCCTTGTTTCGACGAACCTGAGTATAAAGCCACTTTCTCACTCAGCATTGACCGGCCTGGGAGTTATAGCGATTCTTTGGCTAATACTAAGCGGCAGACTTCAGTGCAATTGTGAGTATGGCGAATTGGTCTCAGTAATTAGTGTACACATGCAATCATCATCAACCTAAATTAGTCCACTGCTGGACATAGGCCTCCCCTAATGAGCGCCATAGCGCCCTGTCTTCAGCTTGCCGCATCCAGCATCTGCCTGCAGTCTTTCGCAGATCGTCATCCCACCTGGCCGGAGGGCGTCCTACACTACGTTTGCCGAGTCGTGGTCTCCACTCAAGAACACGTTTGCCCCAGCGGTTGTCGGTTCTTCGCGAGATATGGCCGGCCCACTGCCACTTCAACTTGCTAATTCTTTGAGCTATGTCGATAACTTTGGTTCTCTGTCGGATGTATTCGTTACGAATTCTGTCCTTCAGAGAGACTCCGAGCATAGCTCTTTCCATAGCTCGCTGAGCGACTTTGAACTGGTGGACCAGCCCTACCGTGAGTGTCCACGTCTCAGCTCCGTAGGTCATGACGGGTAGGACGCACTGATTGAAAACTTTAGTTTTCAAGCATTGCGGTATGGATGACGAGAAGACTCGACGTAGTTTCCCAAACGCTGCCCAGCCTAGCTGGATCCTCCTCTTGGCCTCCTTCTCAAAATTATTTTTACCCAACTGCAGAATTTGCCCAAGGTAAGTATACTCGGAAACAATTTCGAGAAGGTGGCCATGTACGACGACCGGTCCCGGATCAATGAGGCCATTGATCATGACTTTGGTTTTATCCAAATTCATGCCAAGACCGATGCGTCGCGAGGCTGAGGCTAGGCCGTCCAGCATCTGGTTCAGCTCCTCTAGCGACTCCGCCATTAAGACTATGTCATCAGCGAATCGCAGGTGTGAGATGTGGTCGCCGTTTATGTTGATGCCCTTACCTTTCCAGTCCAGCGTCTTAAACATATCTTCCAACGCGCTCGTGAACAGTTTCGGGGATATAACATCCCCCTGTCTCACTCCTCTGCGCAGTTGGATGGGTTTAGACTGCTGGCCCTGTACTTGGACACTCATGGTGGCGGCCTCGTAGAGACATCTCAGCACCTCGATATAACGATAGTCTACTTGGCATCGCTGTAAGGATTCCAGAACAGCCCAGGTTTCGACAGAGTCAAAGGCTTTTTCATAGTCCACAAAGGCCAGACACAGAGGCTGATTATACTCTTCGGACTTCTGTATAATCTGCCTCACCGTGTGAATGTGGTCTATGGTGCCAAATCCTCCGCGGAACCCGGCCTGTTCTGGTGGCTGGAACTCGTCGAGTCTCCTGGCGAGACGATTCGTGACCACTCGTGAGAACAGCTTATAGACGTGGCTCAGGAGCGTGATGGGTCTGTAGTTTTTAAGGAGGGTTTTATCTCCCTTCTTAAAAAAGAGCACCACCAAACTCCCGCTCCACGCCTTTGGAGTTCTCCCACTGTGAAGGACGGCGTTGAAGAGGTTTTGTAGCTCCTGTACAACAGGGGCACCTCCGGCTTTCAAAAGCTCTGAAGTTATTCCGTCCTCACCGGGGGCTTTTCCATTTTTAAGCTGCCTCAGAGCTAACACGATCTCGTCTTGACTGATGTCTGGCAGTTCGTCGGTATAGTGGCGTGTCAGGGTGGCTCTAGAATCATGGTCGTCTCGCCGGGAATGGGGGGCATGTGCAGCGTATAAACGGCCATAGAAATCCTCTATCTCGGCGGAGATCTCCGGTTTCGACGATACGGTCCTCCCGTCGTGCGTTTTAAGCTTCGTCAGGTGGCTCCTGCCAAGCTGCTGAGTGAATACTTTGGACCCTCGGTTTCGCTCTATCGCCTCTTCGATGAGGCGTGTGTTGGAGCTCCGAAGGTCGCGCCGTACCATCTTCGCAATTCGCTTGTTCAGGTCTGACCTCTCTAACGAAGACGCTTGAGTGGTTTCCCGTCTTTTTGTCATCAGACCGAGAGTCTCATCCGAGAGTTTGGATTTCTTGCCAGTGCGCTGCTTTTTGCAAAACTTGATGCCCTCATCCCTCAGCGTTTCGACCAGATTGTGTAGGGTCTCGTCAGCGTCATCAGTGGGATCCAAGGCAACAAATCTATTCCCGAGAAGCTGCTGGAACTTCTCGGTGCCCGCCATGATTTGGATTGGGTTAGGTCGGAGCGTGGACTTCATCAGACGGTTTCTTTCAAGCTTCAAGTTGATATTCAGAGAGCCTCGGAGCAGTCGGTGATCAGATCCGGTATTGAACCTGTTGATCACTGAGACATCTCTGAATATGTGCTTGCTATCCGTCATGATGAAGTCGATCTCATTTTTAGTCACAGTGTCGGGGCTTTGCCATGTCCACTTCCTTTGAGGCTGTTTCTTAAAGAAGGAGTTCATTAGGAACAGCCCCTCTTTCTCAAGGAAGTTGACAAGCATTTGCCCCCTGTGATTCCTTACTCCATAACCATGCGGGCCTATTCGGGATTCGTTGCCAGTCTGGGTTCCCACCTTGCCGTTAAAGTCCCCCATAACAACGTTGAAGTGGGCCTTAGTGGTGTTGTGTAAGGCTTTGGATATGTCTTCATACATATCCTCCACTTCATCATCCGAGTGTGTCGAGGTCGGTGCGTAGACCTGAATTACCTTCATGCTATACCGCTTGGATAGCCGAAGGATCAGGTACGCTACCCTGTTCGACACACTGGAGATTTCTTGAACGTTGCTAGCGAGAGCCTTATTTACGAGGAACCCTACGCCACCCTGGGATGTTTTATCACCCTCGCGAAAGTAGAGAAGATGGCCTGAGTCTAGAGTTACGGTGTCCTCCCCCTCTCTACGGACTTCACATAACCCCAGAACATGCCATTTAATATTCTCTAACTCCACTTCCAACTGCGCTAGATGATGGTCCAGCCTCAGAGTTCGTCCGTTAAACGTCGCCAGGGTCAGTTTTTTGAGCAATGAATGGTAGCCTAATGTAGCCCGGGGATTCCTAGCACCCCCTGCCCCGCCGTTACCGTGGCCGCTACCATGGCCAGGAATAGCGAGGCGGCCGGGAACTGGGGGCCATTTTTTGGCTGCTTTCATCATTGGGGGGGTAATGCCCATAATCCCCACGCTGGGCATTGCGGGTTGGGGATCGCAGTTTGGTACAGTTGCTCTGCAGGGGGCGCTGCTGCCCGCCCCCCGGTGTGTGTTTCCCTTAGTCGCCTCTTACGACACCCACGGGATGAGTTGGGGTGGTGCAATTCTATGCCGCCAGCACCACACATGCAATATAGTAATATAATAATAATGTCCTCCTAGCCGAATTTCGACTACGGCGGCCAGTCTCTCGGAGACTACCCAGATGCGCAGGATATATTATAGTGCACAAGTGTGTGTTCACTCTCTGTTCCCTCACTCTCATAATCCGATGGGATGACAGATCGACACGATCGGGCAGAGGTTAGGCGCAGGACCAACGGCTTAACGTGCTTTCCGAGGCACGGGGGTGTAACACCGCCAACTTCCTGACTCCGGGTTACTGTGAATTTTTCTTGCTAAAAAAACCCCAATAACAACTATTGGCCCGACCCGGGATTCGAACCTAGGACCTCATAATCGGTTGAACAAGCTGACCGCTAGACCAACGAGGCAGTAAAATACTATACACCTAGTACTAACTAGGTGTGCATAAAACGCGCTATCGTTACTGTGCATCATTTATTTATTTATTTCATGCTTAGCGACAACTTTTTTTGATGTCACGGTTGTAACTTTTATTTGTTCGTACCAACTTTACTTGTAATTTTGTGACACATAATAAATTTAATGAATAACACTACCACCACTTTTGTTATAGAACGCAACTCGATCACACAACACAACACTGACGGTATCAGAATGCAGATCTCATTACAAGTAAACCCTGTGTTTGCATGAGAATAAAGTTCTCTAAACCTACGTTTGACATCGAATGTATATTTTTGTACCAATGGGAATTAAATCATTTTGATTGCTCTCCCATTTATATTTTCGTTACTGATAAGTAATAGGCTATAGTGCTTGCTCAAATGTACGACCTATTTCAAAAAGTGTTCTTTTTACAAACTTCTCATATTTTTCGTGCAAAATATAGATCCATATCTACAAACGCTCCATAGATTTTAAACGGATCGCTCTGCAAACTTCGCAGATAGGGGGGGATGGGTATTTTTTCGACTTTTTTTAAATATTTCAGAAAGTATGAAACCTACAGAAATTTGAAAAACTGTTTGGAAATTTCCAAATCAATACCTTTCATTTGATACCCCACTCGGTGAGGTAGAAAATTTTGAAAATTATTCCCCCCCTTTTGAAAATGATTCCCCCCCTTTTTATATCTAATCTACCAATTAAATAATAATGACTAATTTATAAATTGTATATTCACACATAATATGTAGAACGTTCCAATTAAATAGGTATTCAATGTTTTAGATCCAATGGATACGTCAGAGAAATTTTCTACCCAACACCTGTCATGTCAACATACCTCGTCGCATTCTTGGTATCCGAGTTCCAAGGTATCACCAACAATAACACGAATGGGTTCGGTGTCTACACGCGACCAGAAGCTCTGAACCAGACGAGCTATACTATGGACTTCGGAATGAAGGTGGTGCAAGCTTTGGGAGACTTCTTCGGGATTGACTATTACTCCACTGATGAAAATCTAAAGCTAGATCATATTGCGCTGCCGGATTTCAGAGCGGGGGCTATGGAAAACTGGGGCCTGATCAAATATAGGTATGATTAATTTTTTTTTAAGTAATGTGCTTTGATAGAGGAACGTAATAGTAAAGCGTAATACGACTTTGCACAAGGTCTCATAGCACAATTAAACAAAAAAATCCTAAAACCGTAAATTTGTAGTTTATTCACCAAAAAAAACTTTTGATTCTTGCTATAGACCAAAACCCGGGTACCCGTTGAACTAGAATCATAAAATCTAATATGAAGCAAGGTCTTATATCACAAATAAAGGGAAAAATCTAGAAACTGTAAATTTGCAGTTTATTCACAAAAAAATTTTTTTCGTCTCGCCATGGACCAATACGTACAAGGTACCTTCCCGTTAACCTAGAATCATGATAATTTGGCAAGACACCGGAACCCTTAGTGCGCGAGTCCGACTCGCACTTGACGTTTTATTTTAACATCTTACCGCATACAGCCATTGCTGAACATAGAACTCCCCCAAACGACACCACGAATAGCAATCCTAAGCCACTTCCATCCATCGACTCTCTGTGACCTCTACAAATTCGGAAACTTTCTATCCCCGAGGTAGAAATATGTCTATCACAAGATATTTTTAACCCCCGACGCAAAAAGAGAGGTATGTTATAAGTTTAACGAGTCTGTCTGTGTATCTGTCTGTGGTATCGTAGCTCCCAAACGGATGAACCGATTTTCGTTTAGTTTTTTTTGTGTCATAGATAATTTTTATCCAGAGTGTTCTTAGCCATATTTCATGAAAATCTAAGGCGAGGTTTTGAAATTTCTAAATTTGTTCTTGTTAAATTGTATGCCAAAGTTGTAGCTCAAAAGAACATTTATAGAACATACCAGAAAAATGAATTTCTACCTACGTTTTCAGGGAATCCCTCCTACTCTACGTTCCTGAGGATTCCAGCCCTTACTACAAGTACCGCGTCGCTCAGATAATGGCTCATGAGACCACTCACATGTGGTTCGGAGACCTGGTGACCTGTCATTGGTGGAGCAACACTTGGCTGAATGAAGGATTCGCCAACTACTTCCAGGATTATATTACAGCTACGGTAGACAATCAGATATAATAGTTATGAAAAGTTGTAGTTAAAATTTCCTCTCCGAGTTCGAAATGCCTTAAAATTTTATAACAGCAAGCCGAGGTATATTCTGACAGACACAGTAGATTTTGCAGTAATCAATCCTAAATTGTTTATCTCTGTTCCAACGGTGATTGCTATGACGTTTATTTGTTGCGATTCATGTTTTTTTTTTCACGGGAGATGTTATCGCGAAGCGATAAAGCCCTCAAATAAGTTTTTTTATATAGTTATCCGTTGTACAGTGACAAAGCAAAGAGGTACAAAAGTAATTATAACTATATCACTAATCAAATCAACTAAACCCCAGCCAGTTCGCGAAACTAAAAAACAGCCGACAATTAAAATTAGTTTGTCGGCCAGAGAGTATACTTTTTCATCATCATCGTCATTCGGATGGAATGACGTCCACTGCATCCAGCAATTTCCTTTCATCAGGTTGTCGGTCCACTGTAGTTGTAAAATAGTTTATTTATATGTGTCTTCTCTTTATGTAGTGATTAATAAATGATATGTTTGTATTCGAAATTAAATTCTATAGTAGGTATTCGTTTCGACTGGTATTGATATGGATCAGTTGAGCTACAGATTGTTTACTATAGTCTCAATTGTAAATACTTAATTCTGTTTTTTTTTTTCAATTATTCGATTAAAATTATCTTATTTCTAACCAATCTACCTAGGTTGATCCATCAGTAGCCTCCGCACACGCCCTGGTAACGGGCTCTGTCTACACGGCATACGACGCAGACAGCTCATCATCATCACCAGCGATCACCAACAACGATGTCAACTCACCTGCCGAGATTAGCGGACACTTCGGCGCTATCACCTATCAGAAAGCAGGATCTGTCATTAGAATGATGCACCATTTGATCGGCGATGCAGCCTTTAAACATGGATTAAATAACTATTTGGAGACAAAGTAAGTTTAATTCCCAGAAATATATCCAGAGTTTAATTACTGTGTACAGCTGGGTGGTGCCGGCTTAGAATTTGCACCACCCTAACTCTTCCCGCGGGTGTCGTAAGAGGCGACTAAGGGATATCCACCGGGAGCGGGTAGCAGCGCCCCCCGCAGAACAATTATACCACCAAACTGCGATCCCCAACCCGCATACCCAGCGTGGGGATTATGGGCATTACGCCCATGAGATAAAAGTCAAGAAGGCGCTTATCAGGGGGAGGCCTGCGTCCAGCAGTGGACCAATAAAGGCTGTTGAGGTTTGAGGTTGAGAGTCCTAAACAAGATCTTTAAATTGTTTGATTCTTCTTTTTACTGGTGATTTTGTGAGGCTTCACACAGTCTCAAAGGCAAAAGCTAAATCATCTGGGTAGCCAATTACGCACATTATTTTGTGGGAATAAGTTATTGTTAGAACTAAAGTCATTTATAACGGGATATTTACCATGATTTGAGTATTTTTGAGCTTTCCAATAACTTATTACATAACTTTTAACAACATAATTTATTAGTCATTCCGTGATCATGGCGCATGAAACTGTGCCGAAATATTGGAAAGCTCAAAACTCAAATCATGGTAAATATCCCTTTATAATTTAGTGTTATTATCCATGATGAATTTAAAAGTTTAATTGTTAGAATTCAGTTGAATTTACTCCCGCCATAACAAAATTAGCTTTCCAGCAAAAGTGCAATCATAGAGTCAGATGGTAGCATCTGAATCTAATCTTATCATTATTATTAATAACTATTACTATATTAGGTACCAATAATAGAAACAAATTACAAGCAGTATTTACAATTGAAACAATTAAGCTAATTCCAGACTGTTGCAAACAATCAACAGGTATGAGCTCAACTGATGAATATCAATGCCAGTCGGAGGCGTCTCCAAGACGCTGGTTTATTAGTCTGATTATTCTTAAAGTATCTTTAAATGTAAATTTGAAATATTTTAAGAATATTCAGTCTAATGAAAGTCACTTTATCTTTTTTCAGCAAATTCACCTCAGGCTACCCCGAAAAACTATACGCTGCTCTAGAAATCGGCGTCCAAAACACCAGCGCCTTGTCTATGTACCCCAACACTGACATAACTAAAGTCATGAACTCTTGGATCTCTCAAGCTGGACATCCTTTGCTTCATGTAGAAGTGGACTATAGCACTGACAAAATTGTGATGACACAGGTTCCTATTTTATTACTCCTTATGTTTGGTTTTTATAGTGTTTACCCAGTCTTAGGAAAAATTCTAAGTATTTATGCAAGATATTCACTGAGACTGCGCGAACTGCATCTTCTGTCTATCACGAACATTTTTTTGAAGACGCCAGGTCTTAATTCTTACTTTGGGGCTAGATGATGCTATGTGGATTGTCCATCAATATTAATTTATCATTTGTGATTTCTGTTGCGATCAAGGGATTCTGTTCATCTTTTGTTCCTGTTACTTCAGGGGTGCCCCAAGGATCCCATCTTGGGCCGCTACTCTTTAATATTTTTATCAATGATGTGATTAATTGTTTTGAATTTTCTAAAGTTTTGCTTTAAGTACGCTGATGATAAAAAGATTTTTAAGGTAATTACGTCTCTAAAAGATTGCG
Organism: Eupithecia subumbrata; assembly: GCA_949316285.1. NCBI lineage: Eukaryota > Metazoa > Arthropoda > Insecta > Lepidoptera > Geometridae > Eupithecia > Eupithecia subumbrata. The sequence goes on along the minus strand of OX438627.1, from coordinate 2,542,791 downwards.
AAGATCTACAAAGTGATCTGCTTAGATTAAGTACATACTGCAAGGATAATTTCTTATTTCTGAATGTAACCAAATGTAGCTGCATCACTTTTTCTCGCAACAAAACAATTATTAATTTTAATTATCGCTTAAACGATGTTTTATTTGAGAGAGTAACGGAAGTTAGAGATTTAGGAGTTGTCATTGACACAATAAGTTGACATTTAAATCTCACATTCAAAATATATCAGATCGCGCATATCGATTGTTAGGTTTTGTACTTAGAGTTAGTAAAATTTTAGTAATTTTAAAACGATGGTGGTTCTATTTAATTCCCTGATCAGACCCATCTTAGAATATGGCTCTAGTGTCTGGAATCCTCGTTATCTAGTTTATGTTAACAGTCTTGAGCGAATTCAGTCAAAGTTCATTAAACATCTTAAATTTAAAATCAATAACTCAAATCAATCTGTAATAGTTAACATGGATTCACTTCAAAGCCGACGCACGATTAGGGACCAAATGTTGTTGTTTAAAATCATAAGGAACTTGGTTGACTCACCGTACTTGTTAAATCAGTTAGCTTTAAAATGTCCACGTATGAATGCTCGTAAAATCAAAAACCTTTTCATGTTAAACAATCATAAAACTAATTATGCAGGCAATTCTTTTATTCCTAGAGTAAGTAGGTTGCACAATGAACAATTTTCTAAATATGACATATTTTCGCTCTCTAAGAATAACTTTAAAAAACAAGTATCTCTCTTAGGTTAATTTTGTGTATTCATACTTAATTTGTCTTTGTTTGTGTATTTTCCAAATTAGCGTCAGTAACGTTGTTGTGTTTTATTGTAAATAATGTTTCTATTATTGGCATCTTGATTGGTTTATACGTAGCTATATACATTGTTGACTTTAAGAAAATTGTATACTGTATGTGCCATAATAAACGAAAAATAAAATAAAATAAAATAAAATAAATAAATCATAACTAAAGATTTTCTTCTTCCAGAAACGTTTCTACACAAACTCCAGCCTGTCTTCCGATGAAACCTACGACATTCCTATAACCTATGCCACAGGGGTGAACACTTCCTTCACAAACACAAAACCCGCGTTTGTCATGAGGAACAGAACTCATGAGTTCGTTATTGACGGGATTGGTTCGAGTCATACTTGGGTTATCTTCAACGTTCAGGAAACTGGTATGAGTGATGCATTTGGACCTGTTAGCCTAGACTTTTTAGGACCATCAACTTGACTTCTTTCATGGTTCCTTATTCCAGCTAAAGTACAGTGTACCTACGACCAAATTGTACCGCCAAAAAACACCAACCCTTATCTATTCTCATGTGCTTAGACACTGCATCTGTCATGTATCCAACATGATATATAATACAAAATATCATGCAATCACTCATTATTTGTTTTGTTAGTGTTTCGTTCTTCTGGTCGCATCAAAGGGTAATACTGAAAATCAGTATTTTACTCTTCGAGCAAACCTTTTCCATGAGCTATTGCCTTTTTGACAGGCTGCAGCACACACACAATTTTTATATATCTCTACTTTTTAAATTGTTTACTATTACTTATTTTTTCTAAGCTTTGTTCCTTAAAAATATTAAGTTTCTCTGTGTTATGTTAAGAGGTGCCTTAATTATTGTGACTTCTGTAAGTATTATGTGCTGCAGTGTCGAACAAATCTTTTATCCCATATTGTAAAGTGCTTGAAATGTGGAATTCCTATTACGTCGACTCACGTTACTCATAGCGACCGCCTTTTTTCCCGGTACTGATTGCACTTGGACTGCTTGAACGTTCGCTGTGTAACACGTTGCGTTACGCACCGTAACGCCGGTCAGTACCCGCATTCATGTGTACTCGCTGGTAGTAATTCTAAAACAAATTTTATGTCATCTTTGTATGCATCGATCGACAATTAGTTGTGTTGTTATAGTTCTTTTATAAGCTATTGTACTGAATTGGTACCTGCTTTGCAACAAAATAGGTATCGGATGAGTTGACGCACGTATTAATTATTCAAAGAGTCAACTCATCCGAAGTGGATGAAATTTACGTGGATGAGATGAACACCTACCCAAATTTTCAGGATTGTACAGAGTTAACTATGATGACCACAGTTGGGAACACATAGCGAGTGCTCTCAAGGGATCGGATCGCGAGAAAATTCATCATTTGAACAGAGCAAAGGTACAAACTTGTAGAAACATTTGAACGATAAAACTAATAACATTTGAAAAATAAAAGAATGATGTGTCAGAGCTGTGTGGCTAGTGTGGTGCCGGTTTAGAATTCGGGTGAATTACGGCATCTCGACACACGCTATCTCGATGCACGGAATCTCGACAAATATCGACAAACGTTAGATCGACGCACGGAATCTCGACAAACGTTAGCTCGACACACGGAATCTCGACAAACGTTAGCTCGACACGCGGAATCTCGACAAACGTTAGTTCGACGCACGGAATCTCGACAAACGTTAGCTCGACACACGGAATCTCGACAAACCATTTTATTAACAAAATAAAGAACATAGGTAGTCGAAGCATCATTAGTTTACAAATAAAATAAAATCGAATTGTCTTACATAACAATGCATATCAAATTATGTACAGGCTTATTGGTAATTCACTGACATTGCGTAAAAAGTAGGTTCCTCCCTAGGATCTACATAAGATTTTAAAAACTGAGACATGACGTCCTCACGAATGTGATCGTGGTTATTGGTAGAACCTCTCCTCACCATTAGGTACCTAAACTTAAAAACTTAACTTAACATCGGAAATAAATAAAGGGCAGAAGCTTATATTCACAAAGAAAATAACATTCAATTAATCGAAATAAATTAGAACTAGTATTATTTACAATTGAAACAATTGAGCTAACTGTAGACTGTTGCAAACAATCTACGGGTAGCTCAACTGATCCATATAATAAATAATAAAAATAATGCTGGACAATCCACACAGCATTATCTAGCCCCAAGCTAAGCAGAGCTTGTGTTATGGGTACTAGATAATTGATATAGGTACTCTATAAATAATTTAAAGATATTTTATTCCTAGAGAATCATTAACAATTGTCGGGATTCCGCGCGTCGCGTTAACGTTCATGCTAAGTGTTTTTGTCGAGATTCCGTGCGTCGGGATTGCTTTTATTTTTTGTTTTGTGTCGGGATAGCGTGCGTCGAGATGCCGTAATTCACCCTTAGAATTCGCACCACCCCAACTCTTCCCGCTGGCGTCGTGAGAGGCGACTAAGGGATATCCACCGGGGGCGGGCAGCAGCGCCCCCTGCAGAACAATTCTACCACCAAACTGCGATCTCCCGCATGCCCAGCGTGGTGATTGTGGGCATTACCCCCCATGTGATAAAAGCCAATAAGGCGCTTATCAGAGGGAGGCCTGCGTCCAGCAGTGGACCAATACAGGCTGTTGAGATGAAATTGAGGGTGGGTCAGAATTTATTATAAATGTCTTTTACAGATTGTAAACGACTTATTCGCGTTCATATACTCCGATCAAGCTGGTTTCCATATTTTATATGACGTATTACAATTCATGTCATCTGAAACGGATTATTCCGTTTGGTATGCGGCTTTACGAGGGCTGAACAAGCTGTGGATGACTTACCAAGGAAGTGACGCATTACCTGACGTTCAAGTGAGTTTTTACTAACTAAGAGAGAGAGAGAGAGAGAGAGAGAGAAATGTATTTTACCCAAAACAAAACACATTAGCATGCACAACGAGGAAAGTTCATATTTTAGGCAGAAGACAACACAGTTATCAGCTTATTTAGTAGGTAGGGACTTATATTTACAGAGACGGTCAAGGGTCCCTGCCTCAGCATGATGCAGTATTTATGCATTTGCCCAATACTGCGCTGGTTTTCAGGCAGGGCCCTTGAGAAGTGACGTGTGAGAAGATTACTGTTAGAACTAATCTGCTTAGTATTGTCTTTAAACATACATCACGAAATGAACTGACGCCGTCCGCGCGCTATCCGCGCGGATGTCTACGTACACATTAGGCGTTTTGAAACGTGTGTTATGAGCGCAGTACAGAATTTGGCCCCGAAACCGACGACCTCTATGGCGCCTGCGACACAGGAGGTTGGTTCGATTCCCGCCTCGGGACAAATGTTTGTAAGATCTGCAGATATTTGTTCCGGGTGTTTTCTATGTATAGTAAAATGTCCACCTATGTAGTGTCTTGTATTAACTCTATCAGTTACTTATTTACTCGTAGTACCCATAACACAAGCTCTTCTTAGCTTGGGACTATATAAAGCTGTGTGATTTGTCCAGCATTATTTATTTATTTAAACACCAATGCTAGTAGAAAAATAAAATTTCACATAGTGAAAATTGCAATCAAATAATAATGGAAATAAATTTGAACTAGTATTTACAATTGAAACAATTGAGCTAACTGCAGACTGTCGTAAGCTATCTACAGGTAGCTCAACTGATCCATATCAATACCAGTCATCGCGTCCCCAAGACGCTGGCTGCATTGCCCCACTGTATGGCAATGCTGATGCGCTGCGCCAGATACTCACCAGAAGGGGTATTTTAATTCACCGATTCGTTTCCGAATCGAATCCGACGGATCTTTAAAACGCTATTTTGATTTCGCCTCGGGTTGATGATCGAAAATTCGAAGCGAATCTGTTGCCTAATGGCCATGTCAATGAGGAGGAGCTCTTTAATTCGACTCTCGGGTCACGCGTCGTTTCGACCAGATAATTTTACTAAATTTTTTTTTCATATGATTGTTTCTATTCCTCTCATTAAAGACCTTTTACAGGCGTATGCACTGCAAATTGTTGAGAGCGGCATCAACAAAGTAGGATACGAGGTCGGAGCGAACGATGACTACGAGACCCTGAGGAACCGGATGCAGATCCTAGAGTTCTCCTGCAAGTTGGGGCACCAGGGCTGTATCGACCACATGGTGCAGCTGTTCCGACAGTTCAGGGATAACGGTGTTCCGTGAGTTTAAATACCTTTTAGAAGCATTTTGAATGGCTTTAACTTAGTTTATCATAGTTAATGGTTTAATCGGTACCCTTTATGTGTGGTATGTATTATACCCGATTAAACCATTAACTATGTTAACAAATCGCGAAAGGTTAAAAAGTTTGGTTTATGATATCATGATGGTCTAATAAAATATAATAGAAACTGGTCTACTATCATATCATAAATACCATACATACATTATTGCATTCTTTACCTCTTTCTGATTAATCGAAGATTTGAACACTGCTCCAGATTCTATTCAATTCAATTCATTTATTGCAGGAAAAATGGTCATAATACAAGGTCTTGAACATTAGAATGGTGTCATATACTTCACCAAAACACATTGGCATGCAAAATTTCTTAAAAGTAGGTTCATATATAAATTGCATTAATTTAAAGTTGAACAAAATTTAAAGAATAATTAAACAAAAATAAATATCAATAATGTTGATTTCTACTGATTTCTCAATTTTAGCTCCATAAATTTCACACTATAAAAAGCTTTTTCAATAAGCCATAACTTTAACTTTTTTATAAAAAAATTACAGGTACATTTTGGATGTCATTAGGGATTTTATTATAAATAGAGCCCATGGCATGACAATTCTGAAGATTAAAACTTGGATATGAAAACCCTCAAATAGCGAACCAGATGGTAGAAGTAGAACACATCATGGTCTATGTTTATTTATCGACAATCATAGTGGTAATCATACCACTATGATTGCGTTGTTTTTGCTTTCTTTTAAATGGCCGCCATCGCAGATCGCGTCTGCCTGGGAGAGGCTATAACATAGTGATACAATATTTTGTTATTAGAGTGCGTAAGCCCTCACTTTCTTGTCCTCAATTTCTAAGAAATCAAATTAATATAAAAATAATGTCCAAAAAAATTCTACTTCGACGGAACCCACAACCTTTTCTCAGTACGGGAATGCGGTAACCAATTCCGCCACTGGTCAAGTCACGTCGAAGTTGAAAATTTATTGAGAAAATATTTGATTTCGTATTATAAAACTAGTTTCTGCCCGTGGCTTCGCACGCATTGTTTCAATAAAATCTTTTATGGTTATTTTTATCCCAAGGGAACTGATTTATGGGATAAAAATAGCCTATGTTCTATTCCAGGCCTAAAACTACCTGTTTTCAAAATTTCAGCCCGATCCATTCAGTAGTTTTGGCGTGAAGAGGTAACAAACATCCATCCATCCATCCATTCAAAGTTTCGCATTTATAATATTACTAGCTTCTGCCCACGGCTTCGCTCGCGTTGTTTCTATGGAAACGTTCAAAGGTTATTTCTATCCCAAGGAAAATGATTTATGGGATAAAAACAGTCTATGTATTATTCCAGGCCTAAACCTATCTGTTTTCAAAATTTCAGCCCGATCCTTCAATGGTTTTGGCGTGAAGAGGTTACAAACATCAATACATCCACCCATATACATCCAAACTTTCGCATTTATAATATTATAATATATTATACATATAATGTGAAGTGTGATGTATCATTGAGATCGTGAAAATTCAGCTTAACGAAAAAATATTATGTTTTGTAAGTTATACACAGGTACTTTTTGTTACAGGGTGCCGCCAAGTCTGAGAACCGCAGCGTACTGCACCGGGCTAAAACTTGGAGACGGAGATGATTACGAGTTCTTGTGGAGTAGAATGGAGACGACCAACGTCGCCAGTGAGGCTAGGGTCATCGGGGAAGTGCTGGGATGTACTTCGGATGAAGGGAAATTGAGGAGGTAAGAGAGACAGTGCTGTGTGGTGCCGGCTTAGAATTTGCACCACCCCAGCTTTTACTGCTGGTGTCGTAGGAGGCGACTAAGGGATATCCACCGGTAGCAGGCAGCAGCACCTTCTGCAGAACAGTTCTAGCACCGAACTGTGATCCCTAACCCGCATGCCTAGCGTGGGGAGTATGTGCATGAGATAAAAGCCAATAAGGCACTTATCAGGGCAGAGGCCTGCGTCCAACAGTGGACTAATATAGGCTGCTGAGGTGAGGAGGAGAGAACAAACACAGGGTAAAACGGAATATAAATTTAGATATCAAGTTGTCATTTCTAAGGCTTTTACTGCGTAAGCCCACACATTCTGGGTAATTTCTAAGAAATCAAATAATATCTCAAGAAATTTCACATTCCCGTACGAGAAGGAAGGATGCGGGTTCAATTTTTGGGATTTCATTTGATTTCTTAGAAATGGTCATTAATTCGGTTGAGACATTACATGGAAATTAAACATAGTAATAAAAGTTTCTTTATTTCTGTAGGGATATTTATTGTAGGCCTATCTCGTCCCAGTGCTGGGCAAAGGCATCCCCAATACATTTCCAAACATCTCGATCTTTTGCGGCCTCCCACCACTCAGGGTGAAAAGCTACGAAATCGTACCATACCATGTCGGGCCATAACATGCAATGTTTTAAAATTAAATAATAAAACCGATTCTCATAACCCTGACATGGTTTCAAAAGATCGGGCAAGTCATTGATATTTTATTTTCTCCTCTTCTATATTTTCAGTCTCAAAAGGTCTGTAAGAAAAAAGTTAAATCTTATTTTTCCTTGTTCAGCTATAATAATTTTTCTATTGTTTTTCGATCAGCTACCTGGTTTCCATGCAGAAAGAAAACAGTCCCATTAGGACCCAGGATACAACAGTTCCTCTAGAAAGTGTCTTGGCGAACTACAGCCATCTAGAACTTGTCATGGGCGAGCTGAGAGGAAACTACAGCTATTGGAGTATCATGTAAGTGTTTTTTTCTTCGTGTATTTTACGAGCCTTTACTGTCCCACAGGGCAAAGACTTCCCTTTCGTCATACCAAGGAAGTGATTCTATTTTTATTGTTGTTGACTGTATGTTTTTTCGCCGATTTCAGTTGGGTTTTGAAAAAATCTCAATGTATCCCATCTCATTTTTGCTCTCCAATTTTATAATCAATTCTATTACTTCATCAATCTTCTATAACCAAACTTATTTCTAATAAAATTATTGTAAATTTATAGGAATTCGACGACGGTTTTTAGTTTTTAAATAATTAAATTATTAGAGATCTCAAACCCTTCCTATATGTAACAAGCATTTGCTGCCCCACTAAAGGGCAGACTTCCCTCTCTTCATATCACTTCACTCTTTATAGCATGTTGACATTGGGGTTTTCTGGCCATCTTTCTTGGCCTGGAAAAATATATTTTAGATTCTAAACGAAACAAAGGTCATTGCAGCTTGTGCTTCTCCGTCGGAGCGGTAACAGCTGTCTTTCTGCGTTGAAATAAGTCTCTTTCTTCACCATGCAAACTGAGCACAGCTTTCGACCCAGAAAGATAGCTAACGCACTTGCAGTGTAAAACCACTATAAAGGTACGAGTTGGCAGCGAGCGACATGAGGCACCAGCAGACGACGTGTCGCAGCGACACTACTGGTTTCTATGTATTTCTATGAAATTCCCTCCGTAGTTAGCGACACGAAGCTAGCGACGCGTCGTCGAGCGGCAGACGCCAGTGTCGCCCGACCGCGGATCAGTAGTGCCGCTGACGACGGAGTTGCCGTCTGTAGTCGGGTTCGAAATCATGACTACGCGACGGGACGTTACTACGTGTCGTGGCGACATGAAGCGACGACACGTCGTCTCGTCTGCTGCTGCGTCATGTCGCCTGCTGCCAACTCGTATCTTTAGTAATTCTAATACTTCTTTGACTTCAGTCTGTTTGACGACCAAGGTGTTGTATTATTTTTTGCAGTTACCCATCAATGGACACCGTTCTCTCAACCGTAGCAAATGTACTGCACACGGAAGCTGATTTTGTTGAAGTAAGTTTACCATTTCTATAGTCAAAAACTTTAAAACCTATCTAATGCCTACGAACCGACGAGAAATTTTAACTTTTCAGTACATTTGAACTTATAACTTACTACACTTGCGAGCTTTAAAATGGAATCGCTTTCATCGCGAGTTAATCAAAACTATTTTTTTTACAATTTATGTACAATGAACTATAGATTGTGGTATATCATTTGAAAGGTAATTTTGTTACCTTTCAAGTGATATCAAGAAGATTTAAAATTAATTAAATTGGCTACCTAAATTTTGGGAATTATTGCAATAGGTCGAAGTTGCATCTATCGGCTTCTATCGGCGCCGGAGCTGGATGAGCTGGATTTCTCCCTCGTATCCGCTGTTTTAGCTCGTCCCACATATGTTAGATTGGGTTCAAGTCAGGAATAAGGGCTGGCCAGTCTAGTGTGGGAATGCCGACATGGAAGACGTCTGTCGGTACTGTCTAGTCACTGCTGCGGTGTGGCAGCGGACATTATCGTCCATTAAATCAAAATTTATCGTCGCCAATAAATCCTGCGTAAGGGAAAACATAACTTAACTCATAGTTCACTGCAAAGAAATTGTAAAAATTAGTCTTGAACAACCCTTGAAGCGATTCCAGTTTAAAGCTCGCAAGTGTAGTTTATGCCCGCGGCTCCGCACGCGTTGTTTCTAGGGAAATGTTTGATTTCTATCCCATGGGAACTGGTTTATGGGATAAAAAGTAGCCTATGTTTGATTCCAGGAATAAAATTACCTGTGTGCAAAAATTCAGCGCGATCAATTCAGTGGTTTTGGCGTGAAGAGGTTGCGGGTTCGATTCCCGCCTCGGGACACATGTCTGTACGATCTGCAGATGTTTGTTCAGGGTGTTCTGGATGTTTTCTATGTATAATAAAAAAATATCTATCTATGTAGTGTATTATATTAAGTACTTTTAACAGTTATCTAGTACCCATAACACAAGCTCTGCTTAACTTAAAATAAATAAATAAATAAATAAATAATGCTGGACAATTCACACAGCATTATCTAGCCCCAAGGTAAGCAGAGCTTGTGTTATGGCTACTAGATAACTGATATACTTAATACAATACACTACATAGATAGATATTTTTTATTATACATAGAAAACACCCAGACCAACGTAACAAATTTCTGCAGATAGTACACAAATTTGTTCCGAGGCGGGAATCGAACCCGCAACCTCCTGCGTCGCAGGCGGACCTTCGCCCGCTGCGCCACGGAGGTCGTCATTCATTTCAACTTGGAGCTAGATAATGCTGTGTGAATTGTCCAGCATTATTTATTTACTAAATATGCTCTGTTCACGCATTTACAAGTCAAAGAAATTGACTGAATGAAACAATGCAATATTTCATATAGTCTGCTTCTCTTTAAAAAATAATCCGAATGTATCGGCTTCTGAAATATCGGGACTAACGAGAGCTTCGATATTTATCAAGCTAAGAGATTACAATTTTTCATACCTACATACAGGTATGAAAAATTGTATTTTTTCACTAAGGCGCTGGCTTAGTGAAAGAATACAAGGCAGAGATACGAAGTAACCCTTGGTGGCCACCAAACTAGGCGCTAGTGTGAGGGGCGGCAGCCCCTTAAGTCTAAGAAAATAAATGCGTGGACAGAGTTTATGTACCCACGATTACCAGACTCATTAGGAGAGACTATAGCAGCCAGTGTATAACAAAGGTTTGGCAAAATCACTGCGTAATGACTTAGAACGAGGTCATACATGTGTCACCCTAAACAAGGACCCTCCTATTTGTGTAGGGGTTTTAGGAGAACATACATGATCACTTTCATCCATGATACTTAATGCTATGGATTTAGAAACCAGTGACCACCTTGGGTAATGTAACCTTACAAACTTAAGGTGAAGTGAGTCCCAAAACCCACGTTTTGACTGCACGGAAAATCAATTTTAAGGCAAAAAAACATCAATTTTCTTATTGGTTTTTGATGACAGTCAAAAGTTTATTAATTATCTCAATTTACTACTCACAAATATAATAATTTTTGTCTTGGAAGAGCGAGATTCCCTAATACAGGTTGTTCGATTGCTAGATTTATGAAATGGTGGATAAATGGACTGTAGATTTTTTGTTAATGAATGTTTGTGTGACTCCGAAATTGCGAGACACGAATGCAACGAAAGTGATTACAATCTTGGAGCGAGAATATGAGAGTAGGCGTGAATTGCGTGAATGAGGTGTATCGAGGGTGTTACGAAAAACCACTAACCTTTGAATCAGAGGCGCGTAGCAGTATTCAGCTCTTTCCAGAGTTCCTCGGGGCGTCACGGCTAAAACTATACCTTGGAGATCTGTACTTCACTGGGCGGGCAAGCTTAGCGTTAGCTTAGAGGGGCCGGTCGGAGCAGTAGAGCTAATATGTGGAGTCTCGTACAGCGTCGAAATTCACGTCAAACGCAAACAATTACACGCACCGCACAAATCCGTATCGTATTCTTATGATAATTACAACAACGACAATAAATTATAAATACACCGAAAATAATAACGTAAAAATGTGTACTTTCAACTCGACTTTCCAAGAAGGAATGACATTATTTATTTCAAATCGCGGGAAAACCTAACGGTCATAAATGTACGCGGCGTGAGAAATGTCAGAGTCACGAATGTCAGATACGTCAATGACAAGTCGCAGCGTTACCTATAAAAAGGTGATAGCCAATTCTGAACATTCCGACCACCAAAATGCGCAGTATTTTCCGCAACTTAATAAAAAAAGTATAATTAATCAATTTATAGAATTATGATACGAAACAATTTATCAACAAACAAAAAAAAAAAACAAATTTACAATTAACATAGCTAGATTTACCTAATCCTTTCAGCTAGAATTAGGTGGACTGGGCATCAGGTTCGATGTCCTCGTTCATGGGAAGGACACACAATTTGACCACAGGCCGTTTGCATTCTCCTGAAGCCGTCCTTAGAGTAACTACTCGGCAAACATTATCGGCTCCAAGATGGAGCTGCGTTACCCGACCGAGTTTCCACTTCATCGGACTGCATTGCTCGTTGGCAATGAGAACCAGAGTTCCAAGGACTATATTTTCTCGCGCATCCACCCATTTATGTCTCTGCTGCAGCGTGTGCACATACTCGAGGTGCCATCTCTGCCAGAAGTCCTGTTGCATTCGTTGGATGAGCCTCCATCGACGAAGAGGACTTACGTGCTTTTCTAGGATTGGTTCCTCAGGCAGAAGAGTCAAAGGCTCAAGTGTAAGAAAATGACCTGGGGTCAACGCCGAAAAATCATTTGGGTCGGAGCTTAGTGGTGAAAGTGGCCGTGAGTTTAACAAGGCCTCGATTTGAATCAGCAGCGTGTTAAACTCCTCATAAGTCAGGCGTTGCAAACCAACGACACGAGCGAGGTGAGTCTTAACCGATTTAACTCCTGCCTCGACTAGCCCCGAAAAATGTGGGCTACCAGGAGGGTTAAACGTGAACTCCACCTTCTCGGCCTGCGTCGCCTGCGACATTAAGTCTTTTAACAGGTTACTTGCTCCGACAAAGTTCGTCCCTTGATCAGATACCAATCTAGAGCAACGACCTCTACGAGCTATAAATCGCTTCAAACATGCCAAATATGCCTCCGAAGTGAGTTCTGATGCGAGCTCCAAATGGATTGCTTTGGTGGCTGTGCAAACAAAAACACATACATACGCTTTGTATGTTCTGACGCCACGACCACGACCAAGGGCTATGTCAAACGGCCCTGCGTAGTCCACTGAAGCCGATGAAAACGGTTTCAGTTGACTTAGACGATAACACGGTAAATTTCCCATCCGGGGAGGTGCGGACAGTCGTGGTTTTGCACGGAAGCATTTGACGCAGGATGACACCACGGAACGAATTGCTCGCTTTGACGAGAGGATCCAAAAATCCTGTGCGAGAAGACTCTGTAATGTCTGCGGTCCTGGATGTAAAAATTTCCTATGGTACTCGTCGATTAGTAGATAGGTCAGACGGTGAGTTCGAGGAAGCAGCAGCGGATGCTTCTGGCTATAACTCAGATCGCTATGCACGAGGCGGCCGCCCACCCTGAGCAACCCATTGGCATCTACGAAAGGACATAATTTTCTTAAGACTTTGGGGAGCAAATTTGGGTTGCCTTTATTTAGCGCACGAAATTCTGAAGCAAACACGACTTCCTGTACATGCTTCACTAAGAACTGCAACGCATGGTTAGTTTCGACAGCCGATAAGGCGCCAGTTGATTTCACCGATGCCTTTAAATTTTTAGAGAATCGGTAACAGTAGGCGACGATATTCACTATACGCGAAAGTGACGAGAACTTGTTTAAAAGTCCGTCGACAAAACCAATATTGTTTTCTGTCATAAAAGTCAATATTCTTCGCTCCTCGAGTGCGGACTCATTGTTTGCAGCGTACGAACTTTGCGGCCATTCTTCACGAGGGTTCAACAACCAGTTCGGACCCGACCACCATGACTGACACCGGATTAAATCTTCGGGCAGTAAACCTCGCGAACCGTGATCGGCTGGATTATCGGCTGTAGGAACATGTTGCCAGAATTCGGAGGGTATACCGTCTTGGATTTCCGTAACACGGTTGGCAACAAACGTTTTCCAACGCGACGGACAGGAATTGATCCAGGTTAATGCAACGCTGGAATCTGACCAAGCGAAGAGGGCACCGACACGATGAAGACCATCTAGGGCGAGGGTTAACGAAGACATAAGCTCAGTCAGCAAGACAGCTGCCATCAACTCCAAACGAGGGATCGAGCGTTTGCGGAGGGGGGCAACTTTCGACTTGGCACAACAAAGTCGGACCTCAGTTGTCCCGTCACTGCACGACGCGCGGCAGTAGACAACAGCGCAATAACCTCGCTCAGAAGCATCACACAAGCCATGAAGTTGAAGAGATGCAAACGAAGGAACCATTCTCCGAGGCAGTGCCACAGCACTCAGCGACGACAGTTGGTTCTTGACCTTAAGCCATTCAGACGAAATGAATTGAGGAGCATCCTCATCCCAGTCAACACCAGACAGCCACAATAGCTGCATTATATATTTGGCAAGGAATACGACAGGAGACAAAAGGCCTAACGGATCGAAGATCCGAGCTATGTCTGACAAGATGGACCGCTTTGTACACCTCTTTTCGAGCGCAGCTGTTCTGAATGTGAGCTGGTCTGCGGTGGGAATCCATAACATTCCGAGGATTTTCAAGGACAAATCCTGAAGGTCTTCAAAGTTGCACATCTTTTCCGAGTACAACTCGGACGGCGGCAAGTCGCGGAGGAACTCTTTAGAGTTCGAAGTCCATTTTCTCAAGTGTAGACCGGCGGATGACAGAATTAGCGTAAGATCACGACGAATTTGAATCGCATTCTCCACCGAGTCTGCTCCCGAGACAACATCATCCACATAAGTGTCCCGCTGTAACACCGATGCTCCAAGGGGAAAACGGGGTGCAAACTCGGACGCCAGACGAGACATGCACCAAAGAGCCTGGTACGGCGCACACGAAACCCCATATGTGACCGTAAGTAGCCTGAAATCGCGAATAGGTAAGTCAGCAGATTCGCGCCATACTACTCGTTGGTAATCAGCATCATCAGGGGTTACCAGGAATTGACGATACATTTTTTTTATATCTCCCGTGAAGACCACTTCGTGCCATCGAAAACGTATCAAAATATCAAAGATGCTTTTTTGGAGTTTGGGACCTGGCAACAACACGTCATTCAACGACCTACCCTCAGCATCTTTGGCGCTAGCATCGAACACTGTTCTTAGTGGCGTGGTGACTGATTCTGGGCGCAGGATACCATGGTGAGGGATATAGTAGAAAGGACCGACATTGGTGGTAGGAGGCTCCACTTCCTCCATATGACCACTCTCCAGATAATCTTTCATAAAGTCGACGTACGCTGACTGGAACTGGGCGTTCACTTTAAATTTACGCTCTAAGTGAAGGAACCGTTTCACAGCAATATCGCGAGAGTTAGAGAAGACTGGTTTAAGTTGAGGATCAGCAAAGGTCAGCGGGACAACCAATCTTCCCTCAGAATTTCGATAACTATTTGCTTCCATAAGCCTATCGCAAGCCACTTCAGTTTTCGAAAAGGCTACTGGTCTGGGCGGCTCGACACTTTCCAATTCCCAGAACCTTTTTATTGAGTTGTCTAGTGACAGGTTGGACACAAAAAAACAATTTTTACGATTATTGGCATTGTTGCCAAGGCGAGCGAATCCGGTGCCAATAGTGCACTCGCCCATCACTATCCACCCGAAGATAGTGGGGATAGCGACGGGTTGACCTGATGCACCCTTAACCAAACCAGGTCTGAGTGCCGACGCCAAAATGTTGACACTTACAAGCATGTCAACAGGCCCTGGTTTATAAAAACTAGGGTCGGCAAGATCCAAACCATCTAAATGCTCCCATGATGAGGTATCAATAAAACCAGGTGGCATGTCGTGACAAATAGTCTGTAGCACAGCAGCTTCCACAACCAAATTGCTTGAGAAGTCCTGACTCTTGGGACTCAATTCACACATAACCGATCCAAGTGTTCTGGTAGAAGCTCTGCCAATTCCATCGACAGATTGGGCTTTTGGGCTCAGCTCTAGTCCCAGCCGGCGTGCGCACGACAAGGTCATAAAATTACAAGCGCTGGCGCTATCCAGCAAGATTCTAATTTCAACAAATTCATTATTATTATTTTTTGCTAAAATCACAGCGGTAGAAAATAATGAATCAGTACTGGATGAATATGCGGCCAGAGCCACCGGCGGTGCCAATTCTTGGGATGTAGTGGAGATAGGAGCAGCTTCATCAAAATGCAACAAAGTATGGTGCCGTTGGCTACATTTTGCGCATGTTACTTTAGAGCTGCATTTTTTGACGGAATGTGCAGGCTTTAGGCACAAAATACACAGTCTCCTTACCTTCACATCCCGGAACCTATTTGCTGGGTTCAGTTTCAGAAACTCCGGACAATTTTCTGGACCATGGCCTTCATTGGGGCAGAACTCACAAGTGGAGTCGGGGGATACAATTAATGATGTTCGATTTTTGGGTGCTGGCTTAGAGGTTGCGGGTGGCCCATGGCAGTTTTCTAGAGCCCGAGCACGTTTGTCCAAAAACTCCATGATGTCTTCGAACAGCGGAATGTCAATATCCGGGCTAAGTTGAAGCTCGAACGCTTCCCGAGTAGCCCCATCCAGCTTTGACCATAACAACTGAAACAGCATGAAATCCTGACTTGGAAGGGTGTACCTTGACAGTATGGCCAAATTCTCTGTGAATGTCCGATGAACCCGTTCCAACTCCGAGGCACTTTTATTCTTCACCAACTCACATTTTAATAACTTTTCATAGTAGGTGTTGGCAATGGTTCTCTTCCTATCATAGTATTTGTGCAGTGCATTGTATGCTGCCATATAGTTGCTGCCTGTCAGTGGATAATTCTTTATAAGATCAAAGGCAGCACCCTGTACACTTGACAGCAAATAATGTAGCTTCTCTACATCTGGCAACTCCCTACTGTGTATGAGCGAGTCGTATAGCTCCTTAAAAGACACCCAGTTCTCAAACCTTCCATCAAATGGCTTTAAAACTATCTTGGGCAATTTTGCCAACATACTGCCATTCTGGATAGTTGGTTTGTTTATCTGCTCACGTATTTTTGACAACCTTGACTTGAGACCTAATAATTTCTTATCAAAAGAAATGGTGTGCGAAAATTCATTGCTACGATCTGCCTTAGACGTACCTGACAATACGTAGATTTGCGCCGAGTGAAACTCTTTACTTATTATGTTGAGATCCTCTTCTGTTACCCCTTCGAGATCCGAGGACTCCAGAAATTCGATCCGCATATAAGAATAATCTCGAGCGATCCTGTATTTATCTCCGCCTTCGGTTTCCATTATTATTGAGTTGAGATTTGAAAAAAGTATTAACAAATGTAAACAAAACAAATAGAAAGCTACGGCTATTTTGCCGTTTCCACTTCTTTTTTAGTGGCTACAACTGACGCCTATTTGTCAACCGAGCTTAGCAATACAAATAGATAAAACGAAAAAGTACATTTATGACCGTTGGATTGTTTTAAATACGTACCCTCAATATTCTTAGCGAATCTAAATAATATTGTCGGAACGGTAACAAACGACAAATTTACCGATTCCAATACTATCTTATAAACAAAACAATGATGCGAAATGTAATGATAAAGCGAAAATGAAAGCTAGTTAAATCCGGTTCGAATGACCAAATGTTCGATTGCTAGATTTATGAAATGGTGGATAAATGGACTGTAGATTTTTTGTTAATGAATGTTTGTGTGACTCCGAAATTGCGAGACACGAATGCAACGAAAGTGATTACAATCTTGGAGCGAGAATATGAGAGTAGGCGTGAATTGCGTGAATGAGGTGTATCGAGGGTGTTACGAAAAACCACTAACCTTTGAATCAGAGGCGCGTAGCAGTATTCAGCTCTTTCCAGAGTTCCTCGGGGCGTCACGGCTAAAACTATACCTTGGAGATCTGTACTTCACTGGGCGGGCAAGCTTAGCGTTAGCTTAGAGGGGCCGGTCGGAGCAGTAGAGCTAATATGTGGAGTCTCGTACAGCGTCGAAATTCACGTCAAACGCAAACAATTACACGCACCGCACAAATCCGTATCGTATTCTTATGATAATTACAACAACGACAATAAATTATAAATACACCGAAAATAATAACGTAAAAATGTGTACTTTCAACTCGACTTTCCAAGAAGGAATGACATTATTTATTTCAAATCGCGGGAAAACCTAACGGTCATAAATGTACGCGGCGTGAGAAATGTCAGAGTCACGAATGTCAGATACGTCAATGACAAGTCGCAGCGTTACCTATAAAAAGGTGATAGCCAATTCTGAACACAGGTATTTCTTTTTCATAAAAGGGAATCTTAAACACTTGTATTGTTGTAGATTAAGCTAAAGAAATAAATAATTTTGTATTTTTGTATGTGTTTGTAACAAAGGTATAAATAAAAAAAAGTTCAAGTTAAGTTCCGGGAAAGTTAGTATACTTACCTGGGGTGTTTTTCGGTAGGTATTTTTTTACTACGGATATTTTCGAGATGTTTCAATGGAAAGTTATAACGTCTAAACGCACTCTTTTAATCCTGCAATAACTCAGATATCATAACTTTTATTTAACTAGGCTTGCAAAATAAGTTAGACAAATCAAATTTTAAACCATAAATTTTGTTAAGTGATAATTAATTTTCTCTTTAGTTATTTGTAGACTAATGGAAGAAGTGGAAATCTCTTTGACTGTCGTACAATACGTGGATTACGTCATTATATATACGTCATTATATGATGTAGTAGTAGCTGCATCAGATAATGAATAACGTCCGTAACACACCTCCGCTGCGGAATACGAGTAGCGGGCTCGCTGGATGAATGCCGCAGCGATCACACCCGTAGCGTAGGCGTGGCTGACGTCGGAGCAGATCGACAAAACCGCGCGGGGAAAGAGGTAGAATTATAGTCAAATCTATGCGTTAGAACAGGCAGTTTCGCTAGTGTTCCGCTTTTCATACATACGGACAAGACATGGCGAAATTACTGCGGTTCCGCTGTTAAGGTGTCGCGGCGGAGGTGTGCTACAGGCGTAAAACTGTCACAAACTAATGTTAAAAACTGTCAAAAGTTAGGATTTTCCTGTCATTGTTTCGTATACCTAATACGATACAATGCCGTTGTAAGCTTAATCCATTTTTTCATCATGCCTCTGGTATTTGAAATCGCAAGGACTGACGTTGATCAGAGCGATCATGTATGGCATCTTACAATAGATTACCCTGGAGTGGAATGTTTGACAAACACTTATTCAGGTCGCCCTCTTAATTAGCAGCGGGAATCTTTTGTTTTTGTTCCGATAGTGTTTTATTGGCAATTAACATTTTGTAAGCAATTCACTCGCATTTTGAAATGAGAACAAGAAAACACCCTTTTCTAAATGGAGGACAGCAGTTGTAGATAAATTCTAACCTTTTAAAAGTCTAACCCCTCAAACGTTCAGACAAAAACAAAATAATAATTGCGGTGCAACTGCAGAGAGATACAGTTGCGGTCATAATTGGAGATATACTTTAAAGATCATACTGGCTTGAAGGTTACTTCTATGTAAAATAGTAAATTTTCATCAAATTCTAAATTTCAGCCCAACATTATAACTGTATGCTACACGGTATGGATAAGCGAAATATTAAAGAATACATAATTTTTAACTTTACAGTTCGAGGAATTCCTGACATCCTGCGCCGCATGTAGCGAAGACGCCAAGACTGCTGCCCGTTCCTCCATGCGGCAGTCGCGCTCATCTCTAGCCTGGGCAGAAAGCCACAAGGCGCAGATTCTGACCTTTTTACGGAGCAGTTCGGCGATCGCCACGCCATGTATGATTCTAGTTGTGGCTCTGGCGGTGGCTTTGGAAACTTTCTTTCTCTTTTGAGGTTAGACTTTTCAGGATTTTTTTGTAATTTAATAACTTTTATAAAATGGATTCTTATGAATAAATTTATGTGTACTATAAATTACATTTGTATTTAAGTAATGTTTAATTTAAACGAAGAGATTCAATTCCACTATGAACATAGCGATAAGCAAATTAATTATTAAATTTAAATGTATTTTCTAATTTTATAGAAGAATTATAATTAAGCTAATAAGTATATGAACTGAACAAAATTTTGAAAAAAAATGTCGTATGTGTAGCTACTAATTTTAAGTATTTTGTTATTAAAATAATAATGTAGTAGTTTCGATAACCGGTGAACACAATGTTAACGTAGGTAAATAAATAAGTATAAAAAACTTGAATGAATGAATTTGTTTTTATTTATTTGAGAAACCATCCACCTTCTTAATATTTCGGGAGATTATCAGTAGAATCATAGCAATAGAATTCCTATCCATTAAGGGAGCAGAGCTCGTGAATTTTACAGGTACTTAACCTAACCTACATAAAAAAAAATCCATAGCTTTGAACAGCATTTTTCTCTTAGTGCTTTTAACATACAATCAAATTACAATTTATTTAACGTTAGAGGTTGCTTTATCTTACGCTATCTTTATGCTATAATAATATTTAAGTTCAGGTAGTCCTGCAGCAGTAGGCGTAAGGGAAAATGCGCGCCTGCCAAGCCGCCGCGCTCGTGTTTTATGTAGTTATTTAAACATGGTGATTAAGAAAATCATTTTATCAAGTCAAACTCTGCAAATTTGTTTAGAAATATTAAGTGTCCTTAATTGAGTACAAAAAAAGTGATATCAATAATTCGCTAGTCATAGTATTGAAAAAACGTTAAAAAAGGGGTAACTTTGGGATTATTTTCTATCGAGTGAAGTTCATTAGATCTTGTAATTGAATACGACTTTGACTAGACATCCTTAGGTAATATATTTCTTTTTTTTTTCAGAATTTTAAACACTATTTTAAAAGTCTCAGATGGTTTTAAAAATCACAAAAATGCGACCTCTGCTAGCCTGCCGAGCCTTAACGCTAAAGATAAAATGATTATAATTATATAAAAGCCTTGTTGTTGAATAAGATATACATACATAGGAATGAATCAAGCGTACCTATAAATAACGTGCGATAATTGGAGCATTGCGATTATGCAAACAAGGTCATGAGAGGACCCAATGACGTGGGTGATGTCATATTGCAAATTAGCTGGGCTTCTATGGAAACAACAAGCCGATTCATTATTTTCAGTTTAATTTCAATTGCAGAGTTAATTTTATTTTTAGCAGACGATATTGACCTTCCTCCTACCTTTTTGTAAAGAAAGAAAGAACAAAATAAAAACTTACTTAAAATACAAAATGATTTTATTCCACGCACGACGTAAGCTGCAACAGTGTCTGAACTAAAGAACAACAAGAACAAAATTAAAATTTTTAAAAATAGCCTTACAGATATTCATGAAACATGGCTAAGATAAGAACACTCGGGATAAAATTATTTACGACACAAAAAAAACTAAATGCAAATCGGTTCATCCGTTTGCGAGCTACGATACCACAGACCGATACACAGATACACAGACAGACACGTTAAACTAATAATAATAAAAAATAAATAATAATTTGTTTTGTCGAATTCGAATAATCCATATAATCCATAATCCATAACTACCTATACTACATAATAAATAGTAATCACCGAGTCTCTCAGTCCAAAGAGTCCGATGGCCAAGATTTGCCATCACCACCCGTTGCGGGCGTCTTGTAGCCGCAGCAGATAACAACTAGTTAGTATAATGATAACTTTTCTTTCTAATCTTAGCAAATGGTTCGTAAAACCACAGCCTACCTATAATGCATAGTCGTTCGACGAAGGCGTTTTCACAGGGCAAACGTGCGGCGGCCAAGGGACGGGTCAAGAGGCCGGACGCTCCCGAGTTACTAAGGCGGTGATGTATGCAACTCCGGAGCGTCCCTCCCCCGTCCCGTCCCTTGGCTCCCGCCGGATTGCCCTGTCAAAACCACGTCAAAATGCATTATAACCTTGCAACACCTAAAAACACCTAGAGCAAAAATTGTGCGTTATAAAAGTGATAATTTATTTCGAAGACGTATTGCGTAGGCTTCTAATGGTTATTGTCCATTTAGAGATGTATAGTATAACTACCTTCATATACCTACCTAAAAATATATGAATAAACGAAGTAAAATTTAAACTAGGAACTTAGGAAGGTTGTTATGTAAATATTTCATACTAATTTTATAGAAAAGGAAATGTAGAATGGCGCTATAGAACAAAAAACCAGCCAAGTGCGAGTAGACTCGCACACGAAGGGTTTCGTTCCGTACTTGATTTATATTCGCAAAAAAACAAGAGGAAACATTTTTTTTGATAGGTCTCAAAAAAACAAAAAGCCAACAAGACGCGGTCACTCATCCAAGTATTGACTGCGTCCAATGTTGCTTAATTTCGGTGATTTTTGTTGAACTTGGTATAGGCGATTTTTTTAATTTAGTAATGCACACTCTGTAAAAAATTCAACTGTCTACCTCTTACGGTTCTTGAAATACAGCCCGCTGACAGACGTCCGTCTGGACGGACGGACGGACATCCAGCGGAGGTTTAGTAATAAGGTCCCGTTTTCACCCTTTGGATACGGAACCCTAAAAGTACCATTGTAGGTAACTACCTATTATTTTGAAAACATTTTGATATTTGATTGGTTTCTGATGGATTGGGAAATGCTATGACATTAAGTACACTATCTACAGATTTCCCATCAATAAACTCATCAATTTAGTAGAAAATTCTTTTATTTTCTCTTCGAATATTTGAAAAAAGATTTGTCCCGTCTCTATTACTAACAAAGGAATGTCTCTACCAAAAGATTCATTATTACTTCCATAAATCGCGTGGGCTTCGACTTGAACTTTCGATCGCGTAAATAATAGCCCTACGGACTACTTAGAGAAATTGTTTAAAAGATGCCCACACGTAGGTACAACATACATTACCTATAGAAGGTTAAGTATCTTTACATAGTATAAAACAAAGCCGCTCCCGCTGTCTGTCTGTCTGTCTATCCCCATTTATGCTTACCTAAATCTTTAAAACTACGCAACGGATTTTGATGCGTTAGATGAATAGATAGAGTGATTGAAGAGGAAGGTTTATAATGTGTAATAAATGCATAATATACCTAGTAAGGAAACACTGATAATTTTAGAGATTTCTAATGTGATGTCGTAAATAAACACATTTTTTACGCTTACATTCCAAACGCTGGCTAAACCCTGCGAGATAGATTAAAATAATATAGTACAGTATTGTACACCTTAAAAAGGTCTACAAAAAAGTCCGCCTATACATCTATCTCTTGGGGAGAACCCACAATAACCATTTTTTATCCTTTACTTTTACGAGAAATAATGGCTTATTTACGAAGCGATTATAAGCAATACAGCATTAATCCTAATCCAATCAAGTACATACTACCTTAAATACAATGTGCATTTAATATACCTAGATCAATATGGCCCTTCACAGCATGTAATTTAAATGAATATTTTCGAAGATATCACAGATTTAAATGCAGGGACATAGCGGTTGCAGCGGCCGGGGGCCCGATTCTGTAGTATATTTAGTATCAACATTGCACCCGTGCGAAGCCGGGGCGGGTCGCTATTTACCTATAAAGTAGATTATAAACCAAAGACAAAACGCAAAAATCAAAACAAAGCCGTGGCTTAAAATAATTTGGTTGGTATTCGTATAAATTTATAAGATAAGTAGGTAGGCACAGAGATTGTTGTCAAAGTTTCTTCAAAAAAATCGCATCCTTCGATAAACCACAAAAGCACCAAACTCTTTGAAAGGTGACCGCCTATAAAATGTTCGTTTAGGTAAAGTGTCCAATATAAACTGACCCTTGACCTTATATCGCGATTCATTTCGCTCTATCTATCTTATAGTCAGTAAGGTGAGTAAGGGGTCTAGATACACTGGCACTGTCTGGCGCCAATTCGATATGTCGAGTGGACACGAAGAACGTTTCCGCGCGCGTCCCGAGCGGACGTATTTCCCAACCGGCGATTGGCGGGAACGCGTTTGAAAATCGAACGAAATATTTATTTTTATGATGAAGTTTCAGTGAAAAAGTTTGAATATCAAAATAAAAATAGTGTTCTATTTTCGAAGTGACTGAAAAAGAAGAAAAAATGTTCGGACTTTTTTTGTTTTTTCTGCTGACTGCAAGCACTAACGCAGATCTAATCGAAGAGTGTATGAATTACACCATCTATCCGTTGCAATATGAACTTGAAATAACTCCGTACGTTTTTACATCCAGTCCGAATTACCACTGTGATATATCAATAGATGTGATAGCCAACGCACCTGGAATACAAATAATAGAACTCGACGCAAAAGATTTGGTAATACGTGAAGGTTCTATTAAAGTCTTATATGGAAACACTGATATAGTAAATGGAGCGAGGCCTTATGAATATGATGAGAGAAATGGGAAGATCTACATACATTTGAGAGAGCCGCTGAGGAGATATGATTCGAGGACGAATTCAGTTTACAAAATAGTGATGTCGTTTGATAAATATGTGACGGAAGAAAGTCTCGGTTTGTTTTTGGTGAAATATTACGATGAAGAAAGCCGTAGATACAAGTAAGCACATAATATCATAAATAGTTTATACATACAATTTTTTGAGCATTATTTTGCCAACGCTGTGTTCACGTAAATAAAATAAATAAATAATGCTGGACAACTCACACAGCATTATCTAACCCCAAGTTAAGCAGAGCTTGTGTTATGGGTACTAGATAACTGATATACTTAATACAATACACTACATAGATAGATATTATATTAATATAAGTACATAGAAAACATCCAGAACACCCTGAACAAATATCTGCAGATCGTACAAACAATTGTCCCGAGGCGGGAATCGAACCCGCAACCTCCTGCGTCGCAGGCGGCCCTTCGCCCACTGCGCCACTGAGGTCGTCAAAATAGTTAATACAAGATCACATAAATTTTTTTGAGGATGATTTTACCAACGCTGTGTTCAGATGGGTCAAAGTATAAATATGGAGACTAAGGGTGGAACAAAGTGCAATAGCTAGGCAGTTTTTTTAACCCTGAATAGCTTCTCCGCTGTTTTTAAAGATTTTTTTTCGATATTGAACTATTTTTAACTATTTAGTGTAACTTTTTACATAATATGGTTCTACTTAGAGGTCTGCTGAACACACTGTATAATAAATAGAAATATCTAAGTAATTGGTATACACTTTGTATAGGTAAAGCAATCACAACCACGTGATTGCTTTACCTATACCTAAATAATTACCAACCTAGAACTATATTAATTATTATAATGGTTTAATTTAAAAACCTAGATTCGTTTTATTATCCTTACGAGAATCAAAAATAATGGGAACTATGCAGTCACATTTTTCAATTCGTATTCCTCTATATTTGCACAGGTGTTTATTAATTTACTGTATGCAAAAACTAGAATAAACAACGAAATAAGGTAAAACTATGCCTGCTTTTTTATGAGCTTACTTATAACATGTTTTTTTTTAAACTGCGTCAGTCAGTGTGGGGGCACAGAGATCCTTACCTATAAAACTTTATCTTACAATGATTTTTCAAGGAGTCAAATTGAAAATGGGTCAAATTGATTCAATTTTGTTAAGCCAATTGCTAATTGATACAGTTTTATGTTAAGTTGGTTTTTCCCAAGACATACCTAGGTGAGATCCTCACCTAAAAAAACCAACTGGTAATGTAACTCGGTAATGTACGAGTAAAAAGGGTTCTGAACCCTTGTTAGTCGTACATTACCGAGTTACATTACCAGCAATGCACAAGGAAAAAAATTCTTCGCACCGAACTGGGTACTGTATAAAGAAATGTTTGATCTCTGCACATTATATTATGATTTTTTTTTAAACTGTTTATCTAAATTTACGTAAACGTAGACACTTATTTTTTTTTTTTCAGATAACATTAGCTGATTTTATTTTTGTACGTTCGTCATAAATTTAAGGCGAATCGAAATGATATTCAAAAAACATAGGTAGGTAACTTGATTATTTTAGAAACCAAGTTCAAATTCTTTAGTATTTACACAGTTTTTTTTAAGTTTTCAGGGACAAACACTAATTTCTCGGGAATTTTTAAGGCAACAAATCGTTCCTTTATTCACGAAAAAATTTACGATCACACCTACGTAAAATACATAGTACAGTTGAATTTAGAACTGCCTCCTTTTTTGAAGTCGGTTAACAAAAGTTAGGTTAAATACCGTAAAAAACAAAAAGAAGATTACAATCAAATAATATAAATAAATTAGAACTAGTATTTACAATTGAAACAATTGAGCTAACTGCAGACTGATGCAAAAAAATCTAGTAGCTCAACTTAAAGAGCAGCTTCTACGACTAAGTAAACTAAGATATAAAACAGATTTCTATGTGGGCTCCATTCATGGCCTTTGCAAGTTTTTGCCGCCGTAATGGCTTCATATGGCAACGTCCATACAAAGCCAGACGACCTTCTCTCCCACGTGGTAAGGAAATAAACAAAATTCCTGCAACACTCAATAAAACAAGCTATGATTGACAACTTTGAAAGTTAGTCACTGTAGGTAGGTGCTGTGTGGTGCTGGCTTAGAATTTGCACCACTCCAACTCTCACCGCGGGTGTCGTAAGAGGCGACTAAGGGATTTCCACCGAGGGTGGGCAGCAGCGCTCCTTGCAGAACTATTCTACCACCAAACTGCGATACCCAACCCGCATGCCCAGCGTGGGGATTATGGGCAGTATACCCCATGAGATAAAAGTCAGTAAGCCGCTAATCAGGGGGAGGCCTGCGTCCAGCTGTGGACCAATACAGGCTGTTGAGGTTGAGGTAGGTAGGTAGGTGCCTAAGGTATAAGAATAAAGACCAGGGATATTTTTATTCATTCGATTCGTCTCCGAATCGAATCCGACGGATCTATAAAACGCTGTTTTGATTTGGCCTCGGGTTGATGATCGAAAATTCGTAGCGACTCCGTTGACTAATGGCCATGTCAATGAGGAGGAGCTCCTTATCACAAAGGCTGTTCTCCGAGAGCGAGTTGAACTGCGATTGTTATCCGTAATGTGGATAACTCGTTTGCGTTAATTTTTATAGTGGGGATTGCGTTAAAAATCGGAGAAATGCACGTTTTCGTTTTGGATTAACGACAATTATCTCCAAAAGATAAAAAAAGATAATATTGTTTACTTCTTCTTAAGTTACACATCAACATTTCTAAATAAATTAACTTACAGATTGAGTTCCTCGCTCTTGCTAAGTCGAAACTTGTATTAAGAAGCGAGGGTTCCTGCGTATTGGAGATAATGATCGTTTATTCAACATAACTTGCGACCCTGTGGTCGCTAACAGTTTTAGGGGTTAGAGTCCATATAAGTACGGCTGCAAAGGTGTGTTGTGTATCGTGTCGGTGGCATCCACCTTGTGCGCATACAATAATGGAATATAATTAAATAAATAAATAATGCTTGACAATCCACACAACATCATCTATACCCAAGCTAAGTATAGCTTGTTTTATGGTTACTAGATGACTGTTATACACAAATAATGCAATATATAACATAGATAGATATTTTTTATTAACAGCAAAATACCCAGAACACGTAGAACAAATATTTGCAGACCGCTCAAACATTTATCCCAAGCCGGGAATCGATGTTGTTATTTTTTCCCGTGTCCCAGACAAAACAGCAATCGAAGGGAAATAACGTCATTCCCAAAAAAGCATAATTATCAATAATTACTTTGTCCTTAAAATACCACGACCTAGTCCATCCTGTGTAATTATTTTGCTAAATTGCAGTTTTGTACGAGTAGTTATGTTGACTACAACAATTGAGAAGTTAATTAGCTTAATAAATCCTCTTGTACACGGCTCATTAGCCACTTGAACTGGGACATATCGGTTACAGTGTTGCAAGGACGTCTCAGTTAGTTTTGTGCAATGGTAACAATTTAATTGTTATAAGTAACGTTGAATGGAACGTAATTATAAAAGTAGAATAAGTTTCTTTTTTTTATTTAGAAATATGAAATGTTATAAATAATAACAAATACAAAATTAATTAAGTATTTTATTCTAAGTCCCTTTAATTTATAATGGAATATTAATCTACTTAATTAATTTACTTAGAAGCAATTTTTTTCCATTTCCATTGCCATTTTACAGTCGTTGATTGCATCTCGAGCAATTAAGTCGATTTGCGCGTATCGTAAACAAGTTAGAGTTTGTGATAAGCGAGGGGCCCTCCTTAATTGGTTGGGCTTCACGCACAATGACCGATGAACCTAATGTCGTAACCGAGACAGTCGAAAATAACATGGCACGTGATGAAGTAACCAGTGTCGCAGTGACAGCTTTTGTTGGGGACCGATTGGAATGCAGTGAGGAATCCTCGGAGAATATGGAAATAGAAGTAATGACTGGGAAGCGTGCGGTAGGAAATCCTTCTGAAGAAGACTGGAATGTTGTAGGTCCACGAGGGCGTAAAATTATGCGACCAAATTCATCCGCCGAGGAACCACCATCGAGACCAGAAGACGGAGAAAAGGCCCAAGTTTATGTTACGTCTACGTCCGCAATGCCGAAGCAATTCGCGCTAGCCAGGTTATTCAAGGATAACAACATCAATGGGATTGATCGCGTCAAGTATATACATGATAGTAAGATATTGATAACATTTGAGTTGGGAAGCCATGCTGACGAATTTATCAGGTGCGAATCATTTTGCGAAAAGGGATGGAAATGTCACAGAACCTCAGAAGTAGGGGTTTCATATGGAGTCATAAAAGACATCGAATTAGATTTCACCGAGGAAAGTATAATACAAAATTTATCGAGTAACGTGGAGATTCTCTCTGCGAAGAGACTTAATAAGAGAAAATTTGAAAATGAGGTACCAGCCGGCTGGGAGAAGTGTGAAGTAGTCCGCATTGGTTTTAAGGGTGCAACCCTTCCTCCGCACGTATTTATAGATGGCATGAGATTAAAAGTGGAACCTTTCATTTTCCCCGTTACCCAATGCTCTCGATGTTGGAAGTTTGGCCATATCAGAACCTTCTGCCCGTCGAGAAAAACGGTATGTCCTAAATGCACTAAGAACCATGAGAATTGTGAAACTACTTCTTAACGATGCGTAAATTGTACCGGAAATCATTTAGCTATGCAAAAGATATGTCCAATGTTTAAAAAAGAAAGGAAAATAAGAGAACTTATGGCGGAGTTTAACTGCACTTATAAAAAGGCTCTCACCACTTACGTTCCGCCTTCTCCCACCCCTGAGAACTACCCACCTTTGTATTCAGACCAGGAATCTGACCAGGATGTAGCCGCTCCTCGTGATCGTCCAGCAAACGGGAGGACCGTCCCCCCAATCCGAGGACAGAAATTATTAATGTCGCAATTATTTAACACTCCGCCCGCAGCAAAGTCCACACCGGCACCCGTGACCGCGTCCACATCCGCGAGCGCCCTCGTAGCCACGGATCAAGAAAATACGTTTAATTTAGCGCAGACTCGTAAACAGAGAAATAAGCGTCGCAAACACCAAAAATCCCCTTCCCCTGTCCTGCAGGAGAGGGACGCAGAGTGGAGCAGGGAGCCGGAAGAAGTCCTAGAGGATCTTTCACCTCCTGTATCAAATCGTAGGAGTGAACCTCGTATAAGATCACGAGAAGATCAGATTAAGGACTTGAGTTTTGCTAATTTAATGTCTAAGCTATTCCGTATTGTGGTAAGTGAAGATTCGTTACAAGCTAAAATAGAACAGGTAGTCAGAATTTGTACAGAGTGGATATTATCTAAAATAGTCAGTGGTATGTCGGCTGGCTCCTTCATTAACATGTTTGTTAATGATGGATAACAACGTCATCAATATTAATATCAATATCTTACAGTGGAACTGTCGTAGTTTGCGGCCGATCTGTGGCATTTGAATCTATACTTATCCAAGAAAAAATCCACATCGCTGTTCTCAGCGAAACGTGGTTCGAGCCTGATAGCTACTTTCATATTAGTGGTTATAATACCTACAGGTCAGACAGGACAGATGATCATGGCGGCGTGGCAATTTTAACGCATAAATCGGTTAAAAGCGTTGCGTGCATGACTCATTGTCATAACACAGGTATTGAACTTCTTCATGTAAAAATTTTAAACTGTAGGCATATTGAGAATATACTGTCGGTTTATTGTACTTCGTCAGTACATACGACACAAAACGATTGGGATAATGTATTTTCACTTGTAGGCGGAAAAAGTTTAATTTTAGGCGATTTCAACGCGCACCATATTAATTGGTCCAGTAAAGCCGATTCAAGGGGGACTAGAATATTCGATGCAATGCTAGATCATAATTTTATACACTTGAATAACGGGGAAGCGACAAGAATTCAACTTGTTGACGGTGTACTGCGTAAGACGTCACCGGACATCTCTTTTGTATCCTCGGAGTTAGCAACATTATTTACATGGAAGGTTACTAATGA
Organism: Eupithecia subumbrata; assembly: GCA_949316285.1. NCBI lineage: Eukaryota > Metazoa > Arthropoda > Insecta > Lepidoptera > Geometridae > Eupithecia > Eupithecia subumbrata. The sequence goes on along the minus strand of OX438627.1, from coordinate 2,512,768 downwards.
ATCTTTAGGCAGCGATCATCTTATGATAAAATTATCTATTAACTTAGACGTTTATCAAAACAAATGTAAAAAAAGGAATTATAAATTAAGTGACTGGTCTTCTTACAAAACATTTATAGAAGATGCCTTTGCCGACTGTCCAATCCCAGATAATTATCAACAGTTCTATGATATGTTCGAGCACACATTACAGTCAGCGGCAAACAAAAGTATTCCATATAAAATTATCCCTCAAAATATTTCTAATAAATTTACCCCAAAACCTTATTGGAATGTTGAGTTGTCAAAGTTAGTAGCTGAACGTCGTCGAGCTTTAGGTAATTTTAGACGTTGCCCATCTCCCGGAAATTTAAACATTTTGCAAGAAAAAATTAAAGAGGCGCAACGTGCCATACGACTTGCCAAAAGTAAGTCTTGGCAGCAGTTTTGTACTTCCATAGATGAAACGAATTCCCCGACTGATATGTGGAGACAAATGAGATGGGTGAAGGGACACCACTCATCCGCGTCTTATCGCTGCGTAGATAAAGATAACGCCAAACAATTACTACAGGTTTTAACACCTGATTATGTTTGTCCACCGCAACCACAGTTTTATTCAAATAACTCCTTATTGGAATCAGACATTTCATTGCATGAGTTAGAAAACTCAATAAAAAAATCGGATACGGCACCTGGTAGTGATGAGATTTCTTTTTCGATGGTTAAAAATTTACCTTTAATAGGCAAGCAGTTATTAAGCCGATTTTATAATATTTGTTTACACGAGGGTTTTGTTCCTGTTCAATGGCGACAGGTCAAAATAATTGCTATTCCGAAACCTGGACGAGAACTGAACTCTCAAGCTGCGGTTCGACCGATATCGCTTATTTCTTGTCTTTGTAAGGTATTTCACTCAATTATTAATAAAAGGTTAGAATGGTATTTAGAAAAACATTCATTGTTTCCCGATAGAATGATAGGCTTTCGTAAATCCCGATCGTGTTACGATAACCTTACTCGTTTAGTGTCCCAAGTACAAATTGGTTTTTCAAAAAATCTGTTAACGGCTGCATGTTTTATAGATGTAGACAGCGCCTATAACAATGTGGATGTGAGATGCTTAGTAGGTAAATTAGATAGGTTAGGAATAGGTACCAAGATATGTAGTTACCTTTGGTCATATCTTAAGTGCAGATATTTGAAGGTAGAAGTGGAAGGTTTGGAATGGATTAGGTCTACGGGAAGGGGTCTAGCCCAAGGAGATCCGCTTTCACCGCTTCTTTTTAATGCGGTAACTATTAATATATGTCAAAACATTCAAACCGCAGAAATTTCTCAATATGCCGATGACTTTGTTTTATATGTAACAAAAGATAAGATAGATTCTGCTATTAGTGAGCTTCATACTTCGTGTCTACAACTCGATCAAATGTTGAGCGAACTAGGTTTAAATATTTCTCCTACGAAAAGTAAGCTATGTATTTTTAAGAAGGGTCGTTTTCAGAATGCCATTGAATTTAAAATTAATAACCAATCCTTGTCCATAACTAACAATTTTAAATATTTAGGCTTGTGGCTAGATAGTTCCCTTAGATGGAAGAAACACATAAATGAGACAATTGCAAAAGTATCTAAATTTATTAATCTCTTGAAAGTTTTATCAGGACCAGGCTGGGGTATTCATCAAAGACATTTAAGACGCCTATACATTGCTATTATTCGAAGTAGAATAGATTACGCGAGTTTTTTATACGACAATTGTCGCGTTACTTCCTTAGTAAAATTAGATCGTATTCAAAACCAAGCTTTACGCGTTATCGGTGGTTTTATAAGGAGTACCCCAATCCATGTGATGGAGAATGAGTTGAGTCTTCCTCCTCTTCAAATTCGTAGAAAGTATCTTGCAGGGAAGTACTGGTTAAAATGTAAGTCTTTATCTAATAACAATTTTATCAACCTGTTGGACGAACTGACAACCTTGCGTGGTTCCCGCTACTGGTCACATAAAAAAACTCCATTACTAATACAGACGCAGGATTTGTTAAATTCAGTATCACTATACAACAGTGTCCAACTCGACATGTACTCTCTGGATACATGGGTCAGTAATATTAATATGTATGAAGTAATATCTGATGGTATTCCTGAAATCGTACGGGCTAAGCGAACATATGATTGTAATAATTTAAAAAATATTTGTTTGAGTTTTATAAATGAAAAATATAGCGGTTGGTACAAAATGTTTACAGACGGGTCCAAAGATAAGTTCGGGGCGGGTTCAGCTTTTTTGGATCCTCAGATAAGTAGCGGAATTAAACTGAAGATCGATTCTGACATCTCAATTATGCATATTGAATTGATTGCCATAGCGGAAGCGTTATCATATATCGATTCAGTAAATTTCGATCACTTTGTCATTTTGACAGACTCAAAAAGTTCATTGCAACATTTGGCTCGTTGTACCTCTTCGGTGAGAGGTTTACCGATAGCCTATAGAATTTTGGAATCGATCTTGAGGTTACAATCTCGTAATATAAGGGTGGTTATGCAATGGATTCCATCTCACATTCAACTTAAAGAAAATGAAGAAGTAGATTTTTTAGCTAGACAGGCGATTGAAGATGGAATCCCGTCGAATGTATTACCTTTTTATTCTGAACACTTTAAAACAATTAAGTACCAATGCATAGCTTTATGGCAAGAATATTTTGACGAAAGATCACTGGAAAAAGGTATATGGTACAAAACAATACAACCACAAATAAACCAATTTCCATGGATCGATGACGTAAGTTTGTCCAGAAATGTTTTAAAAACCGCACTTAGATTACGTTCAGGACACATTCCATCTAAGAAATTTGCATTTTTAATGAAAAAAGTACCATCTCCTAATTGTAACGATTGCGGTGTCATTGAAGATATACACCACATATTGATGGAATGTGTCCGGAACGAGAGTCTCCGAAGAACCTGCTTCGGCAGGTACAGTACCATCGACATCGGCCGTATCAACAGCACTTTGGCTGACCCTTTGTCAGGCGAAGCCGAGATGCTGTATAAACTTGCAGAATTAGGTCTTAGCTCTTAAGTTGTTGTTTTTGTTCTTTTGTCTACTGGTAGGTACATTTAGTTTTCTTTAGTTAAGTAGTTTTTTTCCTTATCTTAGTGTCTAGTTTTAGATAGTTGTAATTAACAACAAATGTATGTACCTATTTGTGATGATTTTTATGGGACGGTGTGGTCGCAAAGCGACAAAGTCCTTAGTTAAAATAAAAAAAAAAAAAAAAAAAATTGCCATTTTAGTAAAGTCATTAGTATTTTAATGTGTATACAGGGTGTGAGGAATTGCGACCAACATAATTTTTGGAGTAGTTTGAGGCATCATGGATTTTCTGATGTATTCCTGTTGTCCCCATTGACGGTGTCCTGTTAATGCGGACAGCGGAACTCAATAAAAATAATTAAAATGTATTTCTGTTGTCGCCATTGACGGTGTCCTTGTTTTACCTGGTAGACCAATGCCTTAAGTATCACGGTTGCTGAGATATGATTTTTGGTGTTCGGGTGTGACGATATACCGTAAGTATATCTCGTTTCTTGGAACGTAAGTGTATGTAATGTTGGCTTAGGCGCGACAAATCCTTCTCTTTTAAAAATCATAAATGCAGACAGTTTACTACATTCATCTAGGACTCTGGAATCAGTTGGAAAACCTGCTTTATCTCATCAAAATAAGACACACAATACAGAAGCCTTTCCAACCCACATGCTAAATGGGACTAATACTGACAGAAACCGACCTTGCTCTCAGACTACAAACGCATAGTTCTACAAGGTTAGGCACGCCAAATTATTTGCAAATTTCGTAACTTCCTTAGTGTTAGTGAGAAACTGTGTACTCTGGTACGAAGGCAAATAAACTTCAGTTTATTTATAAACTGCAAAATAAAGGTGGCCTTGGAGGGTTTCTCATGGTCCTGATGTCACGTCTCTACTTATGTACGAACCAACTTAATATTATGTCCTAATTTACGAAAGTTACAGCTGTTTTATTTCTATAAATCGCACTTTAAGATAGTCTTACTGTTAAAATCCAAAAAGATGTAAAATATACTATGATCCGTTGCCTTGTACAGACCAACCTTAACATCATATAAGTCCTATTTTACGATAGGTACAGCTATTTTTCTTGGTGTACTAAATAGCTCATTTCCAGATAGTCCTTTTGTAAAAAAAACTTCAGAATATATGCAAAATGCGCAAAATACTTCATATAGACGTTTCATACGAACCATCTTCAATTTAAAGTAATACACAATGCACAATTATTTTACTTGGTTTAATAAATAGCAGCTAACTCAATTGTTTCAATTGTAAATACTAGTTCTAATTTATTTCTATTATTTGTTTGTATTTTTCTTTGTTAATAAAGCTATTAAAGAAAAAAATAGCACATTTAAGGACACATTATTATAATGAAGTTTAATCAAAAATAAGTTATGGTCCGTAGGCAACATAATCATTACGCTTGGGGAGTTACAGAAATTAATGCGCAAGAAAACATTCCACAAGATGGGATAAACATACCTAAACGTAACATACCAATATTTCAAATTGCTAATTACATATAGATGGAACGAATGTGTTTGTCCTCAATGGCGGAAAATAGAGAAGTGTGGAACTGGAAAGAGAGAAGGGACGCCTTTGCCCAGCAGTTTGACAGTAAACAAGACAAAATTAAAATTTAAAAAACCCCCCGACGTTTATTGGCTGAACAGATTTTCATGAAACATGCTTAGGCTAAAAATACTTGAGATAAAATTCTCTATGACACAAAAAAAAAACAACGAAAATCGGTTCATCCGTTTGGAAGCTACGATACCACAGACAGATACACAGACAGACACGTTAAACATATAACACCCCTCTCATTTTGCGTCGGGGTTTAAAAATATACAACTTATAACGGTTCACAGGTATTTTTACTTTGTTTACCGACGATTTATCTGCGACGTCTTGAGTAGATAATCCTGCTAAAACATCGAAAATAATTAAATTTATTACTAATTCAATTATATTTGTCGTTGTTTGTATCCATTGTCGATCCACTGGGTTCCTATGTTGAAAACCTCTATGTTTGTGCTATTCGCCTCGATTCTGCCTAGTCTGGGCAGCTCACGCACAGGGGCCCTGTTCTATGGAAGTAATCGTTCCATGTTGTCGATTCGTTTGATGGAATCGAAATGTATGTACAATACGTACATTGTCTACCAATAATCTATACGTTAAAAACAAATCACGTGACATTTCTAAGGCTTATGTCAAACCCATACATTTTTGGACTTTTCTACTATCGCTTTCGATAAGTTTATGCCCGCGGCTTCGCACGCGTTGTTTCTATGGAAACGTTGGAATTTCTATCTCATGAGAACTGACTTATGAGATAAAAAGTAGCCTATTTTTGATTCCAGAAATAGAATTACCGGTATGAAAAAGCAGCCCGATCCGTTCTGTAGTTTTGGCGTGAAGAGGTAACAAACATCCATCCATCCATCTATCCATCCAAACTTTCACACTTATAATATTAGTGTGATAGTGTGATTTGAGAGGCACTTCAACATTCTGTCATCTTCTTTCAGATACATTTACACATCGCGATTCTCCCCGAACAAAGCCAAATACGCCTTCCCGTGCTTCGACAACCCTCGCTTCGAAGCCGGCTTCAAGTTCAAGATCCTTCTGCCGCTGCGAGATATCCAGTACACCAACACTAGTCTTGTGATTTCTGAGGTTCTGAGGAAGGAGAGGTAAGGGAGTCATTAGAGTACCTTGTATGAGTGTGGATAAAACCGTCACAAAACCTAAAAGGTAAAAAAAATCTGACTAGTCAACTATGTCAAATTTGTATTGTTAAGGCTTGGTAGGCCAGCAGAGGCCGCATTTTTGTGAATTTTAAAATCATTTGACTGAGACTCAGAAAATGTTTAAAATTCTGAAATAAAGATATGTATTACTTAAGGATCTAGTCTAGTCAAAATCAGATTCAGTTACAAGATCTAATGAACTTCACTCGGTAGAAGAAAATCCCAAAGTTACCCCTTTTTCTAACGTTTTTCAATACTATGACTAGCGAACTACTGATATCACACTTTTTTGTACTCAATTAAGGACACTTAATATTTCAAAACAAATTCGCAGAGTTTGACTTGATTTTCATAATCACCATGTTTAAATAACTACAAAAAACACGAGCGCAGCGGCTTGGCAGGCGCGCGTTTTTCCTTACACCTACTGCTGCCTTATACCTGGCCTTAAAATGCAAAAAATGAATCGCTCGTTGTAGCTATGGAAGGAAACGAAAACTTTAATTGTGCAGGACAACGTCTACATAAGTGAGGATATTTGGTTTTTAGTTAGAGTTTATAATTGTGTCGGAATAAACAAACTTTTTTTTATAATCGAGCCTTGCTTAAGAAGCAGCGGTTCAGTCCGGTATGTGTTTCTTTATGTAATTTCTCTGTTGTTTCATTACTTGATTCTACATAATCTAATTCACATTATTTGTTGTTCTGGATATTATGTGTGGGTGATGCAAAATTAATAAATAATTATTTTTGAAACAGTCTGCAGTTACCTCAATTGTTTGAATTGTAAATACTAGTTCTAATTTATTTCTATTACCTATTTGATTGTAATTTTCTTTGCCAATAAAGTATTTTACTTAGCGCCAATTTAATCTTTTATAGCTAAGCTTACCTTGGGGCTAAATGATGCTGAGTGAATTGTCCAACATTATTTATTTTAGTGCAAAAAGTGGAACACTATCGGTGATGATGATGAATGTTTAGGTTAAACATCATTAAACGAGTCTATAGTTCTAATGCCTAAGTCATATGTTTTTCGAATAGATAGTCGTACCTATATTACATATTTATTGTTAGCTTTTTGTTATTATAGTGCATAACCCCTCTCTCGGGGTAATTAAATAATTAGGAAAAATTTTGCGATATTATTTGATTTCTTAGATATTTATTGTATTTGACAAAAGTTTTCAAACGTTGTCGACGAAATTAACCGACGAAGCTGTTAATCGTCGAAATTATCATTTGAAGAACGTAGAGCAAAATTCATAGATTTAAAAACTGTACAGTAGAATGTATAGGCTAGTAAGGTACAAAACTTTTACTAGGTCCGACGTAGAAAACAGGTTCGCCCTACAAGGTAACAAATTCTGTTCTCGTAATAATTGGTTTTTCTGAGCTTCCTCGAATAACTTTCTCTAAATAATCCTTATAAGGAGCAGAGATTAAATAGAAATTGATATTGGAAATCTATTTTATGTTGTCTGCCGAGATGTTGCAAAAGTATCATATTCTAGGTATTTACTGTAGGTTCTTCTAGTAACAAAATATATATTTTTTTACTTAATTTATTTAAGTTCGGTAGTTCGATGTAAATATATTAGAGTGAGGAAGCTCAACAGTCTATTGTTACTCTGACCTCTACGTTAGCGACTCAATCGCGTAGGTATAGTGTCTGATATCAGGTATCTCCACCCAAAAAATCCAATAAATCAACTTCTCGTAAAAAGATCATTCAAAAAATCTAGCCTGGCTGGTGTTGCTATGATCTCACTATACACGAACATTCCGTACACTCAGTGTACTAATTAGTACTTTCCGTTCCATCTTGTGAAACACTCCGCGATTTCCTTCGCCACATATGGCTACTGCTGAGAATGGTGTCAATTATTGTGATCGATGTGTACATCGGCCACAATGTCCCATTCCCAGAAATGGATTTCTAACGTTGCCTTTGTGGTTTGCATTGAATCAGTTAAAGCATAACCATTTTAGAATCTGTTGTAAAGGGAATAAGGTCACTTCAAACTTGACCATGACCATAAATAAACTCGTAAGTTCGGAAATGGTCAAGTTCATTGTAATTTGATTTGTTCGGGCTAGCTCTACATTGAGTACCTAATAATTCAAATTTGGTTGGAAATATTGTACTTTGGGTGGCATTTATTAAAACAGTAATTACTTTACTCCGTGATTCATTCAATGAAGTATTTTAGTTACTAAAGTAAACACTCATAGGTTCTATCTGTCAATAAGGGTGATGATGATGATAATGTCCTCCTAGCCGAATTTCGACCAATAGGAAACTACCCAGATGCGCAGGACCTAATAGGTGCACTGGGTAAGACAACAATAAGGGTACTGTTGGGTAAAGTACTCTATTGACATACTAAACTTTACCTACTGAATTCTAAAGAACCTCAACTGAACCTGTCAACTGTGATTTCAAGATATTTATATAAATTCTATTTCTCCTTTTCCAGTACTAAGAACTACCAGATCATCAACTTCAGGCCATCACCCCAAGTCTCTCTCCACCAGGTCGGCTTCCACGTCTCTTCCTTCGCACATGACCAGCTCCGAGCCACTCATACCAACGATACCCTCTACATCTGGGCACCGTCTTACGACCTACACAATTATAGGTTTATATTTCACTATGGAGTAAGGATTATAGACCTTATTCATGGGTTCTCTGGGACTAGAAGACCGCTGCTGAATGGACCGATCAATATAGTAGCAGTTCCAGCGAAGCTGGATGGCTATGAGATTTCTAGCTGGAATCTTCTGACAAACAGGTGAGTTGATTTGTTGAAATTTGAGCCGTACTTGTAGCGTTAGATTCGGTTTCCTTGTTGCGCAATCGTGAGTCAAGGTCAAGACACTGAAGCCAATAATTTATATTAAACTAGTGTATGTTCGCGGCTTCGTACGCGTTGTTTATATGGAAACGCTTAAAGGTGATTTCTATCTCATGGGAACCGATTTTTGGGATAAAAAGTGGCTTATGTTTCATTCCAGGATTAGAATTACCAGTATGCAAAATTTCAGCCCGATCCGTTCAGTTGTTATGGCGTGAAGAGGTAACCAACATCCATCCACCCATCCATCCAAACTTTCTCATTTATAATATTAGTGTGATAGTGTGATTACTGAAGTCGCAATCACAAAACGTGTATACCTTTTACCTATATCACTATACAGTACATTTACACTATAATATAGTACTGATATAATTATTATTATCTATCACAGTTTATTTGACTTTGAGTTCCTCTTTATAATGTCTTCCATAACTAAACTCCGTTATAGTACACACTCAACGGTTTATTTCTCATTAAATTTCATTTCAACACTCAATACTAATGCATTTTCTCTTTACGTGAGTTAAAAATACAAAAGCATTTAAAACTCAATGCTTTAAATCACAAAGCTTAAATTGTGTTTATTCTTAGAAACCACTTACGAGCTTGCATTATTGTAATGTGATCGACCTGCATACGAATGATTGATTTACATTTTCCTCATTACGATAGCGTTACATTAACTGGCACTGTTTCCAACCACATGGTTTCAACCATCTCTTAATATTTTACCTATCTTAATAACATTCGAGTCAACTTGCTTTACGTAGGATAATTTGTTTGTTTCTAATAACTTTCTTAAAATAACACAGAAAGAACTACGTTGGTAATCCATAATTACGAATGCTTATGCTAAAGAGTAAATGATATAGACTCAGTCATTTCTAAATACAATATATATTCTATAGCAAAGCTAACTGTTTAATTTGCTTCTTACATTTCTCTCATCCTACATTTGCATTTGGTTTTTTGATCAGTTTGATGGTAGTTATTTTGTGAATCTCACTATAGTTACCAGAATTCGCTATCGATTTGGAATTTTCTTTTGTGTAACTGTTCCTCCCTAAATAAGTCGCTAGAGTACCACATTTTTCCCAGTGCTCAACTAAACGAGATCTTTCTCTAAAAAACTTATTTTGTTCTCCAGTTCTCAACTCGACTACAATGACATAAAATTAAAATATTCGTATCCCATGCCGCGACAATCATTTTATTTTCCTAATCTCTTGTGATCACCTATATTTGTATTGGCAGAGTTATTTGTGGAGCAAGGTCATGTTCCAATGCTGGGTGACTCTTTCGCGAGTCGGAGCAAATTGAAAACAAACGTGAACGGATGAGTAATAGGAAATGGCTATTGGCTTTGAGCCATATTATTGCCTATTGAGGTATTGTCTATGTTGACCGAGGTTGTGACTTCCGAAATATAGTGGGTGTTTAAAAGTGGGTTCTATTTTTTTTCAAATGCATCTTTAAATACTTTTCTGTATTTTCTTTCGTCATAAACACATTAGGACGTGTTTTGTATTGTACTCCGTTTCTGAAAAGGATTATTAGAAACCACTTTTTATTCAAAACATTTTTGATAAACCAGGTTTGAAAAAAGTTGTTGTGGTTTTTAATAATCCTATGTATGGCGTTTATAAATTTTTCTCTCACTCGCAAAAGCTATAATGGAAACAGTAGAAGTTTTATTTTGCTGCTTTAACTATACTACTACCACGGCTACTATGGATTTAAAAACTACTATATGGATTTATTCATATCTGCTTAGCAAAAAAATTGCAGAGATCCAATGTACAAAAATATTACCAACATTTTCAGTGCCTACAAACTATCCAACATAGACGGCCTCACCAGCATCCAGCAACTCGAGAGGATGAAGTTCGAGCTGGCTCAGCAGCTCAGCCGACTGTGGCTGGGCAACCCTGGAGAGACGCAGGTCACCAGGTGGAGAGAGGAGTGGTTTAAAGAAGGGATAGCTACTTATATGGCTTATTATCTACTTACGCAGGTAATTTCAATTCACATAGTAACTAGTAATAATAGAACGAGAATTCAAGAAATGTTTCAGACTTTTCAGACCAAAACACTCGCAGTAATGTTCAGAAATTAATAAAGCAACATGACTTTAATTTATAGAAGAGAATTCTTGTTTTTATCCACATGCATTTTCTCTGAATAGTAGCCGTTATTTGGCAAGAAGATAGTCTGGGAGAGGCGGACAAGCCCTATAAGGCAGATTTGTTAGTTTATGTGTCAAAATTGCTTTTTTATGGGTTTATTATGGGTGCTAAAATGATGAATATTTTCAAATATTTAAACTTATACCTGTCTTTTCAATCCATTTAAAATAAATCAATCTTATTTCCAGTACAACTACGGCTCGCAAACCGTAGGACCCAGATACCCGTTAGGCTATTACGGTCTCAAAATGAAGCACGAAGCAATGGCCAACGACTGGCACCACAGCACGCCCGCGTTGATCACCTTCAATAACAGCTTAGCGATAAACATTCCTTCGAGATACAAGGAGCTGGTGACGTCAAAGACGGGAGCCATCTGGTGGATGTTGGAGAACTGGCTGCCGGCGCATCGGCTGAAGCAGTCATTTGTGAAGCATATTGATAAAATGTAAGTTAAGTTGTTTAAAGTAGAGAGAGATGTGCTTTTGTTAAGGTCTTTGTCCAGTAGGACACAGTAGGCTTTTGTTGTTTGCTGTTTTCGACTGGTTACTCAGTTGCCAACTAATCCAGTTAGCACAGAAGCTATATTTTTTCACCGTTTTTGTCGTTGAAATCTAAAACTATCCGATTATATTTATTGTTATAGTTATATAATATAGTTAATAATAAGTTTTGATAATTGCAGTTTCAAACAACTTTCTTTTAAAAAATTGACATTTTACTGTTTTTTCGTGTTGGATTATTTTGCTAGATTAAAGTCTCATAAGATATGAATGTATATAAATTCATTAGGAAGTATAAACTTTTCCAGGAGAGGCAAATACATCTCCGTATGGGATCTCATCAGAGCCATCGACAAAGACACCATCGAATGTACGTACCAGTTCTTCAATGGTTCTACTCCATCGAGGATCCTCAAGTCCTGGTTCCATCAGGCTGGGTACCCTGTAGTTACCGTCAATGTACTGAGAGACAGGACTCCGAATGCCATTCAATTGAAACAGGTAAGAGTTTCGCTGGATTCGACCTTTTGAAAACAAACGTTCTAAATAGAAAAGTAAACCCAGATTTTTTTAATTTTTTTAAACTGATTATCCCATGACAAAAATCTGCTAAATACATTCTGAAGTTAGTAGACAAATATATTTGATTGCTGAATTTCTCTCGTTCTCTATTAAAGTTTTATTCACTCGAGTCCTTCGACTTACTTGGGCCTTTATGAAATATTCTTTATCTTTTACTACATTTTATTCAATCTGAACGAGCCTAAGCATGTAGGAAGACCGTGGAATCTTTTATCATAAATGTGATTTGGGATGACTAGGCCAACGATTTATTGGACCTTTTATTTTACTTTGTGTTATATATAGATAATACCTACTCATTTATTTCAAGAGTCGTTCAGTTTCGGTTTATCGAGTTTATATACTCAAAAGAACAATGTTCATATAAATGAGCACATAACATGATCTTAAACTTACTATCTGGTTAAATACTGATTTAAATTATTCTTTGTTTGACATGTTACCCATAAACTTGAAACTTGTTAACTTATCGTCATATAAAGGAATGTTGAACATCAGTAGTTTCCACTTCGTCTTCTCTTTCCAGCGTCACTTCAGCTACAACCAATGGAGCCGCGAGCCCACCGACTATCTCATCCCGATCTCGTACCTCCTCCAAAGCAGCCAGAACTGCTTCAACTGCCACCAGCCTCGGTTCACCATCTCAGAAACTTACACCTTCAGCGAGAATCTCAACGGTGGCTGGATTGTGCTCAATAGAAATGCATCTGGTAAGATCTTGTATGTTTTATTTTTTATTTTTATTTATTTGGAAGACAGACAGTACATAGATGTATAAAGAGATACAATAAGAATTTTCTTAGACCAGTAAAGACTCCACTATAAACAAATTTACACATAAAAAGTGGATTTTATGGTTATACTTTTGATCTGAATTAACTGATAGGTACAAGCCCTTAAATATTATCTATCGAATGGTCCGTCTCCATATTGGCTGAATAAACTCTCGGTTTGATATAGCGCCGTCCCCGGAGAATATAATGGTAAATGCAAAAACACAACTTTTCAGGAGAAATAAAAAACATGTTTTCATTGATTACTTCATAAATACTGGACGTAGACTGATGATTGTCAGCTTAACGAAAAGCTTATTTTTTATGTATTTAAAATGTTTTAGAAGAACACGCGTAACATATGCAAAAAGCAAGATATTTCAAAAACAAGAAGTTACTGAAAATCAATCGCTATCCAAGATTTTATAATGTCGATTACCATTTTATTCACAGTATTTCGTAACCAAAATCGTTATTGCACCAGTGACTTACCATTTTATTCCACGTTTTTTTACACTGAAAGTGATGATGATAATGCTCGAATATCATCCTTTTCTCGTCAATGTAGTCAAATTTTTTTCTGATAATGGCTTTTTTGGTTTTCCAATAAAACTTTATCAATGGTAATCAACTTTTTCTTTATAATACTAAATTGCTTTAAATTGACGAAATTACCTCAAAATCTTTTTAAATCACTAAAGCTAGGCCTCAGACTTAACACAGTCATCATCATCATCATCATCAGGCTACACTAGTCCACTGCTGGACATTGTAGCCTAATGAACGCCATAGCACCCTGTCTCCAGCTTGCCGCATCCAGCATCTGCCTGCAGCTTTTCGCAGATCCCACCTGCCCAGAGGGCGTCCTACACTACATTTGCCGAGCGACTGCTTGAAGATGTTTGAAGCTGATCCGCAAGATTTTCTCAACAGGTTTGTGACAGTGGATGAAACTTGGGTTCACCACTATACTCCAGAGTCAAAACAATAATCCAAGCAGTGGATAAAACCAGGTAAACCAACTCCGAAGAAGGTCAAGACAAACCTGTCGGCTGGCAAGGTGATGGCGTCTGTTTTTTGGGATGCTAAGGGTGTCATCATGGTGGACTACCTTCCGAAAGGTGATACAATGAACTCGGCAGACTACAGCACCCTTTTGCGTCGTTCACGTGAAGAAATTAAAGAGAAACGCCCAGGGTTACTGCGAAAGAAAGTTTTGTTCCACCACGGCAACGCTCGCGTGCACACCTCTATCGAAATCATGGCTCAAATTCGTGATAGTGCATTCGAATTGCAACCCCATCCGGCTTATTATACTATTTCAGTACCGTCAGACTTTCATCTTTTTCCAAACCTAAAAAAACACGGACAAAGACAGAAATTTTAAACAAATGAAGAGGTCGAAGCCGCTGTTAACCTTTAATTTGAAAACCTTAAGGAATCATTTTTTTTAAAGGGTTAGATGCTTTCGAAACTAAATGGAAGACGTGTATTGAGCTAGATGGAGATTAGGTCATAAATAAAAAAATAAAAATATATGTTTGACTGACCGATCTTGACGAGATCTTGACGAGACCGCGAACTTTCTACAAGGAGGACATCATTGCTTCCAGAGCCAGTAATAGCTTGCGTCAGGAACTCATAAAAAGCATGATAGTAGCTTGGAATATCTCCTGCTTTACAGAGGCTCATCAGATCGTCATAGAGCCTTGCTTATTGAAAGTGGCTCAGTGTATCACATATATCCTTGCAATTCGGGCACATAGCGGGGATTTCGGCTTGTGACCTGTCTGGCACCCCGCTTGCTTCATGTCTTTTTAATAGGATTTGTATTTAATAGGATATATTCAGCATCGAAGTTATATTTGTGTTTTAATATTAATAGCTGTGAATGGGAGACACTTATTTCTATTATTCGTATCATAATTTTCACGAGAACATAATTGTATTATTGTTTATCATACTTTAAATGTGTGAATACAGTATGATAATACTACAGTACAATTTTATTCTGTAATTTCAGGCATGGGTAGAATCGTCGAATAAAATTGTAATTTTTTGTAACTTTGCGAATAATGATAATAGAGCTACGAAAAAAATTGAGCCGATGTATTAGCATCCACAGATCTCAAAAATGACAAAACACTAAAATCAAGGTAGTGGCGATTACCATTTTATTCTCGGGGGACGGCGATAGGGTTACGTACCCATACGACGTCATTTACTAAAGAATTGGGACCTTAATACTAAAGCGCGAATCTACTCGCACTTATTATTTGTTTACACTTAGAGTGCCCATGACACACTGATTTTCCCGTTAGTGAAAATGACCTTCTCATCGCAATTCTATCGCGGTTTCTACCGCTTGGTTATTCTACAGGCTAAAAATATTCCAACACCTTGAATCTAGAAGTCCTTGGCAATACAATTCTCGTTACTATTTTAGTAGCGGCCCACGCGCAGTTTGCGTTTGTTTCCATAACAATTTTACAATGTTACCATTATAAATTATTGATGAGAAACATAACAAGAGTGTTTTTAATCTTTTATGAGTTGCATTTATTTACATGAAAAATCTCATTTGTTTTTGCCTTGCTCTTTGGGTTACCTTGAAGAACCTCGCCTCAACATCAACAGCCTGTATTGGTCCACTGACGGACGTAGGCCTCCCCCTGATAAGCGCCTTATTGGCTTTAACCTCATGGGGTGTAATGCTCATAAACCCCACGCTGGGCATGCGGGAGGCTCGCAGTTTAGTGGTAGAATTGTTCTGCAGGGGGCACTGCTGCCCGCCCCCGGTGGATATCCCTTAGTCGCCTCTTACGACACCCGCGGGAAGAGTTGGGGTGGTGTAAATTCTAAGCCGGCACCACGTAGCTTGAAGAAACGTATTGTAAAATAATGATAAAACTAAGTTTGGACAATTTATCTACCTAACAGCCTGGGCAGTGCTAGGTACCTATAGACCTCTTTTCTTTTCTGCCTGCCTACTGTACTGTGATCTAACAATAAAATTGTGCGTCCACTGCATCGGAATAGAGGCGTACGCTGCGTACGTGGCGTCGGTATTAACTGTCTGCCGATAGAGTGCGTCCACTGCTTTTGGATTTGGCATCGGCAATATAGGCATTTTCAAAGCGCCCGAGTTTGCCGATGACGTCATCTGCAACAATGCCCTCCTCGCTCGAGGATATTGTACCGAATGACGACATCAGTAGAAATAAAGTCTCTGGCATCGGTCTCCGCAGATATGCTAATCCAGTGGACGCTGTACCATAGAAATCAATACAAAGCAACAAATCCTTGAGGCTGCACGAGTCGTCCGATCCAACTCATCAGTGGGCGCGGCCTAAATGTTTGCTATCTCATCTGACATAATAGACATTCTCGCGCGCTTGATGAAAGGCAAATAAATTAAACGTTCGCGTAAAAATGGGAAAAGACTTTTAGCACAAGGGTTATTTTATTATAGAAAAACTATTGAGATTATCTTTTCAATATAAATTTATTTCAACTTTTGAATAACTAAACTATGTCTGTACCGACTTTATTTTAGAGTTTTCTTTCTCCGTATGTTGTTTATTTTCGCCTAAAGTTGGGCTAAAATCGGTGTTAAAATACGAAAGATTAGAAGCTAGTATTTTTTTAATTAATTCTTTTTTTACGATTTCCGGTGCATACAGACATAGATAATGACGAGATAAATTGATATTATCCTTAGTTTTGGATGGTCAACATCAAACAGCTTTGTAGTTACCCTTCCACGTTTGTATGGAAAGATGAGCGACTCGTTCAGCCTTAAGCTGCGTACGCTCCGATTCCAATCCGGTGGACGCACAGCCCGAAGTGTATTCTGAGACTGATAAGCCATTCGTAAATTTCTTGCAATCAGCTAATATTCAATAACTTTTTTGGGAATTTTCTACGCCAATAAGGTGTTATAATAATTATTTCAGGATATTACCGAGTCAATTACGATGCAGAAACTTGGAAACTCATAGCCGCGTCTTTGAAGCAGGACCCGACATTAGTCGACGAAATGAATCGAGCACAGGTAATCTTTGACCTAATCTATGATAGATAGCTAAGGGCATGTATTTATGTAGTTTACAACAGACTTAAAAATGATATTGGGTAAAGCTATGGTAAATCCGTAGAGCAGCAAAATAGTATTTCCAATATTTGTAACAAAGCTTTCTTCGTCTACCGTTTCCTAAAACAAAATAATATTGTCTAACATTATAAATTCTTTGTAAAGTTATTTGTGCACTTACTTTACACCCGTAGTATTCTAGAAAAATACCTAATTATATAAGGTAGCAATCAACAATGTGCTAAGTAAGGCATTTCTCACTGCGCTCGTCATGCTAAGGCCATTTCATTCAAAAACAAAACTCCAGCGACACTTTACTGCAACGCACTGCATCAAATAATGATCTGTGATTGTTCCGTTTCTGTTGCTAAGTTCTCTTTAATGTTTGGCAGATTTGCGGAAGGCATAAATATAACCTATAAAAACCTGCACCAACACAAGAAAACAATTTTGTTTCCATAGAAACTTAATATACCACTCGCTACGCTCGTGACTCAATTCTAGACTGCTTCGCTAGCTCGGGATTTAAAATCGGCACGTTCAACAAAAATCGTTTTCCCACTTGTTGAACAAATAAGTATTTATTTAGATTAAAAATCGTAGTAGCATTGTCATATTTTATATCAAATCAAATCAAAAACTCTTTATTTCCATATATACAACAAATGTACACTTGGAAAAGGTCAAATTACAAAACTAGACACTGACACGGAAGTAAAGTGATATTTTTGATTTAGGTCGCTTCGGTATGTAGACTAAAGTAAAGAAGCGACGAAGAAACCTTTAGCCTGTTAGTTGGTATTTTTCCAGTTGGAGCAAAACCCGTCCCAAGCTTTTTTATCTTCTAGTTATTCTGATATTTTATAGTAAGCCTTTTTTTTGCACAGCAAGGTTTTGACTATTTGTTTGAATTTATTTACTGATAATTTTTGCAACTCACTAGGAGTTTTGTTGTAGAAGCGTATACATTGCCCTTTAAAAGATACATTAATTTTGTGTAGCCTAGTTGTGGGCACAGCGAGTTTATGTTTATTTCTGGTATTCAAATTATGTTTATCACTATTTTTAGGGAACCGATTTATATTTCTATGTGTGTACAACAAGTTTTCATAAATATATTGACATGGTACTGTCATTATGTTTATTTTTTTTTTATTTATCACGTATCTAAAATTAAGTATGTAAAGCTTTTGTTATGTTTACCAATTCCTTAATCAATTTCAGATTGTAAACGACGTCTTTGCCCTATACATGGCGGGAGACATAGACCGGTTGTTGGCTGAAGAAATACTCTCGTATCTGGACAACGAACGAAGTCTCGTCGTGTGGGAAGCGGCTATAGACGGCTTCGGTATGCTAAGGATTGAGGGCAGCAAGACACATATGACGAAGAATTTGTATTGGGAATGGCAGGTAAGTAAAAATACGGCCATAGAATATTGCTGGGGTAAACGTGTTCTTGAGTGGAGACCACGACTCGGCAAACGTAGTGTAGGACGCCCTCCGGTCAGGTGGGATGACGATCTGCGAAAGACTGCAGTCAGATGCTGGATGCGGCAAGTTGTAGACAGGGCGCTATGGGGCTCATTAAGGGAGGCCTATGTCCAGCTGTGGACTAATATAGGCTGATGATGATGATGATGATAGAATATTGAAATATAGCCTAATTTTAACGATCAGGCAAACCACTTCAAACTGGATTTACTCATTCATTTAATTACTTGTTTCAAGTTTTTATAATAAATAATGCTGGACAATCTACACAGCACCATCTAGCCCCAAAGTAAGCTACTCAAAGCTTGTATTATGGGTACTAGATAACTGATATATTTAAAACGTTATGTACCTACATTGATAGATATTTTTATATCATAAATAGCAAACACTCAGACCAACGGAACAAATTTGTGCAGATCGTACACAAATTTGTTCCGAGGCGGGAATCGAACCCGCAACCTCTTGCGTCGCAGGCGGACTCTAGCCCGCTGCGCCACTGAGGTCGTCAAATTTTATGATTATTTAAATTTAGTTTTAGCATAGTTTTAGTTCTTTAAGTGGAAAATTTTAAGTTTAAATTGTAACACCACTGTTTCTATACATATAAGTTTTTTAAAAGCTGTTTGTTTTCCACTTAAATAAAAGGATTTTTTTACGAAACTATATTGCATCGAAACATCTACCTCTCCGGGTTCTAGCCCTCCGGAGACATCCTCAACAGCACTTTCTTCCTCAGGCTCAGTTCGACCCTGGTTCATGACCAATTCAGCTGGAGCCAGGAGGTTTTAGGTTTAGGTGTAAGTACTCCTATTTCCGCATTCAGACTCGAAGTTGGTCCATTATGCGTTATAAATTTTGCTAGCATAGCCAGCCTAACTCCGTCCAGAAGCGCAGAATCTTCCTGGGGTCTTCACAGGCTTCGCGGAGTGACCTCGGCAAGTTGAGGATTTCTGTTCGTTGTGCAATTTTGATAGTTTGATGTCACAGAATAATCTAGAAGTAGGTCAAATTAAAAGTATTTATTAAACAGAAGGCCTAATAGATAGTATGTTGACGACCTCCGTGGCGCAGTGGGCGAAGGTCCGCCTGCGACGCAGGAGGTTGCAGGTTCGATTCCCGCCTCGGAACAAATTTGTGTACGATCTGCAGATATTTGTTTCGTTGGTCTGGGTGTTTTCTATGTATAATAAAAAATATCTATCTATATAATGGAGTGTATTAAGTATATCAGTTATCTAGTACCCATAACACAAGCTCTGCTTAGCTTGGGGTTGGATAATGCTGTGTGAATTGTCCAGCATTATTTATTATTCATTTATTTTATAATTTATTTATGTGGTTAGTGCGGAGAAAGCTCAGGTTTAACACTGCTGTGCGTTTAACATTGCACTCCATATCAACTTAAGGCACTTTAGGCTACTTACCTAACTATGTTTAACCTTATGTACATTTCGAACCACTAAACAGCAATTTTGCTGAATGGCATAATAAAACATTGTGGTCAAAAAACTCTACGACTCTCGAGTTTTTTCACAACTTCAGTGATAGCAGGAATGAAATTTCAGCTGTTGACACAGAACCGTAAACCTGTGGGGGAAAATCTTCCCACGTAAACAAAGCTGCTTTTATTCATCGGCAGTTCTGGCCCTGGAGTTTTTTTATACACTTCATTGTTTTTGATTTTTATTTGTTTTTACACTTATTTTTTCATCTAATTTCTTAATTTACAGGAGTTCATGGGGAAAAGAGTGAAGAGAATCTTCAGCCTTCTAATAAAGAACACGGACAGAAGTGCCCAGACCAGATTATTTAGAAGTAACATCATTAGTTTTGCCAGTGAGATCAACTATGAACCTTGTTTGAAATATCTGCGGGAAGCTTATCATGAGTATGCGTCGGAGAGGCCAGGGTAAGAATGATGCTTTGTTTATTCTATAGAGAAAATCTGCCTTATTATATTACGTGTGGTTGTAACTCCTTCCCATCTCGTAACCATTTTTATAATGAGTGAAACAGTTAGCTCGAATTACATTATACGAGAGATGATCCTAAAAAAGCGCAGCAAATTTTAAGGTCATGTGTATATGGCATAATACCTAGTTCTTGTGGTTTTTTGAGAAGAGCGGTGATGGCCAAGTCTGAAACCACGAGAGTTAGAGAAAATTCATGAAAGGAGTCATGCCCTTGATTTATAAGAAAACAATAATTGCATATTTAGTTTTTTTTAAACCTTTTACTTTTGACGGAAATCGACACGAATGATTTTTCAAAAAAAGAACACCTGTTTTATTTCACCAATGAGTTTTGTTGCTGATAAGGATCAATCTTTGGAAAGAAATGTATTACTAAACATATAGAGAACAAGCAATTTTTTACCAATTATTTTTAATACTTAGCTCGATTTTCTTCAAAAGTAAAAGATTAAAAAGAAAACTAAATATGCAGTTATTATTTTCTTATAAATCGAGGGCATAACTCCTTTCACAACTTTTCTTTAGATCGCGTTGTTTCGGAATTGGCCGTCACCGCCCTTCTTAAAAAACCACCCTGTAGATTGTGCCATGTATACTAGATCACCGAAGGACAATTTTTTTATCTTTGTAATTCTAATAACAATGAAGTTTGTAAAAAAACTCCAAGGTCAGAACTGCCGAAGAATAAAAGCAGCAACGCCACTTTATTTACGTGGGAAGAGTTTCCCCCACAGGTTCGTAGTTCTGCGTCATACACTTATGACGCAGACCCTATACAAAATGTAAAGTGTACAAAATGTGAAATGTACAAAATGTGAAGGGGGACCTTTTTCCACTTTGCCCAAAAGGATGTCATAGGTTTATATAGGTCATAATCACAACATTACTAATTTGGTAAATTATTTTCAGTTTTGACCCTGATCTCAGAGAAGCAATGTTCTATGTTGTTGAAAACGGTACGCACACAACCGCACTGAGAAAGAAACTGACTCCTATTGAAATGGAAGATAAAATAGCGGCAGACCACAGAGTGTGAGTTACTTTTTAAAATATAGTATGTAAATGCCAAATTGAACATCTAGTCTTGCGCTTATCTTGCTGGCTTTTAATCTGGCTTGGACCATTAAAATTCCATTGTTCAAAGAGAGAGTTGGTAAAGTCTCTTAAACTCAAATGAAATGCAAAGCTAATATTGTGCGATTGTTAATAATTAACATTTTGCTAATAGGCATTTGTATTGATTTATATTGCTCACTTCTCTGTTGTATGGTCAACGTGTAAAATAGATTGAACAAATACAAACACTTGTACTATTTCAAATTGAAATAACTCTCATTGTGCGTTAAAATGTCTTTTTCTTTAGCAAATAAATATTTTGATTTCAGGCGAGAAAAGAATAGTTTCCTAATAAAATGTCCGTATGGAGAACCAAGACCTCTGCCGATTATAGCTACAAGTGAAAAGGTAATATTTTAAGCGTTATTAATACTTTTTCTACATAGGGAAACACATATTTCCTTAAACATTTAAGGGGCTCTTCCAGCATATAGTATTTTCTTGCTTGCTATTATGATTGTAGGTATCCTAGTAAAGATCTATTTCATGATATGTTTTTTTCTTTTTGTTATAGCCGGTTGTTGCCGAACCAGAGAAGCTAGAAAAGCCTGAAGAACCGTCTTCTTCCTCTAAAATAGTAGCTTCTTTAGTAATTATACTTTTTTCATTAATAATACATTAAATATTAAAATTAACAAGATCTTTTTAGTTCTAGTCATTGATATTACTGACATTTAACTAAGTTTTGTTGTAAAAAATTGTGACTTATTGTGCCTTATGTAGTTATTTATATAAATTGATTGAAAGCATTTAACATATTTTAATTGCATATGCATAAAACAATCGAAAGAAAGACTTAATTTGTGTTTCTTAACTATTTATTTATTGTTCAGCTGAATTATGTACATGAAACAGCTTTTATTGAATTTGATAAATAAATTTACATTAATGTAGCACCTAACTATTAAGATATGATTGATATACTTACGATTTAATTTTTACTTATAGTAAATATAATATAAAATATAACTATATTTGAAGCAAGAGGACGCATTTGCTTCAGATTTAGTATATTTTAACTATCAATTAATAATTTATTAAATATTTACTTATGAGTTCCCACAACCCTTTATTTATAATCTATTTCTTTAAAATACGAGTGAAAATGCAGTAAAAAATCTATTACTTATAACTATAACATAAAATATTTCTACAATAACATGGAACTTAAGTTTATTTTTATAATATTCATAGTAACTCTGTTAAATTATAACTTAAATATTGATTATTAATTACTTATAATTATTGTCATAAGTCTAATTCACTTTGTGCAATTTTAATCACTTATACCTATATAAGACACTGTATAATCGAAGTTAATAATAATAATTTTGAATTATATAAAACATTCTTAATACACATTTTATGTAGCAAGAAGTTACCAACAATCATTGATCGAACAACTGACAATAAAATGACTAAATTGAAGCATTTGGCTTCGTTATAAATTCAGACATTTTAAATTCTATATTGTCGACACACTGAAACATCACATACTATCTGATGATAGCACTGAGTTTCATTTCAATCACCCATTATTATTACTTTTTGAAATAATCTAGTTTCTTTTAATTTCACACTTAAACGTTAATAAATATAATAAACAGTAATGATAACTTATTGTATCCGATTTCGAAGTGTTAATTTTATAATGTTATCCCAACTTTATATTCCCAGCCACCAAACTTAAATTATATTCATAACGAAACTTTAATTAATGCTTATAAATTTATCTAAATCTATTCCCATCACCTCATTTTTAACTTAACGGCAATCCATTTTGGTACAGCTATTAGCATTAACTTATAACATAAAATAATTTGAACAAATTATTAGCTAATATAACTCCCTAGACGTCCATCCCCCGTGACACGACTGCTTGACACTTCCAGTAGTGTCATAGGAAATATACTAGGCCTATGGTCTATACATAAATCTAAAATTCCTTTACCTTCCATACAGAATCAGCTAATGGTAAAGTAACGTTATCATAAACGAAGCAGCTAGCAGAAGCGATGATACCATCACAGTCGTAGCATCGTTCTCATCGATCCATTCGTATACAGACTCGAAAAAGCTGTTTTCCCAGCTCTGGTTTTCCATCACCATCGCTGCTATACGCTCCGCTGGTTCTTGAGAGTCGTCGAGTCTGTTGTTTTGTGCGTATACGAAAACGTTGAACTGCAATAGAAAGATTTCGGTTTGTGTTTATTTATGCTCTCACTTGTGGAACCCCGTTTTTTTACGATCATTAATGATCTCTCAATGGAGAGCCCAATAAGATTTGCTGATAGCATACACTATTGAAGGTTCGTCTTTGGGTCTCCTTTTTCTTATTAAAGCTTTTTGTGTGAGAATATTTCAATGCAACAAAAATATAAGACTAACTACAGCAAAGTCATACAAACTTTAAATTCTCACGGGGCACAGAAGTATCTCTGATCCCAAAAAGCAAAAGCCAAAAATCGTTTGTGCTTATCGGTGTTTTTATTTCGTTTTTAATAGGAGAGAGATGGCAATTATGTTAAGAATACTTACATCATTAGACTGTGGGAAATCAGCCATATTTTCACCTAGTGCTAGTATAGCTTCTTCAAGTTTTGCCGGGCCGCCATACCTGTAAAATAGATAAAAAAATAGTTTTTGCTATAAGAAAGGCCTTAATCAAAAACCTACATATTTTTGTGTGGTTGTATTTACTCCTGAAAAACATAATAGATTCTTATAACGTTGGTAGTCCTCCAAACTCTACAAAACTGAGTCTTGTGGTGAAATTGATCTGTCATTAGTTGACACTTCTCAGCACACATACGTTTACAACTGAACGCCCCTCCCGAAATAAAAACGAGGGGGTTTTGTCATAATCACCACGCTTGGCAGTCAGATAGGCAATCGAAATAGAGGAGTTAAAAATATGTAGAACGAAGCTCCGGCATTTCGTCTGGCACCTAGGTTTCTAAGTCGACTAAGGTCAACTCTTACGATATCCACGGTTGGTGATGGAGCGGTCAATTCTTATTACGCGACTGGAACGGTAAAGTTCGACACTTCATCATCATTAGCCTATGTTAGACCACTGCTGGACACAGGGCGCCCCTAATGAGCGCCATAGCACCCTGTCTTCAACTTGCCACATTCTGCCTGCAGTCTTCCGCAAATCGTCATCCCACCTGGCCGAAGAGCTTCCTACGCTACGTTTGCCGAGTCGCGGTCTCTACTTAAGAACACATTTACCCCGGAGGTTGGCCACTGCCACTTCAGCTTGCTAATTCACAACAGTTTAAATCACTAAACGAATAAACAACGCATTAAATATGATATAACGCAACTCATGTATTCACTATACACACACAGCTAAACGACCGCATTCTCGATTCACTAATTGTCGCTATAGTTAAAAATATTGACTAGTTATTAATTTCGTTGTGTCGCATCGTTGCGATCGTTAAGAAAAATAGATAGTTATTGAAATGCAGCTAAACGTTATGTTAACAAAATTCCAATAATCGTTTATCTAATATCCTATCTAGTGAAATAACGCCACACTCCTAAATTCTTATTCCAAAGTTAACACTTACCTAGCTCTAATTTCTGGGACACGCATGTTCATGAAGTTGAGTGCTACCCATGCGTTGCTGTAGCTGGAGGCGGCTGCGGCTTTGAAGATGGATAGACCTTCCTCTGCAGTGAACGGGCTGTTTGTTGCTACTGTTTGTTCGAGAAGGCTGGAAACACAAAATTACGAAAATGAATAACACTAACTAGATATTTGTATTTGTATTTATTTATTTACCATTTAAAACATAGGTCGTTATACAAGGCATGTCAGAAATTGTACAATTTGAAAAGATAAAACATACTTAGTTCTCTAAACAAAATTAAAAAGTCCTAAATAAAAACAGATTTCAATTAATTCCAGATCATAAAATTCAATGTCATGTTTAGGTATTATTTAAAGAAAGGGATTGAAATAAATTAGTAGTCATAAATTCAATGATGCTATAGAATGCATGGCTTTCAAAATGGATATCACACCTACATATGTAATCAGCCAGTCGTATATTTTTTTGATTTGGGAGCCAGCCCGAATGTAAGCAGAGCATTTTATGTATAGTTATGGGTACCTTACCTTACTATATACTTATACTACTATAAAAATCTCTGGTAATTCAAACAAAAAATTGTTAGATTTTTAGATAGAAAAACCCCGTTACGGAAGTTTAACTTGTGGTTACTGTCATGCACTTCATAACACTTGATGAACTAGTTGCTTGTTCCATCTCCTAATCCTATGAAAATACCATTATAATATCTTGTTTATTATCACTAACTGTCGAATACACTGAATATAAATAATAATTTATAGTAAACTAGTTTATGTCCGCGGCTACGCACGCGTTGTTTCTATAGAAATGTTTAAAGGTGATTTCTATTCCATGGGAACTAATTTATGGGATAAAAAATAGCCTATGTTTGATTTCAGAATTAGAATTACCTGTATACAATTTCAACCCGATCCGTTCAGTAGTTTTGGCGTGAAGAGGTAACAAACATCCATCCATCCATCATCTATGCATTCATCCAAACTTTTATCGCATTTATAATATTAGTGTGATGAAGTGTGATAGTGTGAAGTGTGATAGTGTGAAGTGTGATAGTGTGAAGTGTGATAGTGTGAAGTGTGATAGTGTGAAGTGTGATAGTGTGAAGTGTGATAGTGTGATAGTGTGATAGTGTGAAGTGTGATAGTGTGAAGTGTGATAGTGTGAAGTGTGATAGTGTGATAGTGTGATAGTGTGATAGTGTGAAGTGTGATAGTGTGAAGTGTGATAGTGTGATACTCACTTGTTAACATATCCTTCATCACTAGAACAGGTCAGAGACTCGAGGATGACCACGCGCTCGTACATGCTTGGCTCGATTTCTAGCCGCGCGTTCAAGGCTGCGATGACATTGTCTCCGCCTTGTCTTACCATCGCACAGTATACCGCTGGTCTCAGGTCGGCTGGTATCAGGGGGTTCCTGTTAGGGGTATGTCAATCAAATACTTATTTTCTAGTATATTTTTGCTTGACTGCTACGTTTTTGCGGTGTAATGTCTCTCATTGGCTATGTTAGTTGTGGCGGTGGGGGGGTGAGGGGGTTCCTGATCTCAAGGTCACTGACTTCAAGGTCAATGACCTTGAAAAAAAGAGTTGTTTTTACTTGCGTCCCGTAAACTCCACAGCGACCGGCTGTTGCTACATACCGGTAATTCAAACATAAGCCGAGTCAAATCGTTTGTGACAATTTGCCCGACTCTGCGTGGACAAGTGTGAGAGTTTCAGACGGTTTTATGAAACGAATTCAACTATTCGATTTCCTCGGCACTCTCAGTGATTTTAGTTATCAAATGGAATTTTAATAACCTACTGGCTTATTCCAGTTTTTTCGCTAAACAAATAGGTACATGTGTCTATGAAAAAACGGTTCTGCGCATATACTAAGTAGTTTATTAAACTACTTACTACTAAAAGAGAAATACTCACACTACATCATTATCCCAGAACCAGTCAACAGCTGCGGCGATGCAAGGCTGGTAGTTAGCCCTGCAGGCGTGGTCCATCACCATGCCTCTGGTCAGGGAAACCATAGCCGGCTCCGATATAGACGGGTCTGGTGAGAAACCGATCTCACGCTCGAACGCACGTATTGATCTGCGTACCATTCTCTGTTTGGGGCAGTATGAAATGTTATTAAGGTACCCACCCCGCACACTAGCGCCGCCACCTATTTTATCTAATTATTACATTTAAAAAGGAATTTCCAAAAATTACGTTAGCCGGTTTGTGACACCTTTTATCAGCTTTTTTTAATGCCTCTGTAATAGTTTTATTTTGTATAGTTTTGGCAGAGAAACGAAGTTGCCCTTGGTGGCCCCCAAACTCTATTTTCGATTCTCTGTGTAAACTATACAAAATAAAACTATTACAAAGGCGGCGCTAGTGTGCGGGGAGGCAGCGCCTTAAAGATGAAACACGCGGTCAAAGAAAGTTACTGAACAATAAAATCCAACTTTACAGAAAGGAAAATTCAAGCATTCGTTATAAATCGGAGTGGATGGAGTTCACAACAAATTACAGTTTGATCTGCTCAGGTAAACGTTATGGTGCAGTTAGAATGTTGGCTGCATGATGACTTGTTGTCACTGTCATGACAGATTTGACAGTCTGCATTTAGTCAACGCATTTACTGTTAGCCTCCCGGCACGTGAAGCACGTCATGGGGAATGATAGTGTTATGTGAGTCAAAGCTTGCTATGATTCGATTACTGTAACTAAAACATACTTTACTAAAACGCGCAGATCCTCAGAGTAACTAATATACAAGTTGATCTTTTTGAGGCTCTCGCTCACGTGGCAAGAGGCCATAATATGACCTGTCAAAAATAAGCCCTCTATGGCAAGCGACCATATTCTGGCCGATTTGCGTGAATTTCAGCTTGTCTTTTGTTTCGTCGAAGTTTTGTTACGTAGAGCTCAGAAGAACGTAGGATCGTTCTTCTGAGACGTAGAGTCAACTTTTGAGCCATGTCAATGTCTTAAAAGTTGACTGACAGTTTCAAGCTGACGTCAAAACCATTAACAATTTTTTAAATTTACGATTTTTTTTTATTTCTTCTAAACTTGGTTAGAAGAAATAAAAAAAAAATCGTAAATTCAAAATTGAAATCTGATACGCACGCCTTTTTTTATCGTTTTTTCAGAATTAAAAATAATTAAAATTAAATCGTTAGGAAATGTGTTCTTTTTTTTTTTTAGTGTAGTACGAGTAATATGATAGTAAATCTCTAAAATAAAACTAAAACTGATCATAACAACATCAGACTACTTACAAGCTGTTTTGTAGGAAATTTTAAGGAGAATCCAAATATAAATAGATGTTAAGAGGTATTACTAGATAATATATATGTATAATATTTTTGTATAATATGATTTCACCTTTTCTAATTGTACATTTATTGTATTTATGGAAATAAAGAGTTTTTGATTTGATTTGATTTGAATAATCAAGAAATCAGCGAAATAATGCACCACATCCCATTCCCGCGCTGGCGGGCAGCATGCTGGCGAAAACCCTGCCACTCTAAGGGGTGTATCAGTAGGGTCTGCCAGCTGAAAGGTTTGGTTTCTAAAAATAAGTAAGTACAATGTCTTACCAAATAGATATCAGGATCTAAATCTTCGTCTTCTTCAACCGCCGCGATAAGTCGCTTTCTCAAGAAGTCCATGTTCCTGATGAAGGCCCTCCATGGTGCGTACTCTGTCTCATGTTCCATCGCGAGTACCACTTGAAAAGCAGTGTCATAGTCTATCCTTCCAGCTCGGGCTAAGTTCAGCGAATCGTCGATGAGCTGGTAGAGATTGGACAAAATACAGTAAGAATTACCAAAACCATTTCTTTATTTACATTTTCTTTATTTTCAGTATCTACTGACTTATGTGTCCACCTATGCGTATAATAATAATAATAATAATGCTGGACAATCCACACAGCACCATCTAACCCCGAAGTAGCTACTCAAAGCTTGTGTTATGGGTACTAGATAACTGATATATTTAATACATTATAATACATAGATAGATATTTTTTTTATGATACATAGAAAACACCCAGACCAACGGAACAAATTTCTGCAGATCGTACACAAATTTGTTCCGAGGCGGGAATCGAACCCGCAACCTCCTGCATCGCAGGCGGACTCTCGCCCGCTACGCCACTGAGGCAGTCAAAAAGTATGTTGAAATATATGTTATTCTATCTTTAACCCATATATGCCCAAGGGGTCGAAAACGACCCGAAGAAAGGTACTTTGTAATTAATTTTTTTTTGTACGCGAAATGTACCTGACGTGTCAAAAACTACCATCAAACGTAAGTTTACACATCAGGTGATTAGGATCTTACTATTTTTAGGGCATGAAAAAAAAAGCTAATTTTTGAGAGTAGTGGAAAGTTGTAATTGTTTTGAAACTGGACATTAGTTGGATCGCGCGTGCAAAATGTAAGTATATTAGTGTTTTTAGTTGTTTTTTTACCAGTTTAACAGACAAAATATATATTTTGATGTGCCTATTATGTCGTCTGATAATAAAATGTTTGAAAAAATATCTTTAGGATATCTAAATTTCAATAAATATTTGATGGGGTCGAAAACGACCCCGTGGGCAGATGTGATATTTTTCTATGTATTGCAAATTTTTATTTTTTGTTTTAGATCTCGTAGTAATCTTACTACTAAGGAATTTTTCGATGCCTTTGAATGTTTGGATGATGAAAATTTACTGACTATCCACGTTTATGTGGAGCCGCCAGGGTGTGGTGCAATATCCGATGGTGGTTCTGGTGGGGAGGAGTTCAATAATCTGGCAGATTGATTAGGCATCAGCTCCTGGCTCCAGCTGAATTGGTCATGAACCAGGGTCGAACTGAGCCTGAGGAAGAAAGTGCTGTTGAGGATGTCTCCGGAGGGCTAGAACCCGGAGAGGTAGATGTTTCTAAATATAATGCAACTATGCTTGCAATATCTTTTGGAGCCGGCTTAGATACGTGGGATTTTCGTCGATTTATTGCAAGGTCTCTTCTTCAGAAATATGGAGCAGCTAAAGGACCGACTGGGCCACCGAAACAACAGCTAAACATTCCAATAACTGATCCATTCACGGTACGAAGACACGCAGCATACATTATACTAGATGGTCAGACTAGACGGCGATGTGCTCTTTGTAAGAACAAAACTGTGAAAATGTGTAAAAGATGCAACCCGAACCTTCATTACAAATGCTTTGAGGTTTTTCATGCACAATAATAAAATTTCACTCTTATGAAAACTTACACAATGGTTTTATTTCATCTATTCATATAAGATAAATAGCCTGATATGCCCATGGGGTCGTTAACGACCCACTGAAAATAATACACTTTCAGTTAGTCAAACCTGAAAAATCTCGCTTTTTGTTTGAAAACATGTTATTACTAATAACATATCCCAAAATTACAAAAATCGGTGACACAAAATAGTTCTGGGCATATATAGGTTAAATCTATCCAAAGCAAGTAAGGGTAGCACGGATATTTAGTGATTGCGCGAGAACAAGCTTTTTTTTTTTTCAAAACTCAAAGTGCATGGGAATTGAATAGATAGGTAGGTACTGAGGGTTCCGTCTGCCCCAGCTACTGATGATCTACTCCTCTCGTTACACCGTGTATATAGCCAACATATTATTATCAAGAATAGCAGCACTAAGCAGTTTCCAAACACCTGCTTGAAAACCAGCGCAGTATTGAGCAAATGCTTTAATAATGCAACATGCTGAGGCAGTGACCCATTTTACCCTTGACCACTAAGTCTTTAAGTTAGTTTTTATGTACCTATCTAGTTAACAAGATTGTTTTAATGTTGTTATCTGCTTAAAAATATGTTCTTGTACAAATTTTTTTTTGGGTAAAATAAATTATCTCTCTCTCAAATAAGTCCTAGTATAAAAATGATTCAAATTCGCATGACATATTTAGAAAATTACAATAAAATAATAGAAATAAATTAGAACTAGTATTTACAATTGAAACAATTGAGCTAACTGCAGACTGTTGCAATCTACAGGTAGCTCAACTAAAAAGATATATATATATATATATATATAGAGATACCATTACGGTAAATGTTGATCAGGCGCGACTCACGGCGAGTACTTTGTTGATCCAAAAACACATGTTGATCCGAGCCTCTTTTGTTGATCTATTATGCATTTCCAGGAACAAGTGTGGCTCCGACCAGATCAACATTTAACCTCCCGTAGCCTTAGGCATTATGATACCATTTGTTGATCCAATATACAAATCCATTTTGCACAAGTTGATCCGATTCAAATGAACCAACTAGAACGCAGCATTGGTCGAAAATGGCTGCGACGTTGCCGCTCCGTCTGGGGGAGGGGTCGACTCGTGTAGAATCGTACTGACTAGGTAACGCCATGTTCAATGACATTTATTATGTATTGTGACATCGCGTTCCCTATTCATTATTTAATTATTCAAAATCCATTGCGTACAATTTTCTACGGTCAAATGTTGATCCGTCAATACTTTTTAGCGATGATTATGTAACTATTTTGTTATTTTAGGGTTTCGAGATCGGTTTCGAAACCCTCAAGGTCTCGTTTTGTCTATCCTTTTCTCCCTTTAATACATCAGCAACTACCGCAGCTATTAACTTGAAATTTAAAATAATATTACATTTGTGCACCTTAACAGATATAAAGAAAAATAAACGAAAAAAAAAAAAAATAGAATGAAATTTTTTAAAGGTATCGTTTTGTAGAGTATTAAAATTTCTGCAGGTTTTATAGTTCTTAAAATAGGTAAAAGGGGGGAATAATTTTTTAAAGGGGGATTACCTCACCGAGTGGGGTATCAAATGAAAGGTATCGGTTTGTACATTTTAGAACCGTTCTGGAAATTTATGTAGGTAACATTTTTTTTTTTATATTTTGAGAAAAGTCGATAAATTGAACATAGCCCCCTAATCTCCGAAGTATGCACAGCGATCCGTCTTAAATGTAGGTCGGTCGGTAGCTACTTCTTTTAGGTAGAACCGGTACCTTAAGTACCCACATATTTGTATAATTAACAAACGTTCAAAACCCTCGGCGCGCAAATTACGCTTGCACTTGTCGAATCTTGTTTGTTTGTGTTACTAACTGAAACCTATAACCAAATAAACAGTTTTTTTGAAGTGAAAACTTCTTTAGCGGCGTTGAGCACTTTTTCTGTAATGGGTATAAAATCTTAAACTCGCGTCAGGACACGTGACCTGATCGAAAAAGCGTAAGACGGATGGAGCAACGACGACATTATGCCGAAGGAATAAAGCTCAAAATTGTGCAGGATCTTCATTATAGCTAGGAAATTTCTTGAAGTTTTGTTTTGAGATAGAGTTCAAAATCGAACATTATTTTTAGGTAAACAGAATAGATAATAGTACTAGTTTCTGACAACAACAATAGGCCCTAGCTTACGTAATAGTTGCTAGCGTCCGGCTCGCTTATACCTACCTACTTATGTATCTATAGATAATTAATTTCTCGAACGAATCGAAAAGAAAGACAAGGACAATAATTTTCATTTATTCATTAATATAATTTTATAATTAAGGTTAGGTTTCGATCGAGTCTATCGTACTGCTTAACGGGTGTAAACAGACCCTTCACGAAGCCGTCAACCAAGCATTCTGTACATGAAACTAAGTAACACTGCGCAAAAATAATTGCTGGGAAACGGAATTTATTTTTGGACTTTAAAAATAATCAGATTTTTGTAGCGGGTAATGGTTTGCGCGCAACCGGCTGTAAATAATTGTAATATTATTTAATATTGTAAAATAATTGTAATAGTTTTAAAGTGTTAAATTTTTAATGTAATATAAATTGTCATGTTTGTGTACGATAGCGCAATAAATGAATATTGTATTCTACCACATAAATGATAGTACTTTTATACTGATAAAGCAATTGGTGCAAAATTATTCCCTAACCATTCCAAAATATCAAACATGCTCAACGTTAATAATCAAGTTTTCACTTCTGCCGGCACTCCCGGACTGCAACCCGTCTTTTTTTTTATTTATTTCTTGGTATTTCGTACCTTGTTTAGTTTTTAGGGTTCCGTACCTCAAAAGGTAAAAATGAACCCCTATAGGATCACTTTGTTGTCCATCTGTCCGTCTGTCTGTCGGTCTGTCCGTCTGTCAACCCTCTTTTCTCAGGAACGCTTGGACGTATCGAGTTGAAATTTTCGTCAAATACTCAAGTCCGTAACTTCTTGAAGCCGTGATATAAATAAAACTCCTAAGTCAATGCATTCAAAAGTTGCAGCCGTTTATGTCCGAATATTTTGAGATTTCCAAGGGAATCACAAGCACACAAAACCTATACCTGCGGGAAGTACCCAATTCCCGCAGACCTGGAATCATGAAATTTGGTGAGGAGCACGGTCTTATAGCACAAGTAATGAAAAAAATGCGAAAACCATAAATTTGTAATTTATTCACTTTAAAAAAATACTTTTAATGCTCGCCATGGACCAAAACCTATAGTGTACTTCCCGTAGACCTAGAATTATGAAATTTGGCAAGATGTAGCCCAAATAAAGGAAAAAATCCGAAAAAAGGAAATTTGTAATTAATTCACAAAAAAAACTTGATTCTAGCTATATACCAAAACCTATAGGGTACTTCCTGCTTATCTAGAATCATAATATTTGGTAAGATGCAAGGTCATATAGCACAAATAATGAGAAAAATTTGAAAACCGTAAGTTTGTAGTTTATTATTTAAAAAATTATAATTCTTGATTCTCTCCCTCAGCCAAAAAAATACAGGGTAGGTACCTGCTTCATGTTGACCTAGAATCATGATATTTGGCAAGAAACAAGGTCTTACAATTAAACGGAACCCTTAGTGCGCGAGTTCGACTCGCACGTATCGTTTTATTTCTTTATATCTTTTGTAATTGTTATGTATCAAATAAATTATTTAATTTCATTTTGTTTTCGCCTAAATATCTACGTTACACCTATCAGGGCCCACAGTAGTGGACCGTGAGGAGTACACAACCTCCACCAGGAACCCTTTTCTCGAACCAGCTCGAGGCGGATCTTGTTTAAGAAGGGAGAGATACCCATCATAAAGAACAGACTGAGAAAACTCTCCTGAATAACTGAAGACCATCACCTTATCGAAATTGTTTCTGAGTGTACTTATCCTGGGCAAATTCTGCAATCAGGGGAAATTCAGGCCTCCAGTCATGTAAAAATAGTTTTGAGAAGGAGGCCAAGGAGATGATCCAGCTAGGGTGGGCAGTGTATGGAAAACTATAACTATAGGTACCTACATGTTCTACTTAAAAGTGGTCGGAACTACTTAAACATGTAATTTGTCAGTTTCACAGTCGCGGCGTTGCGGCGTTGCCGCTTTGAAAACAGACGAAGTAGTCATTTGTGGCTCCAAAGTCTGCGGATCAACATTGTCTAAGCTAATGTTACGCGTAGTTAAATATGTAACGGATGTGAAAAAGACGTTTTAGTGTAAAATTTGTGACCGTTAGTGGATCAACAAAATTTTGATATTTTGGGATATTTTGAATGCGAGTATATCGATAACCAGTTAATGTAGATCTAGCGTTGCCATGTGCTCTTCAAATGTGGATCAAAGTATATCTGTTTACTAGGTTTAGAGTCGAATGTACACTTGAAATAGGTGGATCAACATTTCTTAAGAAATCGTACTGGATCAACAATTACCGTGAAAGGTTCATTATATATATATATATAAGATATTACCTATGATATTTGGATATTATCTAATAATAAATATATATATTAATAAATAAATATCTATCATGCGAATTTGAATAATTTTCGACTTATTTGAGAGAGATAATTTATTTTACCCAAAAACAAATTAGTACAAGAACATAATATTCGAATATCCTAGAGCAATAAAACCAAATTTACCGTAGCTCGGTTCAGCGGATGGATTTGGTCCCTTCGATCTCGATCATTTAGTGCTTCAATGATTCGCTCCCACAACTCGTTATCATAGTTCACTCGATAGTATCCTGAAATGGCACAAATAGGTCAGCTGGAAATGCTTGCGAACGAAAACTAAAGAGGCTTATGTAGGGCGCGTAACTTGTTCACAAAGGACTCGTTACATTCATTAGCAGCTGAGTTTTTTAAACCTTTACAAGAATGGAAAAAGGTTTAAAAATGTTTGCTTTGTTGTGTTAAACTTGGACTTTATTTTGTGGTCGGTCAAATTTTTGGCACGTTTGATTTGAATAGATAATATCTATCGCATATTATGCGTTCAGCTAAGATGAACTAGAACAAAATTTAAAATTTGAAAAATTTCCAGACAGATTTTTATAAAACATGGCTAAGAACACTCGGGATAAAATTATCTATGACACAAAAAAAAACTAAACGAAAATTGGTTCATCCGTTTGGGAGCTACGATACCACAGACAGATACACAGGCAGACACGTTAAACTTATAACAGCCCTTTTCTGCGTCGGGGGTTGATAAAACTATGTTTAAATTTTATGCCCGTTTCGTCCGTCCAAATGATGGCAGATTGGGATTGATTAGGTAGAACCAAACTGAGGTGTAACTCAGAAAACGCAAAAAAGCGCAAGATATGTCTTGGAAGAAAAGTTGCAGAACGAAAAAGGACGAAAAACGCCCACTATTTCTGTGTTGTATGTTGCTTCCCATTCAATGAAATCAGTTTTATGCTATTTACTCCTGAACTATAACTCTAGGCCTAAAGTGCAATATAATATATATTGTTTAGACTAAAAAGCTATCGAATGGCATATTCAAATTTAAGAAATAACGACTTCCAAAATTTAAATTCCCATATTCGGCCTGCTTCATACGTTCGATCCAATGAGCGCCGCTAGTGCATTCAACTCA
The DNA here is from genome assembly GCA_949316285.1 of Eupithecia subumbrata. Taxonomy (NCBI): domain Eukaryota; kingdom Metazoa; phylum Arthropoda; class Insecta; order Lepidoptera; family Geometridae; genus Eupithecia; species Eupithecia subumbrata. Next base: position 2,476,824 of record OX438627.1, on the reverse strand, counting down.
ACAAACATCCGACGTTCGCCACACACATATCCGCTTTAGGCAGTACAGCACACATCTCCGTTCTAGTGTAGGCAATATGCATCTCCGACAGCTTTGACGGAGACACCCTCGCTAAAAAACGTCTCTTCTCGTCTCCGCTTCGGACATATCCGTAAATCCCCATTTTGGTGGAGTCAGCGCATCTTTTACAATTCTCCGCATCCGACACTGTCGACAGCAATAGTAAGAGATCCGGCTGCAGAATCAGTGCACCCATCGAGTGATTAATTAATTATTGAATTGAATTAATTATTAATTATTGAAAATTGATTTTTGGAAAAATATTGTAATTTTTTTTTTTAATTTAATTTAAACTAGCGGCCACATTTTGTAGGCAACCTAGTAGATATATATTCTCCTTAACACAAATATGCGTAAAAATGTGGCTCTTAGCTCTTACACGATGGGTGCACTGATTCTGCAGCCGGATCTTAGACCACAATGACATACGACCGACGCACACAATTGTCGATTTCGTAGAATTGTAATAGAGCCCCTGGGCCTCAAGCCTCGGAGAATCAAAGCTCACCAAGCGCTATTACCTTGTCCCTGTACGTTGAACAGAACATAATCCCCCTCATCTTCATCCAGAAACATGCTGAACGTCAAAGTTCCATCCATCATAGTAATCGGGTAGATAGTGTCGAAGTTATGCTGATTGCTGACTGAGTACGTGATAGGCAGTTCGAAGATCAAGTGCGGCTGGGCTGAGAAGCCGAAACGTTCCTGCAAATGGGCAAAATAAACCAAATACTTTAGTTCTAACCAAATTTAATTGTTTTATTTTTAACCGACGTCGTTTATCTGCACTTTTGCGACTGACTTTTGATATCAAGGAAATAATGTTTGATAGAGTAGTCCGGTCAATTTTGCCCGAAAATTAGGCTTACATAAATTCGCATACAGCTGAAAATAGATATGAACGTAAGGGACACCATTTTAATCAAAATGTGAAAGATCCTCATCGATCCCAAATCCCACGTATCCAAAAAAAATTGTCAAGGTCAAAGTTTGCAAACACAGGTTTTTTTTTATTTTTTTCACCCAAACGTTAATTTTTGCAATAATTGCAGATCATGCGATTCTACAGAAATGATCCTCACACATTTTTCCTAAGAATCACTTTTTTTGAGTCGGTCTGACGTCTATAGTCATATACCTAGTCATAACGGGGTGAAATTTGGATGGTGTGTTCCTCTAAGGGTGTAAAGTTTTACTAAAAAAGGAATTTTCTAATTTGTACCTTCAAGGGTTCGAAATAAGGTACTGTATTTTAGGGACCGTTCGATGTATACCTTCCAGCAAAATTTTACATGTAATATGTAGCCATATTTGCAAACCTTGACCTTGAATAACAAAATCGCATCCCATGTGTGCAATTTTTTGCGATTGAATCGATGGGGACTTTTCACAATTTTATTGTAGTGGTATCTCTAACATTCATGTAAAAAATCAACTTCTTGGGAATTCATGAATCGATAACTAAGCAGTATCCAATCGCTCACCATTTCATGCAAATTTTGCATTCTTTTTGTCAATGTGAAATAGTGAATCTTTGTATATTAGTTTCACCGTAGTAAGTAGTAACTCGTGAACGTTATAGAATGATAGTGTAAAATTGTCACCTGAGTTACGAGAACACCGCCTTGCAGCAACCTGACATCAATCAGGGGACACCCAGAATTCTGTGTCCACGGCTCGAGATAATCCTCAATCTCCTCGATGTTACCGTTGTTTGTCCATTCGCTGTTGATGGCGTCAACGAAGATTGAAGAGTCGATGGTTTGTAATGCCCTGTTGAAAAAAGTTTTTCTCTGTCTATACTTTGGATGCCTTCGAGGAACACACATGCCAAAAAACATTGGCGTGTGGCGGGGCGGCGTGCCCAAGCGGGTGGCTCGAATGTTTTATATATTTATTTATCACGAGAACAAACAATTTCCATAGTTAGAATTGAAACATAAGTGCAGTTACTCTAAACAAAATCTGCCTGGCCAAGGTAGTTAGATAAGTAGGTACTTAATCTACGTATTACTCTACTCACTTAACCACAGAATTACAGGTATCGAATTCAATGTAATTGTATTAAGTTACATTGTACATTTAAACTTTTAATACAAGATACTTAAAATACAAGACTCATAATCTCATTTTTGAAAAGATGTCAAATAAGTATCATAGATAAAGAGTTATTTATCTCGAGTTTATCAAGTTTATCAAGAAAACCCTCTATGTTTATCAATACGTGTGAATCCACTGTTGGTAGATCGAAATAAATAAATACACACCTGCCATTTACAAGCGCACGCCCTGCCAACTGTATAAAGTCTGTAGACTCGTCTCCGAGGATCAACCTCATCATTCTGAACAACGCCGGGGCTTTGTATTTCTGGATACCATTGTGGTTGTCTCTTATGTCCTCTTCATCAAACAAGTCTTCTGCTGGTTCCATAATGTGAGCGCTGCTGAATCCATCCCGGTACAGACTCTCTTGAATTACTTCGGTGACAAAGAGGGTATTGACGTCGAGCAATGTGACGTCGATGAAATCGCTGGATTGGAACTGAAATTTTGTGTAACCATTGAAATGGGGTATTGATCGTAACAAATCAGAATCAATATTGTTTATTTCTTAGGCTTACAAAAATAGTAAGGTATTTATTAAAGCGATAGGTAAGTAGTTCATCCCAGAATTAAAGAGTCGCTTGCAAACGCATGATTATAAAGACCTTTTTTATTCGGCGAGGAAATCCATTTACGAATAAACTGGTCTGGGGGGACCAGAATTATGTGGGACTCGACGCCCTGGAGAAGGACGTTATACCCACTAAAACCTCTCCGGTGTCCCTCTCTCGCCATTTTCGCTGAACCACGGGAACATTAAAACATCCGCGGCATGGTTGTATACACCTGTTTTAATTGTTTGTGAAGGTCTAAAGAGGTCTTATCTCTGTAGTTTTAAATAACTCACCCCTCGGAAGACGTCCCAGGCCGCGTAAGAGGCAAGTCCAGATACCACCCACTCATAGCGCCAGTTTTCGGGGTAGACGACATATCCGAACCATTGCTGTGACATCGCCTTTGCCATTTTCAACAGACCCAAGTACTGTTGTCTCACTGAACATGTATTTTCCATCAGTATATACGGTTCCCTGAAAAGAAACAGTTTTAAAATTACCTTTTATTATATTTATATTATAATACTAGCTGTACCCGCGACTTCCTTCGCGATTGCCTCACCTGCCGACTAATTAAGTTCACATTTAACCATGGTCTCTCATATTATGAAACGCCGCCGTGCAAAAAATCGTGTAGTGTCTACGGGGGATAGCATGTTGTCTTCTTCAATCCCATTCTATAACCACACGACTTTTAGCTACGACTCGGCCAGCGTCAGTGTTAAATGAAATGAAATGAAATGGTGCCCTATTCTGCTATACTAATCGCTTCACTATGACAGGGGTATCGACACAGAATGACACGTTTGGGTATTCCACCTATATGTACCTGTATGGTATGAAAGAAATTATGATGAATGCAGATGGAGAGACGTGCGTCAAGTTTGAAACTATTAATTTATCTCGCACGCACTATCTGGAGTTTTATAAATCTATGGATTCTACGTGATGATTCTGCGACGATTCCATTGTCATACTGAAGCAATTGTATTGCAGAATTGGGCTCCTGATCCATTTGACTGGACCACCGTAATTTTTTTTTCGTTAGTAGGTAGGTACAGTTGGCTGTGTACCACAGTAAAAATATTTTTCTGTGGTCTAGTTAGTTTAATTGGACCACTTACTGCAACCAAACTTCGGAAGTACAGTTAACTGGACCAGCTAAACCACCATATATCATGTAAGGTAGGAACCTAACTTATTTTTCCAAGACGCCTTAGTAGGTAGGAACCTAACTAATGGGTGCGTCTTGGAAAAATACATACATAGGAACTTACCTACCCTCTATCTACTAATTTTTTTCTTCTAACTCCAGATTATTTCATCAATCTACTGATTTTCTACTCGACTTTCTACTGATTTAGTCAAATTCGATCTTGCAACACTGTTTCTAACAAAAAGAATGCATGAAATCGGACGACGCGTAGACCCGTCGTGATGCGCGGTTAAAGAATTCTACTTTTTCCTCTCTCCCAGGGGAACCTTACTGAATTCCAGGATAAAATGTATCCCATGTCCTTCCTTGAACTCAAGTAGTACCAATTCAGTCCAACTCATTCAGTAGTTTCGGCGTGATGCGCGGTGAAGGAATTTTACTGTCATCCCTTCTCCCAGGGGAACCTTACTAAATTCTGGGATAAAATGTATCTTTCCTCGTAGTATGAAATCAAATAATGCCGAGTTCCATTCGAATTCATTCAGTTGTTCCATCGTGATGCGCAGTTAAAGAATTTTACTTTCATCCTCTCTCCCAGGGGAACATGACTGAATTCCGGGATGAAATGTATCCCATGTCCTTCCTTGTAGTATGAAATCAAATCGTGCAAGGTTTCATTCCAACTCATTCAGCACTTTCGGCGTCATGCGCGGTGAAGAAATTTTACTTTCATCCCCTCTCCCAGGGAAACCTGACTGAATTCCGGGATAAAAAGTATCCTATGTCCTTCCTCGTAGTATGACCTAAAATCGTGCCGAGTTTCATTTCAATACCTTCAGTAGTTTCGACGTGATGCGCGTTTAAGAAACAGACAGACAGACAGACAGACAGACAGACAGACAGACATGAATGAAAAAAATTACAGTTTCGGCTTCAGTATCGATAATAGAGTGCCCTCCAAAAAATTTTTTCAAAATATCTTCAATGTACAGAATTGGACCTGTTACAGTTTTATTATAAGTATAGATTTATAACATTATATTCAACTAACACACATTGCTACTCTATTATTTTACTGTGCCATGTTTTTAACATGAAAGTAAGCAATATAAAAACAAAAAAAAATATCCCCACAAGGAACGGCCTTGAGGAGGCAGTTTTTCTTTGTTACGGTATGGTTTTGAAAGAAAATACGATAAATGGTAGAAGTGAAAAAAATTAAAATTACTTTTATTGGATCATTGGACAAAAAAAGTCTTGGGATGTAGCAAGTTTCAGATAAAAAATAAACACAACTCACCAAATGGCAATCGTTGATAGTCCATACCAGTCCACATCTATATCCGGCAACGCCAAAACGCTCAACTGTGGGCTCTGATTCAGCTGGATCTCGAAGTAAGGTTTGTTTGTCCACTCGTTGAGAATTGCAAAGTAGTAGTTGAAAGCTACAGAGGCCCTGGACTCTTGATTAGCTACACCAGGTCGGACGTAGAGGAGAACGTTGCTAGTTGGCACGTTGACGTTGTTGAAGTTGTGAGCAGCCATGGTCCAACGCTGAGGTGGACCTTCTAGGGCTCTGAATTGGGTGCTGTAAAAGATCAATCCAATGTGTAGGGGAGATGTAGGCAGTTGGCACTCGATAAAACAAAAACCAAACGCAAAGCGCAATAACCAGGGCAAGGCTCAAAATTATTGTTGTTTTTCTCACGATCATTGGTTGTTGTAAAAGGTTATAGAAAAAAATCTATTTTCTAGCGATAGATCCTAGATAACCTATTGTAACAACAGTTTCTTCAAAAAAAAAAAAAAACGAAAACACTAAATTTTTTTGTAAATTAATTACTTACAGACTATTTTCTTCAAGTGCAGAGTTAGCGAAAATGTTGTTGTATTCGATGTCGTTAAATGTGAAACTGATGACTGCAGATTCAGTCAGCTCATCCATGCAAGGAAACACGCGCCTTGCGTTCACAGGATGCAAATTCATGGCCAGGTAGTTACTGCAAATTGAACATAAATAGATGTAGTATTTGGAATTATTTAATAGATGTAGTATTTGGATTTTTAAATTACCTCAACGGAAAATTGCTGCCACAATGTTTAACTAATCAAACTACTGTACTACTGTAATATCTGTAGATTGTTTGCAACATTCTGCAGTTAGGTCAATTGTTTTAATTGTAAATACTAGTTCCAATTTATTTCTATTATTTTATTATAATTTTCTTTACTAATCAAACAGAATTTCCAAAAATATAATTATAATGTTTTAACAAAAAGAAAAAAAAACAGGAAGAGAGAGAAGTAAGAAAAAAAAGATAAGTTACGTTGTTTCGTATGTTCCTCGATACAATCCAAGTCCAGCATTTGTCAGGCTACCAGTGTAAGTGATGACGAGGATGAAGGTTGAAGCAATCTGCTGTGGTGATATTTCCAACAATCCATCCTCATGTTCGAAACCAGCCTGAATAACATTCGTTTCACTAAACACTCCTGTCATCACAGACTGAACATTAATATCGTCGTGCAAATGGAGCACTATCTCATCTTCTCTGGTCGCAAAAGTAAGTTGAACATCTATAACTGCTCTTCCAATAAATGTGTTTCCAGTTGGTGTGATTTGAATAGCGTATTCTCTTACAGTTTGGCCTGGTCTTACATCTTGCCTAATTAGGTTATTCCTTGTCGAATTCAGAATTATGTCAATGTGCTCTCCATCCACTGAGTCAGTTGAGTTTTCTACGATTGAAACAGTTTTAGCAGTCAATAATTCCGTTGTGGGTTCTTCGGGTACTGGAATAAACGTTGTAGGTTCCTCCGATGTAGATATTTCTGTCGTTGTCGTTTCATGTTCTATTTTTGGTATACTACTCCTCAAGAGGTGACCAATCGTTGGAATTTCCGCATTTTCAAAAAAGGTATCTGGAGTTATAATCGTTGGTAATCTACTTTCAATGGGTAGTGATTTAGTAAACACATTCACTAAAATTAAATAAGAGAAAATTGCTAGCTTCCATTTGAACTTAGTCCTGGCCATTTTGTTGGCCTTCTCACATCACTCGGCCCACATGCGTAGCACTGCACTGTTTTTGAAGAAATGAGAGCAGAAAAAGATTATAGATAGCAAATATCAGTTCATCGGATGAGATTAAAGATCGCGTTGCGATAGTGTCAGAAAAAGGTTTTGGGGAGATAAAATTTCCGATAGGTATGTAGGTAGATACTCAGCAGCGATTGTGATTGTCACTAGACCAGAACGAGGGGAAAAGTATAGTAGGTACCTAGGTATTTATTGGAATATACAAACAAGTAAATCTTTTTGAATCTCCAACTACTACAAGCATTTGTCCTGCGGCGGAAATCGTACCCGCAACCTCCTGCGTTGCAGGCAGACCTTCGCCCGCTGCGCCACAGAGGTCGTCACAGCTAGTAATCCAGTAAAACAGTTCACTCTCTCTTTTTTAGGTTTTTTTTCGGTCCTGAACGGATTTTTTCATTCTAACTTGACTAATTTCATTATGATCCGTTCAGTCTTTTAGATGTCATAAGGTAAAAGGTCAGAAAGACAGATTCTTGATTGATTTACATGTTGATTGTTTCTATTTGATTTAAGCGTGCAATTAAATATTTTCTTTTATTTTCTCTTCTTGTTGGACTTGTGGCTCAACTTGAATTGAATGAGGTCAGCGTATTTTTATAGTAAAGTCTGAAAGAGATTCGGCAACATTTTGCTACCTATTTCCTTTATTGATGATATTACTTCTTATAAATGGTTTTAATTGTGCCTTTTTATTTATTTTATCGGCTTTTTCCGGTGTAGATAATATTGAGAACGATATCATCACCATTTCTTACGTGTTCGTCTCTGTTTGTAGATACCTTATCATAATATTTTGGTCCAGGCACTTGATCAAGTTTGCTCCGCCATGTCGGTTTTTCTACATTAGTTGGAACGAGAACTTCCATTTTATAAACGCTTGTAACAATTGTAGTATAATTTTCAAACATTTATTATATTTAATTTAACGTTGCTGACATTCATATAAAAATATAATTCTAAAATGAAACGGTAGATACTTACTTTGATTCAAACTGTCCTGAGTAAAAACCTTGCCCCACGCCAGATAGAAACCCTTGATATTCAATTATAAACGTATAGGTACTAGCGGTGGTACCAGTTTCAATTTTCAATATGCCAGCGCCATCGATAACTTCAAAATTCTCAACAGGAATTGCATTTGAACGACCAGAAAGTGTGTATTCTATTGAATCGATGTCTAAACCTCGAACGTTAAACTTGACAGGTTTTTCTCTTGCCGTAATTATAACTACATCAGCTACCAGTCTGCCATGGAAGGTTCCGTTATTGTTTGGAGTAAGTTCAACTGCATATCTGGTCACATGCATGCCCGGTCTTATTTGGCTTCTTAAAGATTTATTTGACTCAGCTTTTTTATAAACATTAACGACTTGTTTGGTAAAGTATTTTGAATCATCTTTATTGCCGTTTTTGTTCAAAATATCTATTTCTGTTTCGTCTGCACGTGTGCTTAAAGTTTCACTGTCTGCTTTGTTTTCAACTTTTATTCCATAACTTTTAAAAGCATCTAGGCTATCTTTTTCTGGTTTATTGTAAGGTATGATTGGTAAGCACGATGCAAGTTTAAATATGCTTATAGACACTACTAAAATACACCTGATTGTGTACATTTTGAATTTTTTTAGTCACGATAAACATTAAATTTGAAAATTGCGTTCCACGATTATTATTATCAGAACACTGCCAAAATACTAGATATATTTATCACTGTTCAACTACGTTTCATGCTCACAATCAGGGTTTTCCGATTGTAGAAATGATAATCTTTTTGGATAAAAAACTTGTCCTAACTTCACAAAATATTTAGAAGAGGGTTAAATAAAATGAAATATTTTTAAAAATTCTTTAGTAAAATTCTTCAAAAATATTTACAAACTCTTCATAAATATCGTCCTAAGATTACATTTGATCCTTGCTTAAATCTTAAATAGTGAATGTTTTCTTAAGCATAAAGAACCTAACTATTTGTAAGAGCATTTCAAAACTGTTGTTATTTTTCATTTAGAATGCTTTACTGATATCTTCATGTTAGGATTACATACAGAGAACTAAACAATCATTAGTTACACGAAAGTCTTATTTCATTACGTTAGTGGTTGAAGATCGAAACCAAAAATGACATGAGAACAATCAAACCAGCGGTCAGACCAGTGGCGCTATTTTCACCGTTTTCTTCGCTACTACCGTCACCATTATCTTCACCACTGTTTTCACCATTATCTTCACCACTATCTTCGCCGCTATCTTCAGAACCGAAGTTTTCTGTCAGCCAGGATTCAACATCAGGTACGTTTTCGTTGCTCCAGGTGATAGACGCAGCAATATTTTCTTTGATAGCAGCAATAGCAGCGAGTTCTCCAGCGGTGAAGATGGCTTGGTGATGGATTTCAAAGGCATCAATCTGATGGGAAAATATTTTATTTATAGAATAGTTTTTAACCAAATAGAGTTTGCATCATTTCATTTTGAAAATACTGAGGAAGCTGACAAGACTGCATATTGAATTAACAAATTATGAAAAAGTACAAAAGAAAGCATGTTGGCTTAGAGAAATAGTTGAGTCTTGAGTCTTATACTAGTATAAATAAAAGACTCAAGTTTTACCTTGTCTGAGTGTTCCTGTGTTGTTAGTCTTCTGGCAAATGCGTTCAGGATGTTAGTAGTTCCAGTGAGGCCTTGGACCCTGAAAATTAAAAAAAAAAAATTTAAGACCTTCGCAGTGTTTGTATAACTACCTACTCCAATATTAGTTGTCGGTTATATAAATAAAGTTCAAATTTCCTTATTTTATATTGCATGCGTATCAAGTGGTCTTACCTAGGTTGGATGTTGTGCCAATGGTTGTGGCAGAAGTCGAGGGCAGCCTCCATGTTCTCAGGACTGGAGTTGATGACGGAGACAATGATACTGTGTCTATCCTGCTCACGCACAGGAGAATCGTCGTTGATTACTTGATCCAAATAGCTGTTGAAGAAATAAATTGATGACAAAAGAGGTTCTGTGCTTTAAAAATCTGCAGTAGTGGACGGTGAGAGCTGAATTTGGGTAACTTTGATAAAAGTCTACTCATGCATTGGGCAGATGCTCTATTACCGTTATAGTTTTTCACCACCGCTATAAATAAATAAACAAATAAATAAATAATGCTGGACAATTCACACAGCATTCATCTAGCCCCAAGCTAAGCAGAGCTTGTGTTATGGGTACTAGATAACTGATATACTTAATACAATACACTACATGGATAGATATTTTTTATTATAGATAGAAAACACCCAGACCAACGGAACAAATTTCTGCAGATCGTACACAAATTGGTTCCGAGGCGGGAATCGAACCCGCAACCTCCAGCGTCGCAGGCGGACCTTCGCCCGCTGCGCCACGGAGGTCGTTAACAACTTTAAGTATAGTTACTCACAGTAGTATCTTAAGGTTAGGCAAAATTTCCTCAAAAACTTATTCAAATTCAAGAGAGGTAAGCCAACATTTAACATTTAACACCTATGTTACTCACAAAGTGCGACGATCCGCGTTGGTGTTGCATCCAAGAGAGGCGAGTAGGGTGGACTGTTCGCTAGAGTCTGAGGTAGCGAGGTACCGGCCCCAGAGGAAGTCGAAGTTCTCTTCATCGCCGCCACGGAGGCCGGAGCAGAACACTGTAGTCTGGATGTCAGGGTTTAGTGCCTGGGCTGGGGGTTTAAGAATCATTGAAGATGGAACAACAAAGGAACAAACATACCAAAAAATACTCACGAATTAGAATTGTTTGTTACAAATTCAACAATACTCGGAAACATTTTAGAAATAGGGGAGATACATACTCTTAAACCTTTTTTCCTCATTGTTTTATTATAAGACTTCGTCGGCGTAGTAAATATGTCAAATATCAGCTTTCTAGTAGGCACTAATCATTTATGAGCTATGCCGCGGACGGACTGACGGACACAGAGAAACGGAAATGGGTTCCTTGTTTACTACGGAACCCTTAAAATGGACTAAGGAATATAGTTTTAAAAATGACCCTATCTATGGTAAGGGATAGGTCTTCCCTATTTCAAGAGCCACTTACTCGGGTTGTTTCTAAACTCCTCGAGTTTCTGCTGCGCCTGGTTGATACACTCCTGGTTGCCGAGACGGCAGTTGATGTCCAGGATGATGTTTCTATGGTATGGAGTCACGTGCTCTTCGTTGGCCACAGCATCGAAGCCTAGCTTGGTGAAGAGAGGGGCGCTGAGACTCAGAAGGTATTTCTAGAACGGAGAAAAATTGTGTGATCAACGAGGTTGCAAAAAAATAAAACAACTTGCCAAATTTTGCAAATATTTTGGCAACTTTTTCAATGTTTGTTAATGTTTTGAGGATCCATTCAATGATGCGTCTGCTAACTGAACAAATAATTTCTTCGTCGTCCGGTTGAAAAACCAATATCTACCAGCAGTTTTTCTTCTTTCAATTTTTATTTACACAATCATTACGAAAATTTCTTAGAAAAATAAAACTGCCTAGCCATTCAACACGAATTCTGTCTTTTTTATACAGCTATTTTCTAAATTGATACTTACCGCAAACAGCTCGTGTGCTGGTAGCCCAGTCAAAGCAAGATCCAGATAGCTGAAGGCAGGGTTGGCAGCTGCCCATGGAATGTAGTCGTCTTCTTTCTCCAGGTAAAGGGAAATGTCGAATGGTAGGTTGTATGCCTGGAAAATAAAAAAGCTGTGAAGTTTACGTACAGTGAAGGTACACCATTTTGTTTGTCTAAGGGATTAATTTTTAACAGTGTGAATATAGAATATGAATTGGTTTTTAGTTTTTCCATAACAATCAATTTAAAGTTCTAAGATATACGTTTCTAAGTGTACTATACGGTCCATCTGTCTGTACTGCCTTGAGTCGTCATCCTTCTCCTCAACATCCTATATAGGTCCACTGCTGGACGCATGGACGCAGGCGTCCCGCTGATAAGCGCCCAGATCAGCTTTTATCTCATGGGGGTAGTGCCCATAATCCCTACGCCTCATACGACACCCGCGGGCAGAGTTGGGATAGTGCAAATTCTAAGCTGGCACCCCCCCCACAGCGGGGTCGTCATGCTAACCGTAAATTATTGGTATAGTCATCACAAGCGTTCTATGCAAATACTGACATTGACTGCTTGTACATGACCCACTAAAGACTTAAAGAAAATCACAAAACATTATCTATCTTTTTATTTGAAATTGGTCGTAAACATATTTACTGCTGTTATGTTATACTCAATAGGGCAAAAGTTTAAAAGCACTATAAAAGTTGCAAGTCCTTAGAATCTTCTTCACTAAATCTAACTTAATGCTAATCCTCAATGAAACTAAACCAACTCCGTTGGAATGAACTCGATCAGAAGCCACATTTGCTTTCAGACCACTCTGCAGTGTCATTAATATGCAAATTATACGAATGCGCTTGGTCAGAGAAACTCAAATTTAAAGTTGAAATTTGAAAGTGGCATTATACGTATATCTAGCTTTAATCTTCCACTATCACCTGCAGCTTTGCTCACTTTAAAGGTAAAATGTAGCACTCTTGATAAAACTCGTGAAATAATTTTCAATGTCGCATATCCTACAGATTGCCCATTACTAACAAACAACACTCTCTAAAATAATAAACCGAGGTACATAAGGTGTGCTTCTGTCCTATTTTTCTTCAAAACAAATCAATTAAATACACTAACTCAGTAATTGGCGAGAAGAAAAAAGAAAAACTTTTAAAAACTTACGCACACTTGGGTCCGATATTTCACCGAAAGTTTTGGGTGAAACTTTTCCTCTACGGATTTAAATTCCTCATTCGCATTCATAAGATATCCTCAGTCTACTACTAACCTACCCTGCATTTCATATGAACAAGATACAATATTGGTACCCACTTGACTTCATTGTATATTTTTAGCCAATACAATTTTCCCAACAGTATAAAATATCTACCATAGAATATCTTGGAGAGAGTACAGTCTAGAGTTGCCTAGTCCGTATTTTTTATATCGTATTTTGTATATTATTTCAAAAAAGCCAACGCGAAATTCTAAAATAACCCATCCCATATCGATATTTGAAAGCCCTTTTGAATGGCCTCCGTAATTTAATTAGCATTTGTACTGTGAAGGCCATTGAAATGGCTATCAAGGCCATTGAGATGACTTTCAAGGTCATTGAAATGAATTTCAAATGTCAGTGATGGGATAGGTAGTTTTTGTGCAACCGCATAGCAGATCTGGAGGACTATCGACATGACAAATTTTTATACGACTACCAACGGGCGATAGTTATGAGGTTAGCACCCTACGTATGTTACTTTTAGTGACTCTACATTTGAGTGTAGTCATGGAGAAACATGTGCACGACACTTCCTGCGGTGCGAAGAGTAGTAGTGCATCTGTTCTGTTCTGATCTACGTACTCTAATGTCAGCACTGAAACTCGGGTTGGTCCATTGGGCGTGTTTTGTTTTGCTAGTGTAACCAGCCTAACTCCGTCCAGAAGCGCAGAACCTTCCTGGGATCTTCACAGGCTTCGCGGAATAACCTCGGGTGGTCGAGGATTTCGTGTCGTTGCGCTGTTACTCCCTCGCATTCCAGGACTACGTGGGCAGCTGATTCTTCGTGTCTAAGACACCCCCTGCAGAGAGGGCTGTCTGTTGCTCCGATGGTGAAGAGGTGTTTGTTCAATGGACAGTGTCCTGTAAGTGTGTGTGAGTGTGAAGAGAGTGCATGAAAATGACACCCAGATCCAAAACAAATGTTTCCAAATAATTCAAGCATTTGTCCCGTGGCGTAAATCGAACTCGCAACTGTGCTGAAATAAGCCAGCATTATTTTTGTTGGTCCAGTTCTAAAACTCCGCGGTTCCAGTGACTAGAATTCTCCGCGCGTATGAGAGCTATCGTCGCTCCAGGGATATTTCAAATTCTCCGCCCAATACATTTTATCTGCACCGAGATAGTATTTGCATAGCGCAGATCGAAGATTCAATATTCAGGGTTTTAGCTGCATAGCTCATTTATTGCATAGCTTTAGGTATTCATGTCGTAATGCAATTTAAAAGTAAGTTATGGTGCATAAAAAACCTACTTTATGTCATGAATTTGTACTTTTTTGAACGGAACCTTAAAATGATCAAGATCATCTTCCAAAAATACATGCTCCGTTTAAAGATTTTTTTATTTGGCTTTTGTCTAGGCTGGCTATGAAATAAGTTTAAAATTAAACATTTTGTTTCGCTACTTTTCTTTCAAAATATATTTATTACTAACTACGGGTAACACTGATATGTACTTACCGCTATTTGCACTGTTGAATCCAGTCCGTTAGCAAAACAGATAAAACAAATCAACGTTATCTTTGTTTCTCATAGAAATTAAAATTGTTATTATACAAATTATATCGACGTGTTGTTAACCGTACCTACAAAATACAATCCAATTCAACAAATTCCGCCTGCCAGCCTGTGATTGTGGCAAAACCACCCGTTCGTGGAAGGCAGGTTGCGTGGACACGAGTGCTGATAGGTATCCGTCTGTCTATGTAGGTTTAACGTTAAGAGAGTGCAAGGATTTCGCGTTCATATGAGGGAAACAGAGCATACGATTTTGGAACGGAGTTAGCGTAAAAATCAAGTTTTTGCTTATTTACGAGAAAACTATACTAAATATACTAATGAAGAAACTGGATGGTTCAAGGAACCAAATAATTAGTAATAACCTAGATACGAATCAAAACATAAGTCATTTCAAATTATGTGCGAAACAGTGCACTTTCATGATTTCTCTATCGTATTTTTTGTCACAATCGTGTGTTTTCACATTCAAAAAACCAAAGAAAAAAAAATGTAATTCATGTAATTTTTTTGTAAGATTTTATGAAGGTACACATATCTGAGTATAATTTCATTAGACTCTGGCATAAAAATACATCCCTCTCCAAGGACTGTCTTCCGCAAATTGCGTCAACCTATATAATCTTGCTCCACTTTAATTCCTGCGGTCACAATTGGCATTCCGTCTGCATTCTCTTCTAAGAAACAGAACAGTGGCAATTTTCTCGGAGTGGTTTCCATTTTATTTTTGCATATTTATGAAGGCAGGTGAGATGTGCTTGTGCTTCTAAAGTGTTTTTGTGCGAGTTACGATATTCAATTTAGGTTTGACTCTGGCAACCTCAAAAAATAGTACCATGATTTGAATCACCGGATTAGGTTAGGACCCTACTGTCTACCCCATACCTCAATCGCGTTGTTATGAATTTTGAAAAAAAAAATACGAATTTGGCTAGCGCATCACGCGCGTCTTACTATGGCTTCCTGCACAAAATGCTGGTCAACTGCATAATTTGTGTCAGAGACTAAAAATCATATCTTGTTTGAACAGTTGCCAACTCACCAGTCGTCCAGTCCTGGCCAGATTGAAGGCGTCGTCCAGGATCTGAGCGCGGTTCAGCAAGTGGATCTGCTCGTGATTGGCCGCCAGCACTCCCGCTAGGGCTTTCCAGTTCTCAGACTCGTAGTTGACGCGGTAGTAACCTAAACAAGTAGTAGTTTAAAATGTTTAAAAGTTTATTTATTTAGAATGAACATATATAGCTAAAATACAATGGAAACTGGAAAGCGCATAAGTTAAAAAATGTGTCGCACCTCCCAGCGCCCAAACTAAGGTATTGTTTAATGCCAAACATTATTTATCACCAAATGCTTTCTGCATGGCATATTAATATCAACTATATTTACTTACTTAACCGGATAACTATTGCCATTCATTATAAATGTAAGCGGGTTAAAAACGAACCTTATTTGCGTTGGAAGAACACCAAAATTTCATTCCTTACATGCGACTGTTTTAGTGAGGGCGGTTCGAGTCGCTTACATTCATAAAGAATTTGTCAAATTATGGTAGTTTTATAGTAAAATAACTATTAGCCTAATAGCATGGAAAAGTAGACAGCATCAGAACACGCGGCAGATTAATGTGTGCATGCAGCAATGCATAATATTATATGCTGGACAGACCATAGCAAAGCTGCACTGAACGATTCGCTAACGTGAATGCAACAAGAATTGCGATGTACGGCAACTACGATTACTCTGTCAAATGTGGTTGACGAAGCAGAGACAGAAAACTAACCATCTCTTTTCTGCCGATGAATAAACTTTCGTTTGACCCCAATCTCAACGGACTGTAGTGGTGAGTAACTAGTGTAGTAAGAATTAAGAGTTTAAGTCTTACCAGTCTGCTGCTTGTTGACAATGAACCACTCAGCTTCTGGTAGTCCGGGGATGTCGATAGCTGTAGCAGTGATGCCCACTCCAACCCAGGTCTGTGGGCTGGTGTCGGTGAAGTCCACGTCAGTTGATAGCACCCAGTTGACGGGGATGTGCCAGCGGTCGGAGGAGCTGAGTGATGTATCGGTGAGGTAGCGTTCCTGGAGACAACATGAGAATGTATCATGGTCCATGTGGATTGGAAAATTGTATAATTGATAACAGAAAATTGTGTTGATAATTATCGGGTGCCTACTGAAGTGGGGGAATTAAATCAAGGCATGCGGTAAATACTCAATAAAAATAGTAAGAAACTTTATTACTTCATTGATCGATTATAAAATAATTTAAGTTCGTTTTAGCACCTGCACAGCCATACTTTGATCTTCTCTTTTAATCATTGGTTGTTTGGAAGAAATCGCTTTAGCGCTTGTCTTACATGGCCCAAGACGCACACATCCACCGGTATAGGTAGCAGATAGAGACAAAACTCCTTTGTTGGAAAAAGTTTACGGGAAACAAAAGACGCTCAACTAATGAACTCTGTTATCAAGTTGTACAAAGTTTACAAAAGGGTGTGTTATGAAATTCTATAGAACTTCATACTTCAGTCAAGCTTATTGATAAGTACTTTGTACAATATTTAGAGAACTGGCTGTTATCCGCGACTTCGATCCGCGACGTGAAGTGTTTATCGAAATTGTCTTTATTATCTAATAAATTCGAAACTCCTAACCTCTCTTGAACTAATTGAACGAGTAGTATGTAACAATTTTTCAACATACTGCAATTTAATTTAAGTGATGTTATGAGCAGTAAAAGAATTCCTGTAATAATTTTGCTGCACTTTAGTTGGTTTTCACTACATGAACATTTAGGCTAACACGAAATAAAATTCCACTTTCAAGCAGTTTTCTACATTTTAATGTAGTTAATATAAAATAAATTAGTGAACAACCAAGCCAACCAGTATTAAATTGGTACAAAAACTATTTACTGCGTTTTAATATAAATACCTATAATTTTTAGGTGTAGTTTACTGATTTTTTGTGGTAATTTAGATATTTACTTCGTTTAAGTCGGTAAATTGATGAGTCGTTATTGACGTAACTTCTATTACTGTATTTTAGTTAGTATTACACTAAATTTAGAAATCCGATCTTGAGTTACTGAATTCATAAATTTGTTTTTTCTATCGCAGTAATCATTGACTCAAAAAATCGGTAAGATCGGTGTTCCTTAAAGCGTACCCGTCCATACTCAACCTTCAACAAAAAACGTAAATAACCTGTTACTGCGTTTATGGGCCTGCACGGCAGTATAGGTAAGCAAAATTCTAAATATTATACAAAACACAGACAGGTTTTCCGACGAACTATCTAAGAGCAATACCTAGAATACTTCATTGTCCAAGAGACAGAAAATATAGACGATTGGAAGGTCTACAATAGGATCGCCTCAACGATAGTAGGTTTATACATCGTATACCGAGGAGAAAAAGGGGCCGATTCCTATCGAGTGTATCATTTGAGGCACACGAGTTAGGAATCGTACTTTCTCCCGAGTGATACATAGTGCTTTATCCCGTTATGTGTTTCGGCGATTATGCACGACTTCGCAAATCTGTTGCGGTAATTCGGGCTGGTGTGGGACAAAGGGTTATATATACACGAGGAAATCATTGTATTAGAATACTCGACGATATTCTTATAAGAGATTCAAATCGTTAACTCAAAAATAGGAAGCAATAATCTGTAGCAATACGCTGGCGTGTTCTTCATTTGCTTCTTTTTTTAACTTTTGTTCTGAAAAAAAAAGAAGCCGATATCAAATGATATCGGCTTCTCTTCTTTTCGTCAAATGGCGGAATTGAAGTTAAAACTTTTTGTCGATTGAACTATAGTGAAAGTTACTATAGCAACCACTGAAATTTTTCAATTTTTTTAAAAATAACACGTTAGACAATTATTTCTATTCACTTTTCTCTCCCACTAAACGTTTTTTTTCTCTCGCAATTTGCTGGTATGTTTGGAAAATAAATAAAGCGTGACAGCAGCGTGTTTTTACTTTGGAATATGCCACTTTCCGAGCAGGTGTAGTGTAGATGAAATTACCTGAGCAATATACAAAGAGTTTGCAGCCGGGGCCGTCCTTCTCACAGTGATGACGGGGAAGCCTCCCTGATTGGTCCACCGGTCCAGGATAGTTGCTACTGACCAGGGGATGGAATGGGTGCTTGCGTCTAGGGCTGTTTGCATGGCGCTGTACAATTCAGCAGGGGTTGCTGCTTTGCGGGAGCTGAAAGAAAAGGATTGATCAGTTCTTTTTGTGTACTTTATTATGCTTTATTTATTTATTTATTTGGCACCCAAAACAGAATAAGATCAAATATTATACAAATAGAAGGAAAAAATAATAAAAACTAGGTTGTATCCCTAAATATGTGTACACAGCATGATCTAGATCTATGCACCTAAGCAAATACCTATTGGAAATTAATTTATGAATAATAAGCATGCATAAGTATTTAAAATTACCTACGAGAATTAAACAATTACTTTGATTAGGGCATGCCACTGGTAAGATAAGCTTTCAGTAAACGACCAAAATTTTATACGTGGAATTTAAGACGAGCAGTGTTTCCAGCAATGTTTGTTAATAAATTAAAAGTGGGACGAAGAAGGATAGCACTCTGTTTCCCTGGACTCTGTTCTACTGGATTTCAGTACCTACTGATGTACTGAAATCCGAACAGTGTTAGTTTTAGTTTTTTAACAGTGTTCGAGATCAAACTGCAGCTTTCATCCCAGTTTGAAGACCAACGCTAAGGTGGTACCTAGACTACTTGGTAAACGTAAGATATGTAGGTATCTTATAATATCCGTATTCCTTACTTTGCTTCGATGTAGTTGACCAACCCCTGTCGGAAGACTCCTGGAGTGAGGAAGTGCTGCATCATGCGAATCACGGATCCAGCTGGGAAAGAAGAGTTAAAAACTGGGGTAAATAGTTACGGTTAGGTACTGGCTGATAGTTCTTGCTTTCATTCTAGTTCTTTATGAGTATCAAGTGCCAATTTTAAAATATTATAGGCCTGTTCAAGACTGCGCGGTATTTGCTACCCAGAGTGTTAGCAGTATGTTTCGCTTGTATTTTGCTCAGGATTTTGCGGTCCGCGGTATTCAGCCGAGTATTTTAGTGACAGTAGGTTTACTGCATATTTACCCACAGGGATTTGCTGGGGTGGGTATGCGTAATGTGTAAGTTTGCTTTACGCGGCAGCGCTAGGAAGGGAACCTTACCGCAAACTTACTCACAGGGATTTGCTGGGGTGGGTATGCGTAATGTGTAAGTTTGCTTTACGCGGCAGCGCTAGGAAGGGAACCTTACCGCAAACTTACTCACAGGGATTTGCTGGGGTGGGTATGCGTAACGTGTACCTAAGTTTGCTTTACGCAGCATTCTAGGAAGGGAACCTTCAATAACCTAGACCTAACCTACCGCTTAGCTATGAACAGGATTTACTCTTATACTATTAAACCTAATATTTTTTCTTATGCCTATTTCTTCATTTTCAAAACTAGTATTTTGCATTACTCATAAATTAATAATGCAAAAATATTAGTTTTGACAGATCGTCAGTTTGACAGATTACAACACATCTGTTTGTCGGATATTTCATTCATTGTTCATGGTTTAAGATAAATGTTAAGAATTTCAGCATGACCGGATGCTGATACACAATAAAACATCACCATTCAAAATACCCAAACATGATAGAAAAGGAATGTTCTGATAAAAGCATTATCAATATATCTTAAACTGATAAATCTCGAATTCTTTTACAGAATGCTGACAAAGAGATAGCTAGAATAGGTCTTATTTGGAATGGCCATCAATAAACAAAATATTATAGGTACACCTTTTTGGTTCCTGCTGTCGATCTTTTTGAAATTTAAAGCAATACCACAATAAATAAATAGTCTGCAGTTAGATCAATTGTTTCAATTGTAAATTACTAGTTCTGATTTATATATCTTCTTTCATTTTAATTTTCTTGGTTAATAAAGAGTAAGGGACAATTCACATGTACCGCAACCACTCCACGACCACACGAAACCGACAATACGTGGTTAGGTTCTAATTTGTATGTATATTAATATTTAATTAATTTAATAATGGACCACATTGTGCCGTCTAATTCATCCGTGTGGTCGTTAACGACCAAATCGCAACCACAACGCAACCTCCAACCACACCGTGCCACTACTAGCGTCATTGCAACCACATCGGCATTTTGTTGTTTTGTTACAAATGTCCCTGGTACAGCCAGGTGTACTATGTAGGTGGACCACGGGCAGAGACCGACCACAAGGCAACTGCAAAAAGCTACAGCAACAATATTCATACGAAACCACGACTTAACCACTTTTTCTCGATACGTGTAAATTGTCCCTAAAATAGATGAATATGAAATACTATTTAACCATCGATAAGAGCAAGATTGATTAATGGGAAAGGCCAAAAATCCGTCATTGCAGCACGGTTTTTTGTTCTCTGTTACCTTGAACTTCGTTTCAACCGTGCTTAGAATACCTTACAAAAATAAAACGGAACAAAATACCTGCGATGCTATCGTTAATTTGCATTAAATGGTTTCATCGGCTATTTATTACGGCAATCAAGTTGAATAACTACTCAAACTAATTGGAGATTTCGTCGTAAATACACTGAATTTATTCGACGCTTTAATTCTTCTAAGGCCGTTGAAATTTATTGACTGAAGAACTGCAAACACCTTTCGTTTATGTTTAAAGGTGGGTCATTTTCTGAACATACTTAGTATTTTAAGTATTTTGATAATAATTCTATACTGCATAGCAAGTAGGTGTCCTAAACACGACCCTAGACGTAGCGCATTGCAGAACTCTGTTATGTTAGGTCTGGTTTAATAAACGAATTGAATTGAATTAAAATGAGAACTCGAGAGACGTAGAAAATCTTGGGTCTATAAAAATAGTCTATAATCGAGGACAATCTATTTTTTTTCTTAACTTTACAAACACTTATCCCAACACGCGCTTATTTCATAAAACAAATCAAAGTTAGGTTAAGCCTAATCTTGGTGAGGAAAAACAGAGTGCACCTGTGCTTGCGCACACACTTGAGCACTAAAATGTGTCCTGCGCGCATGGCTAGTCTATATTTAAACTGGCCACAGTGGTCATACCAATAAAACTCAGTATATGCCATTTTTACTCTCGTAAATCGTAAAAAAAAAAATCTTTCGCTATCTATGTCAATAACTTTTGTGGTCAACTAGCAATAAGAAAATTGCTAATGGACACGTTCTTAGTACTAATATGTTGTTATAAAAATAACTTAAAACGAAATTATCCATCAGCCAATTCTATGGCTAGATTGTAATTATACTTTTGTATTTAACCCCCGACGCAAAAAAAGAGGGGTTTGGTATCGTAGCTCGTAAAACCGGATGAACCGATTTTCGTTTAGTTTTTTGTGTGATAGGTAATTTTATTCTGAGTGTTAGCCATGTTCCATGAAAATATGTCGGGGGATTTTAAAATTTTGTAATTGTTAATATTAATTTAAAATATGTGTATAAACATGGTATAAACAACAAAAAAATCTGGCGCTTGGCTCTGCTTCTGTGGTCTTTTAAGTACTAGTGGTAATATATAGCCCTGTGGTGTCAGCTTAGAATTTGCAACACCCCATCTCTTCCCGTGGGCGTCGTAAGAGGCGACTAAAAGATATCCACTGAGGAGTGGATATCCACGGGAGCGCCTCCTGCTACAATTCTGCCACCTAACTGCTATCCCCAGCCCACATGAGCAGAGTGGGGATTATGGGCATTACCCTCCATGAGATAAAAGCCAGTAAGGCGCTTATCAGGATGAGGCCTGCGTCCAGCTGTGAACAATATAGGCTGTTGAGGTTGAGGTTGAGGTAGTAAAAACTTACATTTCTGATAAGCAACTGCGTTGAAGGTCCCCAGGATTTCAGAGGGGGTGTAGACTGCGTGAGTCATGGGGTTCACGCTGAGAACCGCATCGCTTTGGAACACGTTCTGCAGAGCGATCACGAACTGGTCCATCATGCGCCATTCCGGGAGGACCTGGAAAACAAATTTAATAATATATTATTATTGGGTAGGTATTATTGCAGTTTTTGTTTCAGTTTTTTCCGATTGGACTGAGACTTGACTTAGTTGAACTACCTCTAGATTGTTTAGTCTGCAGTAAGCTCAACTGTTTCAACTTTAAATACTAGTTCTACGTTGTTTTTTTTTATTTAGTTTTACTTAAATACATTTTCTAACGATATATTTTTGTTGTTGATTTCGAATGTTTCCTATAGAACATTTTAAATTCTGTACTTTTCACAAGAACTTCAGCACGGATATTCAGTTTAGCTAATTTTTCCATTAAATTCAACGGATACTTGGATTTTATTTGAATTGTGATTCAACGGATGTTATTTGAATTGTTTCACTTGTAAAGTACTATTTCTTGTTTATTTCTATTATTTGATTGTAATTGTCTTTGTCAATAAAGAGAGTGAAGATACAAATAAATTCATGTCTATTTTTATTCATGATTAGTCACGCTGATGTTGATTTTGTTTTTTTCTAATCTTGCTTGTTATAGTTACAATCTTTTAATTAATTACTACTAGGTTTTTTAAATTACTACAGCTCCTCCTAAGTTAGCGTTGACGTTTGTGTTAGTGTACATTAACGCGTTAATTAAGGTGCTAAAATGCACATTGGCTACATTCTATCTATGTAGTGTATTGTATTAAGTTTATCAGTTGTCTAGTACCCATAACACAAGCTCTGCTTAGCTTGGGGCTAGATAATGCTGTGTGAATTGTCCAGCATTATTATTCACGTAACAACGCCGTCAAGAGGTAATTCCTAGTGAAGTAGGATTAGCGTCTAATGCCATTAAATAATAAATAAATAAATAATGCTGGACAATTCACACAGCATTATCCAGCCCCAAGCTAAGCAGAGCTTGTGTTATGGGTACTAGATAACTGACATACTTAATACAATACACTACATAGATAGATATTTTTTATTATACATAGAAAACAACCAGACCAACTAAACAAATTTCTGCAGTTCGTACACAAAATTTGTTCCGAGGTGGGAATCGAACCCGCAACCTCCTGTGTCGCAGGCGGACCTTCGCCCGCTGCGCCACAGAGGTCGTCATTAGTAATTCAGTTAGTAATGAACACTTAGGCACATCTGCGTAACGCCCAAATTAACACATTACAATTACACAGACACAATTAAACAGAACAAATATTCTTACGAAATCAGTAGCGAAGTTCTCGAAGAAGTTGGCGAACCCCTCATTCAGCCAGGTGTAAGTCCAGGAGACGGGGCTGACCTCGTTCCCGAACCACTGGTGCACGTTCTCGTGGCAGATGATGCGGCCGATGTTCTGGCGAACTGATGTGGTGGTGACGCCTTCTTGTACTAGAAGGGCTACCTCTCTGGAATTAACGATGATAGGTGAGAAATGGGAGTCGTATTCGAAATTATGGGACACAAAGAAATTTGCATGTCACCTAGTTAATTTTAGATAGGTATTGTGATGTGCTATGTAACTTTTTTTATTGTATGTTTTTTCAATTGTAATTCATAAGCATATATATTTTTTAATTAGTTGTCTATTAATTTCGAGGGCAGAAGCTTTATTCACAAAGAAAATTACAATCAAATAATAGAAATAAATTAGAAATAGTATTTACAATTGAAACAATTGAGCTAACTGCAGACTGTTCCAAACAATCTATAGGTAGCTCAACTGATCCATATCAATACCAGTCGGAAGCGTCCCCAAGACGCTGGCTGCATTGCCCCGCTGTATGGCAAGGCTGATGCGTTGCGCCAGATATTGACCAGCTCTCTGTCATTTAATTTCTAGAGTCTCCGTTTACCTTCTTATTTTTTCTTTGTATTTACGCCATTAGGTATTTACTGTTATATACAATCTTATGCGTTGAGCATGCTTTCTTAGGAACATGATCTAGTCATAATCGCTTATGTACTGGTATCTCCTAAACTCTTGGTAGATTTATTTTTCATCATCATCAGCCCATATACGTCCACTGCTTATCATAGACTTCCCCCAAACGACGCCATGAATAGCGGTCTACAGCCGCCTTTATCCATCCAACTCGGATGGGCAGCGTTCGGGAAACTTCGCAATATCATAGAAAACATCCTCGACCGCAATTCCCCTCGGACCTTCGCCCGCTGCAACACAGAGATCGTCAATAGACCGACGACATTTTAACGGTTACACAAACGTAGTCAATAAATAAATAAATAAATAAATAATGCTCGACAATTCACACAGCATTATCTAGCCCCAAGCTAAGCAGAGCTTGTGTTATGGGTACTAGATAACTGATATACTTAATACAATACACTACGTAGATAGTTTTTTTTTATTATATATAGAAAACACCCAGACCAACGGATCAAATTTCTGCAGATCGTACACAAATTTGTTCCGAGGCGAGAATCGAACCCGCAACGTCCTGCGTCGCAGGCGGACCTCTGCCCGCTGCGCCACGGAGCTCGTCAAATAGATCAACAGATGAGATATTTTTGTGTGCTAAAAAATAATGGGCTTTTCACAAGTTTTCACTATCGCGCTAGAAGAGCTTTCTATTTATAGAAGCAACAAAGATAGAGTAAAGTTTTGAAAATTAAAAATTTTAAAAACCCCCTTACAAATTTTCGAAACATGGCTAAGAACACTCGGGATAAAATTATCTCTAACACAAAAAAAAACTAAACGAAAATCGGTTCATCTGTTTGGGAGCTACGATACCACAGACAGACAGTAATACCCCTCTCTTTTTGCGTTGGGGGTTGAAAACTAAGGAACCACGAGGAAAACCTACGTATTCCCTCACAAAAAATTTAAAATTGGCTTAATTACCTATAACAAAATTGTTGACCCTTTCATTAAAGCCAATCATTAAAGTGACCTACTATTCCGTTCGGGTGGCATCAGTTTTAAAGGTTCCCTATACGTGGCGTTTCATTTCGAAGCGAATTTTATTTCCGTAATGGGTACTATGTTAAATGGCATGTTCTGGGGTTATGTGAAGTCCGTAGAGAGGGGGAGGACACCGTAACTCTAGACTCAGGCCATCTTCTCTACTTTCGCGAGGGTGATAAAACATCCCAGGGTGGCGTAGGGTTCCTCGTAAATAAGGCTCTCGCTAACAACGTTCAAGAAATCTCCAGTGTGTCGAACAGGGTAGCGTACCTGATCCTTCGGCTATCCAAGCGGTATAGCATGAAGGTAATTCAGGTCTACGCACCGACCTCGACACACTCGGATGATGAAGTGGAGGATATGTATGAAGACATATCCAAAGCCTTACACAACACCACTAAGGCCCACTTCAACGTTGTTATGGGGGACTTTAACGGCAAGGTGGGAACCCAGACTGGCAACGAATCCCGAATAGGCCCGCATGGTTATGGAGTTAGGAATCACAGGGGGCAAATGCTTGTCAACTTCCTTGAGAAAGAGGGGCTGTTCTTAATGAACTCCTTCTTTAAGAAACAGCCTCAAAGGAAGTGGACATGGCAAAGCCCCGACACTGTGACTAAAAATGAGATCGACTTCATCACGACGGATAGCAAGCACATATTCAGAGATGTCTCAGTGATCAACAGGTTCAATACCGGATCTGATCACCGACTGCTCCGAGGCTCTCTGAATATCAACTTGAAGCTTGAAAGAAACCGTCTGATGAAGTCCACGCTCCGACCTAACCCAATCCAAATCATGGCGGGCACCGAGAAGTTCCAGCAGCTTCTCGGGAATAGATTTGTTGCCTTGGATCCCACTGATGACGCTGACGAGACCCTACACAATCTGGTCGAAACGCTGAGGGATGAGGGCATCAAGTTTTGCAAAAAGCAGCGCACTGGCAAGAAATCCAAACTCTCGGATGAGACTCTCGGTCTGATGACAAAAAGACGGGAAACCACTCAAGCGTCTTCGTTAGAGAGGTCAGACCTGAACAAGCGAATTGCGAAGATGGTACGGCGCGACCTTCGGAGCTCCAACACACGCCTCATCGAAGAGGCGATAGAGCGAAACCGAGGGTCCAAAGTATTCACTCAGCAGCTTGGCAGGAGCCACCTGACGAAGCTTAAAACGCACGACGGGAGGACCGTATTGTCGAAACCGGAGATCTCCGCCGAGGTAGAGGATTTCTATGGCCGTTTATACGCTGCACATGCCCCCCATTCCCGGCGAGACGACCATGATTCTAGAGCCACCCTGACACGCCACTATACCGACGAACTGCCAGACATCAGTCAAGACGAGATCGTGTTAGCTCTGAGGCAGCTTAAAAATGGAAAAGCCCCCGGTGAGGACGGAATAACTTCAGAGCTTTTGAAAGCCGGAGGTGCCCCTGTTGTACAGGAGCTACAGAACCTCTTCAACGCCGTCCTTCACAGTGGGAGAACTCCAAAGGCGTGGAGCGGGAGTTTGGTGGTGCTCTTTTTTAAGAAGGGAGATAAAACTCTCCTTAAAAACTACAGACCCATCACGCTCCTGAGCCACGTCTATAAGCTGTTCTCACGAGTGGTCACGAATCGTCTCGCCAGGAGACTCGACGAGTTCCAGCCACCAGAACAGGCCGGGTTCCGCGGAGGATTTGGCACCATAGACCACATTCACACGGTGAGGCAGATTATACAGAAGTCCGAAGAGTATAATCAGCCTCTGTGTCTGGCCTTTGTGGACTATGAAAAAGCCTTTGACTCTGTCGAAACCTGGGCTGTTCTGGAATCCTTACAGCGATGCCAAGTAGACTATCGTTATATCGAGGTGCTGAGATGTCTCTACGAGGCCGCCACCATGAGTGTCCAAGTACAGGGCCAGCAGTCTAAACCCATCCAACTGCGCAGAGGAGTGAGACAGGGGGATGTTATATCCCCGAAACTGTTCACGAGCGCGTTGGAAGATATGTTTAAGACGCTGGACTGGAAAGGTAAGGGCATCAACATAAACGGCGACCACATCTCACACCTGCGATTCGCTGATGACATAGTCTTAATGGCGGAGTCGCTAGAGGAGCTGAACCAGATGCTGGACGGCCTAGCCTCAGCCTCGCGACGCATCGGTCTTGGCATGAATTTGGATAAAACCAAAGTCATGATCAATGGCCTCATTGATCCGGGACCGGTCGTCGTACATGGCCACCTTCTCGAAATTGTTTCCGAGTATACTTACCTTGGGCAAATTCTGCAGTTGGGTAAAAATAATTTTGAGAAGGAGGCCAAGAGGAGGATCCAGCTAGGCTGGGCAGCGTTTGGGAAACTACGTCGAGTCTTCTCGTCATCCATACCGCAATGCTTGAAAACTAAAGTTTTCAATCAGTGCGTCCTACCCGTCATGACCTACGGAGCTGAGACGTGGACACTCACGGTAGGGCTGGTCCACCAGTTCAAAGTCGCTCAGCGAGCTATGGAAAGAGCTATGCTCGGAGTCTCTCTGAAGGACAGAATTCGTAACGAATACATCCGACAGAGAACCAAAGTTATCGACATAGCTCAAAGAATTAGCAAGTTGAAGTGGCAGTGGGCCGGCCATATCTCGCGAAGAACCGACAACCGCTGGGGCAAACGTGTTCTTGAGTGGAGACCACGACTCGGCAAACGTAGTGTAGGACGCCCTCCGGCCAGGTGGGATGACGATCTGCGAAAGACTGCAGGCAGATGCTGGATGCGGCAAGCTGAAGACAGGGCGCTATGGCGCTCATTAGGGGAGGCCTATGTCCAGCAGTGGACTAATTTAGGTTGATGATGATGATGACTATGTTTCGTTTGATCTTTCACGAATATGTAATAAATGCTTTTTGGTTTTCGAATAATTGTGTCTAATCGAATGTGTAAAAAATCAACTCGATCCATTGTGCTTGACGAGGCTGAGTTTTCTTAAACTTTATGAAGTTATCCTACAAAACAAGTCGAGGTAGGCTAGGCACACCATATCTTATAGCTTTTATTTACAAAGGCCATTGCAGTAAAAAATGGGGATGGATTTATCTCTTACTCGTGAAACATGGATATTTATGGTGGTATTTACGACGGATCCATTCGATAAGTACTCATAAACAAGTATATTTATGGCGTACTATAAATTCGACAGATTGCAGCCAAATGTAAAAGCCCAAATCTTTTTTTCAAGTTTGAGCCTTTTTTGTTCATAAAAGTGGAAAGGTATGGTAAAGGTACCATTTATGCTTCTGTTTTGAACCTCATAATTTTTACTAGAATAAGAAAGTAGTTTAAAATGATATTCGGTTAAACCACGCTAAATATTTGACTTAGAAAATAAAAAGTAAAGAAATTTTTATCGGGATTTTGCACACAAATGTATAATTGGGAATTCCAAAAAAATCAAGGACACGAAATAATAGTGTAGTAGTCTAGCATTATATAAGTATAGCAATATATAACTTTTTAGGTATGAAAGCACCTATGTGTATGTCGAGTTATATTGTTGGGATGGCAGACCGACACAATACCAACATGGGAGGGGAGGGAACAGAAAATGCAACCGTGTTTTAGCACACACTTGTGCACAATAATATATTTTTCAACACACTTGCTCATAAAGTGGCTCTATGGTCACCGCAATTAGGCACAGAATGACACCCATAATCAAACTTTTTTTTTTTTTTTATTGGTTGTGTTGCTTTGTTCTTAAAAAAGTTTTTTCTCAAAAAAAAGATCGTGTTCAATAGAACAAATAAATTAAAGTTCCTTGCTTGCTCATTTACTCACTAACTCGTACGTGTTTAATAAATTTACCTTTCACTCAAATATAACTTTTGTTTTTTCTTTAATAAAATGAGTTTTTATTGTTATTTTATTCACAAGTGTGTTGAAAAACGTCGTATGATACACGTGTGTATTGATGATTACCGTCCGCGCTCAATGGCGCCTCGGCGGCAATGTGACTGGAATGTGTCAACCAATTTTTTTTTATTTGTTTCTCGTTCCTTTAACTGAATCACCAATGTTACACACTAGTACCATAATGTACTAATGTTTTGCGCACAAGGCTAGTCCGGGCTGTCTCAACGAAGACATGTGCGCAGTATGGCCACCGTGGCTGAAATTCGGTTAGGAGGACATACTGGGAAAAGCATTGCATCGATATCGATAAACATCTCACCTGTAAATAACCAATCCCCAGTTCTCCATAGCACCAGCAGCAAAGTCAGGCACAGCCACCTTATCCATCTTCGGGAACTCATAAGCAAACTGGGTATAGTCTTCCAAAGCCGCGAGGTTCTGCTGACCGAATGTCAGGGCGAATTCAGCCTGGTTCTGGGTGCCAGGGCGAGAGTATACCCTGAATGGGAGATGGTAGATAGGGTTCTGTTCGTTTGAGATGTTTGCGAAGTTGGAGACGAGGTATGCGAGCAGGTAGGTGGACATCACTAGCGTGTCTTCGAATTCGTGCTTCACCCAGCCCGCAAGGTCTTCCCTGATAACAAAATTTCATTTAATTTCATTTATAGCAGGAAATATGGTCATAATATAAGGCCTTGAACATTAGAATGGTGTCACTTACTTCACCAAAACACATTGGCATGCAAAATTTCTTAAAAGTAGGTTCCTATACAAATTGCATTTATTTAAATTTTAACAAAATTTGGTCGCTTGGACCAGACGCTCAGATAATTTTTTAAAAACCCGAAGAGCCTCGGTACCCCACGGAGGACCTAGGGTCTCGACTTTAAGAGGAGCAAATGTGTAGGCTCTGTCGAGACCTGCAAGATATAAATAATGTTGATTACCTACTACTTATTTCTCAATTTTAGATCCATAAGTTCCTTTACACTTCAAAAAGCTTTTTCTATGAGTCATAATTTTAACTTTTTTATAATATATTTTAAAGGTAAATCCTTGATGTCATTAGGCTATTTGATCGGTTAATGACTGAAAACACAAAGGTAATGCCATCTTACTTCAACGGATCAGTTCTAATGACAGTGTTACTCCTGACGACGGAGTAGGCGGCTGGTGCGTAGATAGTGGTCCTGAAGATGGCCTTCTTGTCTGGTTCGTCGTAGCACGGGAAGGCCCGACGGGCGAAGGTAGGTTGCAGCTGAGAGGTGATCAAGCTCCTGAGAAAACAAGGAAGATTTTAGCTATATCGAATGAAAAACCAAACAGTCTCGAGAATAATTCAGCTTCCTAGCATGTTTTTAAGTCTTCAGATTCCGTTTTTGCAGGTGTAGCTTTTGACTAAATTTTTTTAAATTTAATTTCTTAGAAATTAGCCAGAGTGTGAGGCTTACGCACTATAAAAACAAAAACTTTAGCTTTTAACTATCTTAAGTCTTTAGTAAGTCTACTTAAGGCAAAGCACATAACTCAATAGCGAATAAACCCTTTGTAAATAAACGATTATAAAAAAAAATTGCTCATAACACCAAGAGAAAGTGTAACGGTTTTTAGCACCGGACCCATAACTCAAACAAATGAATAAAACAAATACCTCCATAACAACGACAGATGTTAGTGACGCTATTTATGTTTTCTAACTAGCTTCTGCCCGTGGCTTCGCATGCGTATTTTCAGAATCAGAATCAGAATCAGAATCAAGTATAATAAGTAGCCTATTGCTTAAGTTAGGTTACGTGCTAAGTGTATGCCAAATTTCATCTAGGTCTGTTCAGTAGTTTTATAGATCCTAGCTTAAAAAAAAAACAGATTTCACAAACTTTCACATTTATAATATTAGTATGATACGAAATGTTCACTTTTTTATTTGTTTTTAAATTCCAGCAGCGCTACTCTAATGGCGGAGTTAAATCCCAAGTGATCAAAAAATGCTTACCTTGATTCACCATTTTCTTCATACTTCGACAAGTAAACTCCGAACATATTCGCAGCAAAATTCGCGGTGTAGTCAATATTAATGATATAGGGCCTCAAAGGTACCAACGGCTCAGTAGTTGTGATCCTCAAGAGATGAGTGTCATCATTAGCCAAACTAAAGCTGGAGTAGAGATTAGTCTCAGCGTCCAAGTCTGTGGTAATCTGGATAGAGTTAATCTGCATCTCCATAGCATGGAGAATTATGTCGTTAGTTTCCTTCATGGCGGAGATGCGAATAGCTACGGTCCCGAAGAAGTTGGCTTCATTATCAGGGTCGAAGAAGAGCTGGACATCGTAGAAGGTAGGGAAGGTATCATCAGGTAAGACGTATTGTTCGGCGACGGTGTTTCTGGTCATGTTTCTGGTCTGGGGTTCTACTGGCACGCCCAAGGCAGTGCCTAGGATTGCTAGGGCTACTAGCAAATACATGGCTGAAACAAAATTAAAAATTATGAGGAAAATTACAACACTGCATGTAGACTGAGGAATCGATCGTCCTGTTCCCTATAGGGATCCATATAACCGCATCCTACAACGATGTGCTTCAATTTTGCAAATTGTGTTTATTTTTGAACCGGTTAAATCCGTTTTAGAATGCTATTCAATTATTTTTAGGCTTTGGAAAATGGCAGTTTGATTTATTTTGATTTGCAAAATATATTTTTGAATCATAACGCACCACATCATAAATCTACTGCTTTAGTAGGTATTTCTTTCTTCCTTTCTCGTTTACTATAATTATCCTAACAAAAACAAAATCTTTCTACCTCATTACAAGGTAACGGATTATTGACTTATATTAAAGACTGTCCTTATCCCGAGAGATTCTGAATTATTTGCTTGGCATTGCGGTGGATTTGAAATTACCGTGTTCCGTTCTTGTCGGAAGCTTGAGAACGGAAATTGGGTGCGGAACCCTCTGCTCTTCGGAATAAAAACCCCAGACAGCCTTTTGGCAAAGTCCTAAAGGACTTTTTACATGATGCAATAAGACTGTGCAAAGTCATCTATTCATTAATTCAAAAGATCACTAAAAATTATACTTTTAAATTTTTTCGATGTAATCCAGCATAATTATCTCTTTCCGGAAATAGTAGGTGTATTAATTGTTTTATAGTATTAAGTACCTAACTATTCGTATCAACTGAATTTTTTTATTCTTTTTCAGCTACTTTTATTTATTTACTTTGTTTTCCGTGATTTACACTTTGTTTTTGTATAATTCTATGTGACAAAATACCTAAATCATTTTTTAATTTTTACTTTACATTACAAAGTTAATTTATCAATTAATTTTTTTTTATGATACTTAAAGTTATCATGGTCCACATTTTCCATGCCTATGCTAGAAAAGGCTTGTCAATATGCCGCTTTTATCTGATGATACGAAGTTCTTCTTTTTACTCGCCACCACACCGTGGCCAAAAAGAGCAATTTCGCCTACACTACAAAATAAAACTTTTACAGTACCTACTATTAAAAAAAGCTTACGATAATAAAACTAAACACATATTTAAGACAGGTTTATTGTTATTATAGTGCGTATCCCAACAATCAGGGTAATTTCTAAGAACCGGAACGATGCGGGTTCAAGTCCCGTCGAATTCCAAAATTTTTGCGATATTATTTGATTTCTTAGATATTTAGGACATACAAACATTCTTCACGCAGCATCATTCATCGTCTGTCCCCAAAGTAAGCATACCTTGTGTTAAAAATATGATACCAGATAAATTTTAAGTGATTCTTAGCGTTTAAGTTAGTCCATAAGTAAATAAAAACCGGATTAACCCAGATTTTGCGAACTAAAAAACTTTCAACATAAAGTAAAAAGCAAAATATTCCAGCCCGTCCTAAGTACATTTTATCAGCCTAAGATCCCGAGTCTCACGTAGATAACGCGATTGCGAAGCCCTTATCGATATGTTTATCTCGATGATAAGATTATGGGAATCCACTTGACACGAGAAGAATTGCCCAATAAAGTTTTATAGAAATTGGAATATTGGGTTAAATATTTTGACACCTTTTTGGTGTCTTTCGCTCAATGATATCTGGTAATAAGAAATATTAAGGATACGTTTGCCCTGCAGTGAGACTGCTAGCCATGATACCTAATGAAAAAATACGTAAGAAATTAGATCCTTTTGTTAACCATGATGTAAGAACATTGCCCACATCACCTATATATTGCTGAGGCTGGGGAGTGAATGTGTTTAAAAAAAGATAGAGTTCGGATATTGAATGTGGATAGCCTAAAATAGGATCCTACAAGAAATACTATACGTGGCCGATCCAGGGAACACGAAATTGAGTGTTTCATTTCGGCCAGTTGGTGTACCTACTGACACCGAATTAGAGTTCCAATTTGCACAAAAAAACGTAAATTAACAGACTATTGCCTGGAAAATTAAAATAGGTCTGTACTCGTAATGGTTGTCGTCGAAAACTTGCTAGAAAAGCGTGTTTGTAACTTAGCCTTTAATGGTTAAACAGTGACGGTTTGAGAATAAATCAAGCTAAAGAAATTAAAATAAAGTTCAGGAATACATAGCAGATTACGACACAAGATACTCAATAAAAAGATAGAATTAACAACCTTTTGGTTTTCACAGATTTTCCAATTTATTATTCGTTGGAGAACAGAATAACGATAGTGGGAAATTAAAATTCTCACCTATGTATTCACTTGCACACCACTAAATATAAAGTGGATTATTTTGCACTATAATTCGATATAAAATTATAGCTTATCTAAATAATTATTTTTTATCTAAATGATATATTATCGTTTTATATATACATCCGGATAATCGTATCTAATCAAAGAGGTGCGTCATATTTAAGTTTAACTTCTGACTTGGAAAAGCCCTGACTTGCGACGATTTTCCATCTCTATTGCGATTAAGCTAGCCTATTTTTTAACCCCCGACGCAAAAAGAGAGGGGTGTTATAAGTTTAACGTGTCTGTCTATGTATCTGTGTATCTGTCTGTGGTATCGTAGCTCCTAAACGGATGAACCGATTTTCGTTCAGTTTTTTTGTGTCATAGATCATTTTATCCCGAGTATTCTTAGCCATGTTCCAATAAAATTTGTCGGGGGGTTTTTAAAATTTAAAAATTTTGTGCTGAAGTTTATTGTGTGTTTTTAGTTTATTTGAGAGGGTGCAATGCGCGCCATTTTGTTAAAATGATAGACATCGGATTTTGCTTTCACAGGAGCGGGAGAGAGCATACGTTTTTGGAACGGCGCGGCGTAAGCGCAAAAATCAAGCTTTTGCTTATTTACAAGAAAACTACACAACTTATGAAGAAACTGGTTCAAGGAACCAAATAATTAGTAAAAACCTACGAATCAAAACGTAAGTAATTTCAATAGAGCCCAAGGTTCCCGAGATTTCAATAAAATTATGTTTTGCGAAACAGTGCACTTTCATGATTATTTTAGTTTTTTTTTTTACATTCAAGGAACCATAGAAAAAAATGTAGAATTTTATGTAATTCGACTTTTTACCACGGGAATCCCGTGAATACTGAGATCTAGGCCTAGTTTGACAACCATACCCGTTAAGTTCGCCCCTTAAGGGTCCGGCGACGGATGAATTTCCCATACAAACGTAATACCAAAATGATTTTTAATTTGAGCATATTTTCAGTATGGTCTGCTATTATTTGTATTAAAATAGTATTTATCTAGGTTCCTGCCACAATTATTTTTCAAAATACCTTTCTGAAATGAAATTAAACCTAATCGCATTTTTACATCAAAGAATGAATGTTGTCTTAGTAATTGTGTAGATAAGTATTTTGAAAAAATCTTATGGCAGGAACCTGTATAAATACTATTCTAACACAAATAATAGCAAACCATGATGAAAACATTCTAAAATTACAAATCATTTTGGTACCTACTACGTTTGTATGGGAAATTCATACGTTTGTATGAGAATGTTTTCACCATGGTTTGCTATTATTTGTGTTAGAATAGTATTTATACAGGTTCCTGCTATAAGATTTTTTCAAAATACTTATCTACACAATTACTAAGACAACATTCTTTCTTTGATGTAAAAATGCGATTAGGTTTAATTTCATTTCAGAAAGGTTTTTGAAAAAAAAAAATTGTGGCAGGAACCTAGATAAATACTATTTTAATACAAATAATAGCAGACCATAGTGAAAATATGCTCAAATTAAAAATCATTTTGGTATTACGTTTGTATGGGAAATTCATCCGTCGCCGGACCCTTAAGTAATAACTATCTTTTTTCAGAATTTTAGACACTATTTTCTAAGTCTCAGAAATAAAATACACTCGTCCCCTGGTGTTTTGTTTCGTCTAATTACCATTTGAAGACGGACGTGGGTCCTGGGCATTGAAACTGTTAAATGCCAGCTGAGCAGCTTCTGCGCGCATGTGATATAACTCTAACAAGGTTTGGACTTTTGTAAGAATTGCACTCGGTCAACTTCACCGAGGAAAAACTAACATTAGATTTCATTCATATTAAACTATCTCATCTACTTATATCTATACTAATATTATACAGAGGAAAGATTTGATTGTTTGCTTTGTATTGAATAGGATCCGAAACTACTGGACCGATTTGAAAAATTCTTTTACCATTAGAAGCCCAAATTATTCCTGATGAACATGGGCTAGTTTTTACCGGGGAAAAATGCGTCATTCCTACGGGAACCCGGGTAATAGGACAACGGGTAGTAAGAATGCAACTATTTCATTCATAAAATAGTGTTCTGTGATCAGTTAGAATTACTAATACTATATTAAAAGATAAAATAAAAGCTTATTTTAGATAGGTTAGGTAGATATTAAGAAAACAAACCTGCATTTTGCAAATGATTTTACAGTCTTGCAAAGTTGCGCCATCTTTATTGTTGATAGATTTTCTACGTATCTGAAACAATGAGAAAAACTTTATACCAATTAACATCTTACAGAAGTTTAATATTAGAAAGTTTGTATGTGTGTGTTTGCTCCCTCACGCTTAAACGGCTGAACGGATTTTGATAAAATTGGTACTAGGATAGCTTAAATTCTGAATTAAAAAATAAGCTACATACTTTTGATTACGGAGATGTGCAGTTTTCCCGTAGGATGATCAAATAATTCAAATATGTTAAAACGCGGGTAACACCAGCGCAGCTAATGAACTTATAGTCCAAATAGAAAATTGCTAAGTATTTTAAGATCTTCTAAAAATATAGACGAACTCTGTGGTGCGACGCGCGAAGGTCCGCCTGCGACGCAGGAGATTGCGGGTTCGATTCCCGCCTCAAGACAAATGTTTGTACGATCTGCAGATGTTTGTTCCGGGTGTTCTGGATGGTTTCTACGTATAATAAAAAATATCTATAGACCACACTAATATTATAAATGCGAAATTTTGGATGGATGGATGGATGGGTGTTTGTTAACTCTTCACGCCAAAACTACTTTTATTTATTTATTTGGCACACAAGACAGAATACAATCAAAATACAGACAGAATACAGACAAAATAATAAAAACTAGACTGTATCCCTAAATATGTGTACACAGCATGATCTAGATCTATGTACCTAAGCAAATACCTATTGGAAATTAATTTATGAATAATAAGCATGCATTAGTATTTAAAATTACCTACGAGAATTAAACAATTACTTTGATTAGGGCATGCCACTGGTAAGATAAATCATCAATAATAAAGAAACTCACTAAACATTAAGATCTTGAGAGTGGTTTCAACGTCTTTTTTAAATTAATAATAGCCTTCTGCTAAAGTATTATTGTTATGGACCTGAACGGATCGGGCTGACATTTTGCATACTCTCAATTCTAATCCTGGAATCAAACATAGGCTACTTTTTATCCCATGAATCAGTTCCCATGGGATAGAAATCACCTTTAAACGTTTCCATAGAAAAAACGCGTGTGAAGCCGCGAGCATAAACTAATACTCTATAATGTGAAAGTACACAATCGGAACACACTATACATGGTGGATGTTTTCTACGGGGCAGTAAGGAGAGGTACCTTAACCGGTGTAGCCACAGGAAAATGGTCTTTGATTTTTTGTAGAAAATTTCATGTAAACAGGTACCTAGGTACTTAAGGGAAAAGATATTTTCGATTTCTGACTGCCGTAAAAAATCCACCTGTATACAGACTGCAAAAAACTGATTACATTTCATAAATATCTAATCTTTTAATAAAATGAGGCGTTTTGTAGATTAGTTACATTACATTATGAAATTTAAATCATTTTGTTGGCAGTTTAACCTTGTAAAGGAGTCTACACACCGAAGACGCCAACGCCGCCGACATAACTCGGCAGGTTAGATGTTGGCGGCTTGGTTGGCGACATGTTGGCGGCTTCACATCAACTACAACTAGCCAAACTCGATGTCGAATGTTTGTAAATAAAACACGACACAAAAAACTAAAACTCACTTGCTTGGCGTCGAGTTTTAGATATATGTATTTTTAAGCAATGTTTATTGAAGGTAGGATCTCAAATCGACAAGTAATGTGAATTACGTATAAAAAGTCGCAGCAACAAAGTGAATTTTAGGTTAAAGGCAGTTTGTTGTTAAACATTCGACATTGAGTTTGGCTAGTGTGTAGAAGTCAACACACCAAAACCACCGGGCTGTGTCGCCGGGTTAGTAAACATTGTCAGCAACACGAAATCAACAACTTTTGAGAAGCGCGGAGTGTCGCGACATTTTCTGCGGTCATAAATGTTTATGACCGCAGAAAATGTCAGTGGCATATCATTGTTGAACAAATAACTATTATTTTATTATGTATATGTATACATAATAAAATAATAGTTATTTGTTCAACAAGTAGTCAAAACGATTTTTGCTTTTCGTTCCAATATTAAATCCCGAGCTAGCGAAGCAGTCAAGAATATAGTAACGAGCGTAGCGAGTGGCTCTAAAGTAGACTGCTGAGGTAGCTAGGGATTCAAAACGCACGAAACGAAAAATATTTGTCGTCGAGTTAAACATACAATTTTTCACCACGATTAGCGAGAAAATATTTTGTAATTTATAAAAAGGTCGAATGTCAGAAACTCATTTTGGTCAACAACCTTGCAGGTTAAAATGGCTACAAACCTCTTTCAAACCAAAAACGGACGAAATATTTTTTCTATTATGGTTGCATTGTTCCGATTTCAAATTACTTATTAGAACAAGTTGAATATTATCCTTTATTCCATTTGCTCACATGAGCAAAACCCGATTTAGCTCACTGATTTTGAGAAGCAAAGTCACCGTTTTCGAGCGAGAGAGGTGAAAATAGTTTTTATTTAGGAACATAATTATTATGGAACAAATAATAAAAACACGTAGCAATGCAACCTGCAGAAGTAAAATACTGTGTTGCAGATCGCAACGCCCCCCTCCGGGGTTATAGGTAGACCACACGACTCGCAGATCTCTGTAGACCTTGTCACAATAAGAAAACAAACGCCAAACACAGTAACGAACGCCACTTTTGGCGTTTGTTACTGTGACATGGTTCTACAGCGCCAGTTGTGTGGTCTACCTATAATATATGAGTTCCGACAAATTTTAGGTACTACTTACCAGTTAACAATAGGTTTAAGTCTTATTTAATGACGTATATATATAACAATAAATAATTTTTCAATTACTAAAATTATAGCAAAAATAAAATAAATCCTATTAATATTATAAATGCACAGGTTTGTGTGAATGTGAGTTACCACGTATCTTCGTAACTACTTACCCGATATAGATGAAATTTGGTGTGTGGAACCCAACCTGGGTTCTAAAATAACATTTAAGTTAATTTACAAAATTTATTATTATTACTAAAAATTATTATTCCTTGATGCGATTCACTCAAAAGTCGGTATAAATAAACTATAAAGGAAATAATGAATCACGTATTTTTTTTTACAAAACTACCCCTAAAAGCCTGTAGTAAATCACTGAAATTTCCAAGCGGGCGAAGCCGTGGGGCGCAGCTAGTAAAGGATTCATTTGAAAAAATTGGATAAGACTACCTAAGACTGTTAGTCAGTCTGCGTGTGCGTGTTTGATGCTCCTGCGCATCTATGCCGCCAACATTTGTCGCTGACAAGCCATTGACATTGTTGAAGACATGTCTTGGCAAGAAGTCATCGGGCGCTGTTGTAACACTTATATTCGATGGTCCTGCGCCTGACCTCTCCCCGGTCATCTGTCGTCCCATCGGATTATGAGAGTGAGGGAATAGAGAGTGCACACATGTGCAGTTTAATATGTCCTGCGCTTGGTCGAATTTCGGCTAGGAGGACATTATTATTATTAATAAATTATTATAAATGCGAAAGTTTGGATGTATGGATGTTTGTTACCTCTTCACGCCAAAACAACTGAAGGCCTAGACATTTAACATAGGTTTCTTTTTATTCCATAAATTAGTTCTTATGGGATATAAATAACCTTTAAACGTTTCCATAAAACAACGCGTGCGAAGCCGAGTGAATAAACTAGTTACTCTATAAAATAAGGTTTCCGACATCATCCTGTCTGGCTATGTCAGCAGTGTTGCCAACTTTGGTTTAAAGACTCCTTAAATAAATGGGTAAAATGGGTAATGAATGGGTAATAATAATGTAATGGGTGTTTTCTATGTATAATAAAAAATATCTATCTATGTTGTGTATTGTATTAAGTATATCAGTTATTTAGTACCCATAACACAAGCTCTGCTTAGCTTGGGGCTAGATAGCTGTGTGAATTGTCCAGCATTATTTTAGTTTATTTTTGTAAATTGTATTCCGGATTTTATCATTCATAAGCCAGCTTAAAGTCTTACGGTAACTTCAGGATATTTATGGGTCATCTCGTAGCTTTTAAAAAGGCAGCTTTTTTAGTTAAATATAATCATAAAATTCCGAAAAATTTCTGGCAGATGATCACAGTAATTTCTACTCAGATCATCTGCCAGGATTTTTTCCCGCTCCTCCGATAATCTTCTCCTATCTATACCCGTGCATAACACCACCGTCTCTGGTAATTCTTTCTCTGTAGAAGCAGTGCGGTTGTGATAATTTGCCTCTGGCTGGACATTCGAAAGGCAGATACAATGGTGCGCACGCTTTTTTAAACAGTTTAGTTTACATAAAATGTTTCTGGTTGGTAGTTGATGCTATACTTATACTTTAGTAAGTAAATCTATAATATAAAAATGAGTCGCTGAATGTGTTGCTAAGCGCAAAACTCGAGAACGGTTGGATTTCGCTAATTCTTTTTTTTAAATATTACTTGAAGTACGAGGATGGTTCTTACGGAGAGAAAAATTCAAAAAAAAAATTAAATTAAATTTAAATTTAAAGAATCGACTGTTAGGCGATACGAAATTCGCCGGGTCAGCTAGTAATAAATAAATAATACTGGGCAATTCACACAGCATTATCTAGCCTCAAGCTAAGCAGAGCTTGTGTTATGGGTACTACGTAACTGTTATACATAATACAATACACTACATAGATAGATTTACCTTTATTCACAAAGAAAATTACAATAAATAATAGTTATTATTAATTAGAACTTGTATTTACAACTGAAACAATTGAGCTACCTGCAGACTGTTGCAAACAATCTACAGGTAGCTCAACTGATCCATGTCAATACCAGATTTATATTATATATTTGATAGATATTTGTTTACATAGAAAACATATAGAACACTCTGAACAAATACCTGCAGATCGTACAATCATTCGTCCTGAGGCGGGAATCGAACCCGCAACCTCCTGGTTCTGGTCCCCCCCAGACCAGTTTATTCGTCAACGAATTTCCTCGCCGAATAAAAAAAAAATAAAAAATAGGCGGACCTTCGCCCGCTACGCCACTGAGGTCGTCAAAGTCGTTTAGTAGGATTTTAGGTTTGTATAT
Organism: Eupithecia subumbrata; assembly: GCA_949316285.1. Classification (NCBI taxonomy): domain Eukaryota; kingdom Metazoa; phylum Arthropoda; class Insecta; order Lepidoptera; family Geometridae; genus Eupithecia; species Eupithecia subumbrata. Next base: position 2,435,663 of record OX438627.1, on the reverse strand, counting down.
CCTACTAATATTATATATAAAGCATGAATTTTTGTTACCTAGGATCTCCAAAACTACTGAACAGATCAAGATGAAATTTGGCGTACGTTTAGAGCAAAGCCTAGCTTAGATATTAGGCTACTTATTATACCGAAAATACGCGTGCGAAGCCGCGGTCAGAAGCTAGCAGGTATAATATATATTTTTAGAGTTATCTATAGGTATCTGTAAAACTTAAACCAGAACGTCAACCCCCTGTAAAAACATGTGTTTTCGGTCGGCAGGTAGAAAATGCCTCGGCATTAAGCCCACCCATTGTACCTCAGTGCAATAGAATATTAAATAAATAAAAACACTTAAAGAGGTAACAAACATCCATTCACCATCCATCCAAACTTTCACATTTATAATATTAGTGTGATTGCTTACAATTTCAAAAAACTCGAAGCCACGCAATTTAATTTTAGTTATTTGTATCGTGGTTTATTTACAAACATTCTCTACCTAGCTTGGCAAGTACAAACACACCCACGAATACCTCTGTGTTACCAGCAGGTCTTTGCAGATATTATCCCAAAAGCAACGCGTATAAAACTCGCAACGTTTCGGCCCCCCTGTTTGACCGACTAGCCGGAAGAATTTGATTAACAACGCCAACTGGAGCGTACCTTTCACAATTTAAGCCTACGTTTTGTATATTAGGGCTCATGATGGCTGGATTTTGAAAATAATTGGAAAAAAATTAAAACAATAACGCTTTGTTAATTCAATTCAATAAACTTATATGCAGACAACAATAATGGTCCATAGACAAAATAACAGATAAATAAATTTACAAAAGTATGAATAGAATAAGAAATTAAATAATATCGCAAAAACTTTCGACTTCGACTGGACTTGAACCCGCATCCTTCCTACGTGGGGTTACGCACTACAATAACAAAAAACCTTAGAATTAAGCAACGCGACACCTCTCGTCAAACGAACTAAATGTAACTTTAGTCTTTGAACAGGATTGGATAAACTTCAATGTTTCCCCTGTAAGTGGAGCTAACGGCGCTAGAGTCCGTAGGAAGTCGCAGAGATTTTCGACTCCTTCGTCACTTGACCGGTGTAGTTGGTTAGCACATTCCGGTGACGGAAGGATGCGGGTTCAAGTCCCGTCGAAGTCGAAAATTTTTGCGAGATTATTTGATTTCTTAGAAACTACCCTGAGTGTGGGGTTACGCACTATAATAATAACAAAAAACCTATGATTGTATATATTATACCTAAATCTAAATTATAACTAGTTTCACACAGTGGTGAAGTACGGGACAGTCGTGCCTTTCTGAATAATGAGTTAACAATATTAAATGAATTTTGTTAATAAATGTATTTGCCTGCTTTTGCTGGATTTGTCTCAGAGCTATGCAGTCTTAGCGATCGGTGGAGTTTTTTTATATTAGCTTCTGCCCGTGACTTTGATCACATGTGAGACCTAGAAGTAGTGGTGATAGCATAACAGTAATGACGTTCTACCTATAAGTAAAATAATATTTTACTTATAGGTAGAATTTCAAGGAAATAAATTCTTTGAGTTTAATTGGGTTTTGGAAACAGACAAGAAAGGGGATTGTTATCCCTTAAACTAACTCCACTTTAAATCTCCATATTATTTATTTTTGAATATTAGTATAGGTATCATTTCCGTGCAAAGTGGTATTACAAACCACAAAAACATTTTGTTCGATGAAGTTCTTACATAAAACTCAGATAAAATTCAAAATATCTCAAAACTCCACGAGGTCTTCTTAAACATTTCAGATATAAAACTTAAGTGTTATTCGATAAACAAACTTGTGCAAGGATCAACTTAAACTTTACCCAAAGTTGAACAGAAGGTACCTAATACTAGAGAACAGATGTGAAATTCGTGTGCAAAGAAACGTTTTTCTCGGGAATTCCGAGATAAAATATAGCCTATGTGCTATTCCAGACTATTATCTATCTCCGTGCCAAATTTCATCCAGATTCGTTCAGTTGTTTTTGCGTAGCAGTGCCTCGCGATTTCACCCACATAGTTCCCATTCCTGTAGGAATTCCGGGATAAATATAGCCTATGTGCTATTCCAGACCATAATATACCTCTGTGCCAAATTTCAGGCAGATCCGTTCGGTAGATTTTACGAGAAAGAGTAACAAACATCTGTCCATCCATACTTACTTCTACTAATGTTATAAACTTTCGCGTTTATAACATTAGTAGGATTAGTATAGGTATCATTTCCGTGCAAAAGTGCCATTACAAACTACAAAAACATTTTGTTAGATGAAATTCTAACATAAAACTCAAAATATTTCAATACTCTCGAGGTCTTCTTACACATTTCAGATATAAAACTTAAGTGTTATTCGATAAACAAACTTGTGCAAGGATCAACTTAAGCTTTACTCGATGTTGAACATGCACAGAAGCTCTGCTAAGTCAGGAAGATAAGGTCTAGAGAACAGATGTGAAATTCGTGTGCAAAAAAACGTTTTCTGTACAAAAAAGTCGAACACTGCTCCCGTTGACCTAGAACCATGATAATTTGGCCGACGACTGGTGGTAATATGGATCAGTTGAGCTACCTGTATATTGTTTGCAACATTTTGCAATAAGCTCAATCGTTTCAATTGTAAATACTAGGTCTAATTTATGTCTATTATTTAATTGTAATTATCTCAATAAAAGTACTAGTTTATTGCGAGTTGACGATGATTACGTGCCTATTTACAAAATTTCCCAAACAGGCAAGCGTAAAGGGTTATTATTTAGTTATCTGTAAACAGCACGCGGCAAGTTAGGTAGCAAGACTTTATCTAATCGAAAGTGTGCAGATACTAAAATAGTTATTCAACAGACTGGAAATTTACTTATTTTATCTGAGGCAATTGAGCGAGAAAGATTAACTTCCTAGGTACTTTTGAAGCAGCACAATAAATGGCGACGAGATAATCATGTGTGTTTGCAAAATGGTGGGTATAGACCAAGCGAGCAAAAGCGAGCGAATGCAAACGAGTGGGATTCGACGATCGGTACGTTCGTTTTATTATTATTTGATGTAGCGATAGCCGGTGGAGCACGGCTGAAGGCGAACGTAGGCCCTCGTTTGGGCTCGCTTGCTTTCTCGATGACATCCACACTGGTTCTTTCGCGGTCGTTCTTTAGCCTTCGCTTCCTTTCGCTCGCTTGGTATTTACCCGGCGGCATTAGATTATGAAGGCAAGTGCATGAATAATATAAATTAATAAAATTAAGTAAATAAATGAGACAGCTGCAATGCGAATGGACTAACCCAAACGCAACTCAAATTTAATCATCTCTTATGTCGCGATTATTCAATACTGTTCAAAAAAAATCTGTCAAAAATTGCCTTTGGGATCATTCGGTTTACTTTGCAAAATGTTGAATTCTTAGAATGTTGAAATCCCAAAATGTATAATTTCCAAGAATATAGATTTTTTTGTTACGCAAAATGTTGAATTATTAGACTGTTGAATTATTTGGAAGTCGTATTCTGATAATGTTGAATTTTTTGGGATCACATAGTTTTATCAATCACTGAGGCGCTCAGAACTCATCGCAATTTTAAGCTCTCAGTTGCGGCAGCTGGTAAAACGACGCTTCAGAAAATGCAGTTATTTTTAAATACTTTATAAGTCATTGGTATGACAAAGATCATAAATATGATAAGTTGTAAGGGAGAGACTCATTGGACCACTAACACTTGTGAGGGGTACCATCGGCGAATTAATCCGAGATTACCGCGAAATCAGAATTTGTACCTTATTTCAGCACAGTTTTAAAAGAAATAAAGCATTGCGATCGAAAAATTGAAAGCTAAATGTCGTTTGTGCCATTTAAGAGGAATAGGCGGACATGGAATATTTTGTTCAACAAAAAATATTCATCGTTATTTAAAAATATTCATCGAAGCTCGAGAGAAGATCAATATCATCAATAGTTTTCCTCAAGAAAATTAATTTCATCAAATTGAAGCTTGGTGTTTAATAGTGAGAAAAAAAGAGTAGTTATATAATATTTTACTGTCCAGGGAGAGGATGTTTTGATTTAAGTATCTTAGTTATATTTCAGTAGGTATATGCTTTAAGTACCCATCTTAGTTATGTTTCAATATAGCCCCATAAGCCCAACTACCTAATTGTTTATTTAACAAAATCTGTCGACAAACAAGAACCTTCAATTTCATAGGTATGTAGAAGGAAGTTTCACAATCTACATTGTAGGATTCAACTTTTTGCAAACTCATCATTTGAGGAATTCAAGTTTCTGCAAATTCTACATTTTAGGATGCAACATGCTGCAAATTCAACTCTGCGCAAACTCAACATTTTAGGAATTCAACTTTCAGCAAATTCAACTTTTACAAACTCAACATTATGAGATTTCAATTTTCTGTTCCTGAAGGAAGAATTGGTCACGCGTGAAAAAATAATCGACGTTTTCTTATTTTCTAGATTTACGTGTAGTGTAGGTATAATTGTTTTAATTTCCTTCTAATTTCAAACGCGTTAAGTCGGTTGGATAAAAGCTTCACATCTAACCAGCCGCAGCTTAAATTCGCGTGCCTGTTGCGTCGCTGCCCCGTAGCGGTGCTCTACGACGTAGCTTCGTAGCCAGTTATCTCGCTAAAGCCACCCTTTCCGCTCGCGTCGCGCCACCAGTAACCTACTTCTCACACGTCAGTTATTAAAACGAGTTCTTTTTGAAATGAGGACTCTTTAGTGGCCAGTTTTATTCTAACGAGTAATTTTTAAATGAGGACTTCTTAGTTGGCAGTTTTATTCTAACGAGTACTTTTTAAATGAGTTCTTAGTGGCCAGTTTGAGTTATGAATGGTTTTGGAAGTTTCTCGTTGGTTAGGTAAGTTTTTGAATTAGGTGCATTATGGTTTGCTTTCGTTGCATGTATTTAAGTTTTATTTGTATATATAAAAGTTTTAAAAGATAATTGATTAATTAGTCATTATTTCTGCTTTCAAAACTAATTAATCGTGGCATGTGTTTTCAAAGCGCACATTTTTTACAAAATACGTAATAGTTATTTTTATTCTACGCCGATTATTATTAAAATAGCATGGTCGTGACTAATGACTTTTTATCGAATATTTGATACTAGATTGAGTTGATAAGTATTTTGTTCATAATTTTAGGTAGTAATCATTTCAGATAATCAAAATGCCTTCGCCTGTCTTTTAATATTTTTCAGTATCCGATAATATCATTAGTACTTAGGCTGAGGTGTGTTTATATGCACTAGGTAATAAAACGACTTTATGACTAAAATTTTACCATTAAAAGTCCATACGTGCGTTGCAAAGTAACTGAATACAATTATTTTGTAACATCTTAAAATGTCTAAGCAAAATATGAAATGGTTTAAAAACAATAGAACTTATCTTGCTTTGTTTAATAGGTGAAACACTTAACATACTTCATAATGAAATATTTAAAAATGGAATCCAGTAACTGGCCAAATATAAAAAAATATCACTCCTGCCTTAAAAGCAATCCACAAAAGAAATGAAGGTTCCCCTACGCATCTCATAAAGGATTTTTAGATCCACATTTTTCTAGCCTCGTTCTAAAAGACAATAGAGAAAAAATTAATCTGCAGCGTGCAATATAACAGTTATTAAAGACTCGAACTTCAGGCTTTGTCTTTGTGCTTTCGAACTTAATTAAAAGCTACTACAATGCTTTATTTCAACTTCATTTATGAATGGTTCCTTTCAACGCGAGGCCAAATAAGAGTCGATTACGTAATTTGAACCTATTTTTGTGTCTGACTTTACGAAGATTCATACTTCGAAATAAAAAGAAGACTAAGGTTCGTCTGTATATGGATATTTTACTGGCTAAAATAATAATAATAATGGCGGACAATCCATACAGGATCATTTATAGCCCCAAAGATAGCCGAGCTTACCATGTTTAATGTGAAACTTTTTAAACTTTCGCGATTTGTTAACATACTTAATGGTTTTATCAGGTATTTATCGCGTACCTTTTGTTACAATTTCCACATTCCATACGTTTCTACCGTGTTACAGCGATCGTGGTCATAGTCGCACCGTGACCACGATCGCTGTAACGCGGTGGAAACGTCGGGGAAATAATAACAAAAGGTACGCGATAAATACCTTAGATAAAACCATTAACTGTGATTAATGTAAATAAATAAATAAATAATGCTGGATAATTCACACAGCATTATCTAACCCCAAGCTAAGCAGAGCTTGTGTTATGGGTACTAGATAACTGATATACTTAATACAATACACTATATCATCATCATCATCATCATCATCGTCAAAACTACAAAATACAAATACAAAAGTAATTTATTACTTAAAAAAAGATAAAGTACACAGATTACTTATGGTGGGGACCATATGAGCGATACAGGTTCTGAACCTAGTGCCCCCCGCACTAGGTTCAGAACCTGTATCGCGGGAGGCCGGTTTACAATTGGGTTTTAATAATAAAAGGAAAGTACTTAACAGAGCAGCAGTCCACTCGTGGTAATAACAGAACACCAAGATTATATTATTTAGAGATACAGAAAATCAAAACTGATGTCAAACCATACAAAAATCTCAAATTTAAATACCTTTGAAATACAAAAATCCTTGTGAAAACACAGCGAAAAATATTAAAAATCTTATAAGTAGAGTTTTCGTCCAGGCTTATGTTTCTTTGTCATTTCTAAAGTGGGCACAGTAACTTTAAGCACCAAAAAAATAGACATTTGATCTCCATCGCTTAGACATACACAATTATATGTTAATAATATATGAAATTTATCTACACGATATATAAATTACAGTAACAGAATAAAACAATTACAGCTAATATATACACTTATATCTATTTCTTAAAAATCTAAGCCGTCACCAGAAGGCAGAGTGCCCAGAATGCTGGCAGCATTGCCACGTTGAATGGCAATGCTAATTCGTTGACCGAAGTAGAAGCCAGCATTCCAATCACCTGTGGACTCTATAAGAAGTTTGGTGAAATCTTTATAAATTCCGTGTGCCCCTTTGTTAATAAATAGATTTTCTTAAACGATAAACCTGACTACAAATCTCTTAGTTTTTAAGTTTTGCGGGGTACTACGAAATCTTCGGTAATTTTGTTTTATGCATGGGACCTCTTCGAAATCATCCTTTTTACAACTGCAAAATAATCATCCAAATTGGTCTTTAAACGACGGACATACATAAAAAACACACATAGAGCAGAAAAAAGAACCTTTTCTTTGCGAAGTCAGCTAAAAAGCAGTTTCTATCATGCGTCCATTAGAATTATAATATTTTTAAATGATAGGATAACTAGTACATTGACATGAGACAAGTAGAGAAGGACAGGAAATGCAGCATGAAATTAGTTAGAGAGTGACCAGAAGCACAAATTGACGTCCTATAAATTTACGTGACGTAATGGATAGCAAAGGTAAAGATTAACGCATCCTTTTAAAGAATCGCACAAGATTAAACACAAAGACTGGCAGCGTTCGGTTTTGTCCGACAAAATGATGGTGTTCGAAACTTGCCATTCATTACGCATGTATTCCTCGAAAAAATAAACGGACAGTTACTTTATTTTTTTAAATTTCAGCGACGTTCTTGACAGAAATTTTCAACTGCTAATTGCCCGTTTATCTTTCGAAGAACACCACCCGTAGCAATTTAATCATTTAGCTGGGAAGGTCGACGGATATTCGACACAAAAATATTTAGCAGCATTCCATTCTCCTATCAGCACCAAAACAAAAGATTTCTATTGATCAGGGAAGTCGATAACCTACTTCCTTCTTAATATCACCGATAATTAATTAATTATCCTGAATGATTCATATCTGTGAGTGTGCACATTATTAATATTTTATTAGGCGAGTGACAAACTGTGACGGTATTAAATTATTAATGGCCAAGCACTTTACCCGAAAACGATCACAAATATGAGATTTTAGTAGGAAATAAAGTGGTTTATACCAGTTTCTTAGTACAAATTGTATTTTTATAATGATAAACTCAGAAAACAGCGGGTTTATGGCTGAAATCGGGTGATATAACTGAAGAATGAGTGGGTGAAGGCAGCAAAAATGCCAAATGCTAGACGAAAGATGCCATTGGGATATTATAGGAGACTCTGGAATCTCACAAGAGATCAGATAGAATAGCGCACCTATCACATCCAGTCAATTAATTTAATTGATATTGATTACAGTATAGAATAGAATAGAATAGAAACGTTTATTTGTAACTCAAACACAGACATACAAAATTTAAAACAAAAGAACATAGACAGTTTGTTAAAGTTACAAAACGGTTCCTGTCTCAGCATGAGTTGGTTGTATTTGCGTACTACCAACGCTGGTCTTCCGACTGAGCCGTTTCATGACATCACGGAGTATAAGAATAAGTACAAGCAATGACAAACAAGTTGAATAACATACATTGACAATGGTGTTGATATATTTAAATATGCAAAAGAATGAAATAAAATAAACTAATAAAGAGTGGGTACTACACTAGCTTTATGCACGCACGTTAAGAAAACTGGTAGGTATATCTATACTATCTATACATCTGTGCTATCTATACCTATCACAAGGACTATATATTATCACTTCCTCAACCTCAAACTCAACAGCCTATTGGTTCACTGCTGGACGCAAGCCTCCCCCTGATTAGCTTGAATCTCATGGTTTGGGGATCGCAGTTAGGTTTGAGAATTGTTCTGCAGGGAGCGCTGCTGCCCGCTCCTCGGTGGATATTTCTTAGTTACCTCTTACGACACCCGCGGGAAGAGTTAGGGTGGTGCAAATTCTAAACCACACAAATTCTAATTTGTTTCTTCTTTGTCAAATTTAAAAAACCCTCGACCGATTTTCATGAAACATGGCTAAGAGAATACTCGGGATAAAATTATCTATGACACAAAAAAAACTAAACCAAAGTTGGTTCATCCGTTTGGGAGCTACGATACCACAGACAGATAGACAGACAGACACTTAAACTTATAACAAAACTTATAACACCCCTCTCTTTTTGCGTCGGGGGTTAAAAAGACTTACTTTAATTCATTACGGATGTAAGCGGGTTAACTACGAACCTTATTTGTGTTGGAAGAACACCAACGTTTCATCCCTTAACGAGGGACATCTTCAGGGTGAGTGCGGTTCTAGACGCGCGCGTTCCGCATCTCTCCCAGCACTGAAGATGTCCCTCGTTAAGGGATGAAACGTTGGTTTTGTCTTCCAACACAAATAAGGTTCGTAGTTAACCCGCTTACATCCGCAATGAATTCGTCAAACTACGATAGTTTTTATAGTAAAAAAGACTTACTTTACTTTACTATAGACTTTAAAGCACAATCTAAACTTAAGTATAATCGAGATGCGGATGCCGATGAGTAATACCTCGCAACGGAGCTACCCAACTCAAAATGAGAATATTTGATGCACATTTTGCGAAGTTGAGCGTCGTATCGGCAGATAGCCCAGCTTCCAATATCCGCCCGGGCGGCCTATATCTCTCGCTCATTCTATACAAGGTGCCACGGGAAGGGTAAGCCGAAAGGGGGTGATTTTGGACTTCAACGGTCAACGTCTGTCCTACGATTTTTTGAATTTCGAACATTTTTTTTCGATGTTTTGGATAAAAATTGAGACGTTTTTTCTTCATCGTGATATCTTATATTTATTCTTTCATTATTATTATTATTATTTGATATTTCAAATCACTTACATAATTTTTTTTGTATTAATTTCATAACAAAACACTAGTTTTGCTGAAAAACATGCAAAAAACATTTGTGAAAGATTGTGCAATGGTAAATTATGCAAGTGTTTGTGTAAATTACCATGAAAAGGAAGAAAAAAAATGTATTATCTGCAAAAAAAAATGTGAGTATACTAACTCAAAAGATAATATTTTGATTTGTTGATGTTTCAAATTTTAAAAAAACGTTATTCACAAGTTGATGCCCTGGAGGTCCGGAACCACCCTTTCAGCTTTGTACACCATTTCCGTGGCACCCTGTATATCTTGTGTCCAGAACGTCAATCACTGGCCGCGCTAACCCAGTTAAGGTTCAGCGTAATAAGGCTCTTTGGTTAGGTATTCTAAGGGTTGATTTCGCTTGACGGTTATAGATTTGGTTTGAGCATCATTCAGTGATTGGGTCATATCATGGGAGGGGTCCACTCTTATATTAATGTCCTGCAGGATTGAACCCTCGGTGGTGAAAAATCTAAATAGACGGCAATAAAAGAGACGTAACCTCGTTCGCACAAGAATATGTAACTCGGGTCTAATATCACCGTTTGCTGCCAAAACGAAAATTAACCAAACTAAGGGTGGATTTTAAAGTTAGTATCTTAAAACGCGTTCTACTAAACTCGTTCATAGGTAAACGGGTTCAACCTTCATTAAAGTCAAACCGATATCACCGGCTTTTTGGAGCTAACTTTACCAACTGACACAGTTAATGCGAAAACGAGTTGTAACGATGTAGTTAAAATTTGTAATACCTATTGTATGACCATAGCTCTAGAACTCGGTTTAGCGATGAACTAGATCAAGTTTATGTCAGTAAAATGCACTAAACTCGTTTAAACTGGCTGACATTATCCTATATTAACTGATAACGCGTTCAATTGCAACGTGAACGCGTTTAATTGCATCCATTAAGATGAGACGTACAAAACCATTGTGATTTTAAATTTTTATGTAGTGAGTTTAAACTATTAAATTACCCTCTTATTCATAAACCTCTCCTAACTTTACCCAATAGCTAAGATTGTTTGTTTTCTTCTATTGAAATGAGACAGAGTGAAAAAAAACTTAATTCCAAAATCTGATCCACTGTAAAGCAATTGTTTAAGGTTAACCAATTTTTATGGTAGTGTCTATATCTTGCCTACATAATGGCAAATTTGGTGAAATCGGTCTTATTATTCAAAATTAATAAAACGTAACGTCCTTTATTAATTATTATATTTCATAGTTCCATTAGTAGAAGATTATAATTTTACACAGGTAGTTACTTGTTCCATTCGGTAGCTCGCACGTTTCAGAGAATCGATTTAAATCGATGCACAACACTAAAACACCTTCCCAACCCTACCACGCTACCAGAACGCCATTCTTTTTCCGTGCGCGGTAGCATAAGCACACTAAAAATTTATTTAACAATAAAATTTGTGAATCTACGAAAAATTACAAGAGGAAAAGGGAAGACCAAGCAATTCAGCGGTATCAAGCAGAAATCAAAAAGCTTGAACAAAAACAAGCGACTCGAGGTCAATTATTGAATTCTCGAAAAAAGAAGGTAACTTCTATTTTGAATTCATTACTAGAGGTTGCAAATGTTTACAATTCAACCAAACCATACCATCTAAAAGTCTGCCTGGAGGGTTTACTGTAGGTACTCCACGAAGGCTAGACAGGATGAGTTAAAAGCCTGGGGGTTTGACTGTAGGTCACTCACGAAGGTTATAAAACAAGTAAAAGTCATTTATTTGTTACACAAGTACCTACCTACCTAGAATAATCTAGATGTTGTATCCTTTACAATTCAATCATACCATACCATCTTAAAGTCTGCCTGGAGGATTTACTGCAGGTACTTCACGAAGACCAGACAGGATGAGCTAAAAACCTGGGGGTTTGACTGTAGGTCACTCACGAAGGTTATAAAACAAGTACCTACCTACCTAGAATAATCTAGATGTTGTATCCTTTACAATTCAATCATACCATACCATCTTAAAGTCTGCCTGGAGGGTTTACTGTAGGTACTCCACGAAGGCTAGACAGGATGAGCTAAAAACCTGGAGGTTTGACTGTAGGTCACTCACGAAGGTTATAATAAAGCAAATAAACATCTACTTTGCATATCAATGGTTTGTACATCACTAGAACTCATTATCTCATAAAAATATAAAGATGATTAGGTACCAATTAAAAACCAAGCGGATTCTCAGTAGGCTAGGTCATTCACAGAGACCATAAAGCAAGTAGGAAGTCATCTACTTTGCATACCATTGGATTTAACATGCCTAGAACCAAAAATTTCATACCTACCAATGTTGTTTCGACGACAAAAAATTGTCAGTAAAATACCTGGAGGTTCGACTGTAGGTCATCACGAAGGTCATCAAGCATGTAAGTAGGCAACTAAACTACTCCGCATATCATTGGGTTCAATATTCATAAAATCAACATTTCCTAAGATTGAGCCGATAAAATATTTTGCACTACCCGCAAATATATTTAAAGTGGAATTGGGTTTTCCTTTACGGAATTCGAAGCCATAATAATTAATGAACCCCTATTTGCTAATATCTGTGTAGATAAAGAAGCCGGTATAGAATAATAATAATATAATATAGATATTGTATCCCCGATAACAAAAAATCTAGACACCATCGAAACTGATACTGGGATATTGACGGATACCATGTCAAAATTGGTAATCCTGTCTTGATATTATGTCGTGCATGTGGTCGTGCACTAGGTGACTCAACTGAAGAGATTCCAGTTGTTTACGGTGAGAATATACACTCAGATCTCGCAAAACCGAACATTCAATCGAGACGAAAACACGCAATAGGCCAATATCTAGATAAATCGTCCCTGAACATCATTCAAGACGAAACTCGAGATGACACCCGTTTTGGCTCTAATTTGTCAGTTATAATCAAAACTGCTAAAACAATTTAAAAGCAAAAAAAAAAAAAGGGGTTGTCAAAACCCACCCCGCAAGCTTCAAACGGGATGCCCTCCACGTTAACCCGCGGTGAACAAGGGGGGGGGGGGGAGGTACAGGTACATGGCGCATCGCCAGGCACAGAGAAACTCAAGCGCCGGCCGTCAGCTGTGTCCCTAGCGTCGGCGCAACACAACCGACAGAATACGAACCGACGGACGTCCTCCACTGCAACAGTAGATCAGGTACTAACCTACGTGACGGCGTTGTTATAAATGTTGGTTATCTATTACCAAAACACCAATATGAACGGTTACCGATTTTCTCTCTGACTCAGTGATACATGCCTAAAAATACCCTAGCTCAAGTTGATAAGTCTAACACTTAACATAAAAATAAAGGATTTAGTACATTTTGGTGCAATATCATAGTGTAAAATGAAGACTGTTAGCTAATTTATGGTAGGTACATTGCAATCATAATAACCAACATTGTTGACACCTAACAGTACCCATATGTTTATTTAAAATCATTTGATGTATCCTAAGGAACACAATCAAAATAAAATATAATGCGACCACTGGTAATAACCAAAACAAGACTATCTTAAAGTCATGTACAACAATTGATCACAAGGACCCATACTTATTGATATGTACAATTCATCAAAATTATTAAAGATAACTATTTAGTTAACGCATTCACAGCCCAGCCTCGGAGGAGCGACCCGCAAAAGGGCGCGCCCCGCCTTGCCGCCGCCCGCGCCGCACGGCGCCATCGGTCTCATAACGGCGGCGATGGAGGCGAACATGTGTCTCATGGGTCATTTAGATGACGCATTCACTGCCCAGTCTCAGGTGCGATCCGCAGGGGCGCTTTACGGCGATGATGGAGATGGACATGTGTTTCGTGGGCCATATAAGTGTAAGTTATATCGCATTCACTCTCCAGCCTCGATGATGCGACGCGCAGGCGCAGGAGCGCGCAGCAGCCGCCTTGCGGCGCGATGGAGATGGTCATGTGAGTCGTGGGCCATGAAAGTGTTAAGGTTTCGACTCGAATCTACAGTTCAGTCTCATATTTAAATGATAGTAACCAACTATGAAAAATGCTTTAGTAACATTATTGAAACAATAAAACGATCTCGAAATGGTTTCGTATTTAATTATAAACAAAATACAATTGAAACTAAACAGACATGCAAGCTGAAAGTTTTAAGGCTTCATATTTAATACATCATCAGATATTTTGAGTTTAGCCTTACCTGAAGAAAAACGTGAACCATAAAGTTGTCACAAAAATAGTTGAAATTACCACGATTTGAGTTTTGCACAAAGTTTACACAAAGGTTTTGAAGACAGAAAAAATTTCGCGCTGCTTAATAATAATTATGGCCATCATTACAAAATAATAATAATAATCAACTGATAACAGACAAAAATTCGATATATACTGGCAACAGGATAGATGATATTAAAAAGACTAAGAAATCCTTAATTTCTAATACCATTTCTATGACCCATAAAATGTTTACTGACTATCGTCCTGGATTGGATGCTGCTTGCAATGGCATGGGCGCAAATGGTCACTGGAAATAATGTGGCCTACAATTTCACACTAATAATTTAATTTAATTGAAACAAGCGTTTTTTGTGTAGGCCCTGAGAGTTTGCTCACAATAAATCTAATTGCGCAAAACTGATGCTTACAGTTAAGACGACGGCAATAAGCTATATAATAGGAATGGGAAAAATTAACCCAGTATTGAATTAGAACTAAACTCACATGTCTGTATTAACTTTGGTATATAGTTCACTCAGTAGGTACATCACTTTAGTCTACCTTACATTGATCGTTGCGCATCTCGCTCCAACGCCAAATGTGACACTTTTGTAAATGGAACCCCGATTCGGTTTTCACGTTTACTGAATTTCGCCTTTGTCAATTATTTTAAAGTGTTTTCCAAAATTAATAACGAACAATCAACAGGAATAATTGTATTCCCTAACTAGCCTTCCTAGGCTCAGTTCTCTCTACTGAATCGTTTGATGGTATCCAAAATCACAGACAATAATTATAAAATTTTGCGCTTTAATAAAGGGTGCTCCTGCCGATAGACCTTACCCTTCGAGGGCTGCGATCGTCACCGGAAGCGTTTTCACTGCGACCAGTTTTTCAGCAATCACTATAATTGTATTAATAATATTAAGATGTCATGATTGCTTCCTTTTCTAAAGGACCTTAAAACACTATATATAAGCTATGGTGGAATTATTTTTAGCAAAATACAAAAAATAGAAGTATATTAAAATTTAACAGAACAATTTCAAAAGGGTGATTCATAATATAGTTCACTTAGTATTAGTCAAGTCACCGATCGGCGCCTTTTAGGCCACAAAATTGGTTCTGACGAACACAATATTATCTCGCCTCCTGAAAGGAGCTTATACGCGTAAGCAGCGGCCGAGTGTACCTAAATACAATTTTGTAAGGAACCAAAAAGTTCTAGATTTCATCCACAATTGGTACCCTAACATTGATATTCTTTAGATAAATTAACTAAAATACTAGCGTTATTAAATTGTTATATACCTGTATATATCAGCATTATTATAAACCTATGCAGCAGCTCGCGAGCAACCAAATATGATTATACCATATTTTACAAAATAAATAATGTTAACTAGATTATAATTATGTCTGCCCCGAGTAAATTATGAAGTGAAATTAATAGTAATTTATTGATCACCGATTAACGTCCGCATAAGCGAGCATCGTCGCAAACTATGGCTCGGTAGATTAAGGATGTTACGAGAGCAAGCGGAATCGGCGTTGCAAATTTCGGCGCACATTGCAGCGACATGCTGCAACGTCGAGCGCAAACGCTGCTGGTCCACCGAGGATCTACGGAAGGCACTGAGCTGGCTAGAGATAGAGCTCGCAAGCCTTTGCCCAAATTATAATCATCCAATTTCATCGGATTTTTTTTATTAGGTCGGCTGATATACAGTGGCAATAGAGACTTCATTATTACTTTATGCATAAGAAGTTATGATTGCATTGACTGATAAAAAGTTAAGTACTTACATTATTATTTTTCTTATATATTTTGTGTTATAGATATCGACATACTCGTACGATCATAATCTAAAAACACCTATTTGTTTTATCTTTATAAAATCCGCTATTCCTAAATAAAGCAGAAAAGATTACTGCTCTGAAATTATACCAAAACTTAAGTAGATAGTTAAGACTCTAAACATCTACCTGTGTAAAATTATAATCTTCTACTAATGGAACTATGAAATATAATAGGTGATTAAAAGAACTTAACAAGTGAAGTTCAATCTCTATTATATGAATAAGTCCATTAGTAGAAGATACAAGAACCCACCCACCACATCCCAGCTCAAGTTTTGGTTGCTATCCTCTAAAAAGAATGGCGTTCTGGTAGCGTGGTAGGGTTGGGAAGGTGTTTTAGTGTTGTGCATCGATTTAAATCGATTCTCTGAAACGTGCGAGCTACCGAATGGAACAAGTAACTACCTGTGTAAAATTATAATCTTCTACTAATGGACTTATTCATATAATAGAGATTGAACTTCACTTGTTAAGTTCTTTTAATCACCTATTTTATTTAAAGAGTTTGAGGACTTGTTCATGAATCAATATAAAAGATCACTTTGATCATCAATTGATTATTCGTTATTGGTTATTCATATCCTGTGCGATTGGACACCTCGTTTTCTAAGTAAAAATCTAAATATACAGCAATATAAGAGGCCGTGAGTCCAAGCTTTAAAATTCACAAAAAGCAGCGTATATCTCAGACGTCAAAGGTTTTGAAAAGGTTCAACTAAAAATGCACAAAACGGTACTGAGTCGCTTTTGAAAGAACGCCCTGGTTTTTCTCTGAGATAGCTTTTCTTTGCGTACCTGGTAGATATACTCTTGGGGCCGCATTCTACATAGAACAGAGTTAAATCGTCATTTCATGCAAGAATTAATTAAACTATGATTCGCTTCGTCCGCAGATTGTGTTTATTTATGTACTTATCCAATGTTGTGCTTAGCTTTATATAAATAATGATATGTATCGAAATTGCATTATATTTAGATTAAGATAGGCAAAACAAACATGTATTATTATATCCCGACGTTTCAACAGGTTTACACTCTGTCGTGGTCACGGGATGACTGGAGTACTGGAACGTCGGGAAAAATAGGTAAATAAACGCGATAAATACCCGTGAATAATTATAATAATGTGTTTTGATCGCGTAAGTTTAAAAAACATGTATTAGACACACAAATTATACAGGCCAGGTATTCCAGCAGCAGTAGGCGTAAGAGAAAACGCGCGCCTGCCAAGCAGCCGCGCTCGTGTTTTTTGCAGTTATTTAAACATGGTGAATAGGAAAAAAATCAAACTCTGCGAATTTGTTTAGAAATATTAAGTGTCTTTAGTTGAGTCCAAAAAAAGCGTGATATCAGTAGTTCGATAGTCATAGTATTGAAAAAATATTAGAAAAAGGGGTAACTTTGGGGTTTTTTTCTATCGAGTGAAGTTCAAGAGTGAAAGAAAAACCTTAAGTTATTTATGTATATCTTTTTTTTTCAGAATTTTAAACACTATTTTCTAAGTCTCAGATGATTTTAAAAATCACAAAAATGCTGCCTCTGCTGGCCTACCAAGCCTTAATGTACTAGTGTTTTCTTTTTCATCTTCTTCCAATAGTGGACAGAAACCTATAGTTTTTAAGCTTACAGTATGGAATGATTTCCATACTGTAGCCTACAAACTACCAACCTGTAACTAGTATTATATAACAAAGAAAATTGAATATTGTCAACAACAAAGAAAAAAGCAATAAAAAATAGAATCAATTTAGAAAAAGTACTTACAATTGAAACAATTGAGCTAACTGCTGACTGTTGCAAGCAATCTACAGGTAGCTCAACTGATCCATATCAATACCAGTCGGAAGCGTCATCAAGACGCTGGCTGCATTGCCCCGCTGTATGGCAATGCTGATGCGCTGTGCCTGATACTCACCAGCTCTCGGATCACGCGTCGCTTCGACCAGAGGCTCAAATAGTTTTTTAAAAACCCGATGAGCCTCGGTACCCCACGGACCTAGGGTCTCGACTCCAAAGGGAGCAAATGTGTAGGCTCTGTCGATACCTGCCTCTTGAGATCCTCGGTCAAATGTGCAATTTTTTAATCAGTATTATTATTGTCTATTTGCACAATACTGCTGCAGATATTTGTCTAAGGTGTTCTGGATGTTTTCTATATATAATAAAATATATATCTATGTAGTGTATTGTATTAAGTATATCAGTTATCTAGCACCCATAAGACAAGCTCTGCTTAGCTTGGGGCTAGATAATGCTGTGTGAATTGTCCTGCACGATTTATTTATTTATTTACATCACTATTCTTATCAGAAGTCTATAGATGAGATATTGCATCTTTTCATTCAGTCAAAAAAAATGCGTGGACGGAGCATAAATCTTTCTATACATATTTTACCCATATTTACTGATGATTATCTATTTGAAAACAAATGAGTGTGCAGGAACCAAGGAAAATGTGGTTGCCATAGCCCTGTACGTTTATAGAAAGCTCTCGATTTAACTCAGAGTGATTTGGGTACAATTTGGAAAGTGGAACAAGGGCTTAGGTTTATATTTTTTCCGTTGAATAAAACACGTAGTTACTCGTCAGTGCAAGTAGGTAGGCTAGAAAACTTTTAGGACATTAAAAATTTTTTGACGCGTTAAAAAAACTGCGTATTTTTTATTAGTTTATTTAAGGCTGGATAGGCCAGCAGAGGCCGCATTTTCGTGATTTTTAAAACCATCTGAGACTTAGAATAGAAAATAGTTTTAAAATTCTGAAAAAAAGATATATATAATATTACCTAAGAATCTAGTCTAGTCAAAGTCGCATTCAATTACAAGATCTAATGAACTTCACTCGATAGAAAATAATCCCAGAGTTACCCCTTTTTCTAACGTTTTTTCAATACTATGACTAGCGGACTACTGATATCACACTTTTTTTGTACTCAACTAAGGACACTTAATATTTTTAAACAAATTCGCAGAGTTTGATTGGATAACATGATTTTCTTAATCACCATGTTAAATAACTACAAAAAACACGAGCGCGGCGACTTGGCAGGCACGCATTTTCCCTTACGCCTACTGCTGCAGGACTACCTGGCCTTAAATAATTAATAAAAATACCTTAATGCTTTAAAAAAATCATTTACTTATTAATGATAAAACAATGTATATTAAAAAAGGCATGATATTTTTACACAGATCTAGCCCTGACCTAAGCAGAGATTTTGCTAACGCAAACCGTCATTAGTCGTCCTGTAACTTATTATTTTCAGTCCCTTTTTGGAATTTTTTTAATATCCTTCAGTGTTTTAGTCACATACCTACTCATTAAGTTAGGTGTTAATTTCCAAAATCGTTAACATAAATATGATAAAATAAAAACAGATACAGGTTTTTGTACGGTACCTAACGGATTTTGGTACATATTTTTTTCTTTTACAAGTTTCACCGCAAAATAAGATATATTCACAAAGCTTATTGGATAGCAACAGAATCCGGAAAGGATTGCGATAGTAAAGAAACCTATTTATCACTATAACAAGTCAATCTTTCATCAGGGTGAGGGCATGGTGAGGGTATAGGGTAATCCATCTATCACAGGTCTACTCCGCGTAGATTTATTTACTTCCTGTGATACAATTTGGCTCCAACAGTTCTGTGATATGAATTTCGTAAAACTTGTTTGTATACACTAGCCAATGTTTGTAAACAAACCACCCATACTAAAACTAAATTTCACTCTATTGCCGCGTCTTTTTATACGGAATTTACATTACTTGTTGATTTGAGATCCTTCCTTCAATAAATGCTTTAAAATAATTGCTTACAATTTTATCTGCAAATCGACGCCAAGCAAAGTAAGTTTTAGTTTTTGTGCCGTGGTTTGTTAAAAAACATTCTACCTCAAGTTTGGCAAGTGTATAGATGAGTATGGATGCATTAGTCAACGACCTACAGATATTCCAATCTCCTATTGACTACTGTTTAACATATGGTGATAACCATAAAAAGCCTGCTAAACTGAGGAGCCAAAGGCCTGAGATTTCTAACTAAGGACCATAGAATTCAGACGAGTGTAGTGATACTTCATTTATCAAAATCGCTTCAGCAGTTTTGATTCTTCAAGGTAATGAACAGTGTCCGCCAACTACATAGAAACACTAAAATACCACGCCTCGGGAGTAAAAGAATGCAAGTAGTTAAATAGGTAAGAATTAAAAAAAAATTTAGGACAGTTGACACCGTACAAGTGTGCAAGAATTAATCATAATCATGATCAACCGATATTATTCCACTGCTGGACATAGGCCTCCCCTAATGAGCGCCATAGCGGCCTGTCTTCAGCTTGCCGCATCCAGCATCTGCCTGCAGTCTTTTGCAGATCGTCATCCCACCTGGCCCGAGGGCGCCCTACACTACGCGAAACTTACACTATAAGAATTCATACATCATACGATTTTATCCAACGAAACCCCGAAAATCGATTCTTCTGCTTCACTGATATGAGCAGAAGAATTCAGCTTAGTTCACTTAATCAGAGGAAAATATAATGGGTATCTACTTACCAATAAAGCTGCTTTAGAAGTTTTAGGTGCAATCAGAAACCTATCCTCCAGCCAAACTCGATGTGCATTGTTTGTAACCAAACCACTCATACTTCATTACTACATACTAAAATTTACTCTGTTGCTGTATATTTTTAAACACAATTTACATTGCTAGTCGATAGTCATGGATAATTATCACCAAACTCATTAATTACTTATTTACCTGTTTTTTGTTATTATTTAGTTTTCATTTTTTTCGGAACATTAAGAATTTCATGATTTAGCAGGGCTAAAACAACGCTGTACGTAACAAAAATGGAGACGGCGCGGGCGCAATGCATGCGCCTTGATCACGGAATAACTGATGTCACTGCGTGTGAGTTTTTTTTGGTAGATCTACCCTCATCCTTTGTCTTTTGCTACGAAAATTACGACTACTACCGGTTTCACTATCGAACGCAACTCGACCGGTATCCGGTTTTTACACATTCTTACAACAGGTTCCGGATAATTAGAAACCTTCTCGGTTGATGTTCCCGTGTCTAAATGACCTGCCGTACCATTCTTGGTATGTAACCACTCGTATGTTCTTCTCGACTCGGCAGGAAATAATACATTTCGTTTGGCCTACATTATTTATTATTTATACGAAAATGAAAAGGTTGTGTGTGTTTTTTTTTAATCACACCTGGTTTTTTAAGCGGGAACGTGTTTTTAGGCGTGCGCAGTTAGTGTGTGCTCCTTTTCAGTGGCATGAAAATAGTTTTGATTGAGGACTTCTGCTGGATGTTTACAACTTTATCCGTCACTTCTTAGTTCTTTTATGTAAGGCTAGAATGCAGTTATTCCATGATCATGGCTTATGCAACTGTGCTAAAATACTGGACAACTTAAAATGTAAAAGAGCAGAAGCCTTTATTCACAAAGAGAATTACAATCAAATAATAGAAATAAATTAGAACAATGGAAACAATTGAGCTAACTGCAAACTGTTGCAAACAATCTACAGGTAGGTCAACTGATCCATATCAATACCAGTCAGAATCGTCCCCAAGACGCAGGCTCCATTGCTCCGCTGTATGGCAACGCTGATGCGCTGCGCCAGATACTTACCGCTCTCGGTCACGCGTCGCGTCGCTCCGACGACGCTTATATAAATTTTTTAACACCCGTTGAGCCTTGGTAAACCACAGACCTAGGGTCTCGGCTCCAAAGGAAGCAAATGCATAGGCTCTACCAGAAGAAACCTAAAACCTAGATTGTTCTGCATAAAAGCTGCTATGGCCAGACATGCTAGTATATCGATCACTGACACAATGTTCGTTCAAGAATGTTCGCCATTCGGCTATTAGGTAGGTACCTACAGACATTGACACGCTAGCTTTGGCGTGATAATGTTATCACAACCTTACATGAGTTTTTGATTACCTACAGTTGCTGACTAGGTATAGATCTATTTTTCATTATTATTCTTTCGCTCTTGCTGCCTCTTGAAAAATCATTCTACGTTTTGTTCAGATTTATCATGAAAAAATATGTAAACATGTTTTCCAAACGTAATTAGCGAAGGTACGCGATAAATACCCGATAAATAATCTTTCTTATGTTACAAATTGAAATTTAAAAAAATAGTATTAAGTTTTAAAAAATATTATATGAGCACGCGAGTAAACTAAGTTCAAAAATCACTTCTAATAGGCACTTCTATTAATAATGTAGTAACGTTATTCAAAGGTACTTTCGGAATTAATAATTCCATTGTACATTTTAAAACTTGTTAAATACTGTAAAAGAATTCCATAGGTTATTCAATCACACCCGACTAGGTACTGAAAAATCAGCCATTCATAAAATTCAATACCAACTACCTGAAAATTTCACCGTTAACGTTATACCCAGACTGCGCAAAGTATTAATTGTTTATGTTCCATTACCACTTGGGTATTCAACTGTAAAATTCAAGCTTCAGCCTGAATGTCCACTGTATATTCATAAGTTTGTCTGTATGCAACTAGCCAACTTATTCCATTAAGCCAGAGAGCTAGAGCCAGAGCTTGTAACGGCACTTGGTTTCTAAACTTTCCCTATATGGTACCTATGAATGTGAGTTCTCGTGTTTGCAGGTACCGATGTATGGTGTAAAACTTTTGAGCACGACCACGGAAGATTTTCAACTTTTTTCAGTTTTAGTACGTGAAATTTAGTGTTGGTCGTATTTTCATGCTGTGGTTTAAGAGATGTAACCTTAAAATAAGTAAGTAGGTAGCCTCTGGCACATTTTAATAGAAGGGTAGTTAAGTTACCGAGTTTAGTCTTTCAATCTTTCACCGCCATGAAATACTGAAATACATAAAGAAATATGGTCCAAATCGCATTATTGATATCTAGATAAACATTAAATTCATTATTTACATTTGCACACATTATAGAGTAGCAGAACCTAATCTATGTGTGGATTGTGTAATCAGTAAACAGCGATAACGGACACGGTGTAGGTTCTTATAAACGTCCACATCAAATCAAAAACCTCGTGGACGCTCATGTGCAGTCAGTCAGTCACCTTCTATGACATTCATCTATTTTTACACTGACACTACGCTAATAAGTTCGCCGTTCCTAAATTCGTAAATATCGTGAACACGTCTGTGTAACCTAAACTAACGAGGCTTTAAAAGTTTTAAACAAAACATTCAGTTGTTAATGCGACTTAAATGAAGTTAAACTTTGCTTATTCCGTCACAAGCGAAACAAGGTTTATAAACAGTCAACTTTGTTAAAGTTGTGGCAACTTAGATCTTCTAGGAAGGAGGCCTTCTGGGAAAAGGTGTTTTGAAACGGAACAACCTGAATAATCTCTATAAATATAAAAACTCAATCTTGCTTTTCTCGTGTGTTAATTGATACATAGAATTAAAAAGGTGACAGAAATATTGTTAGGTATGCAAAAACAGAAAATAAATAAAAATTACATTCAAAAAAATTCAACATAGTTTGGAAAGCATTCAAAAACAGTTAGACCGGACTGAAAAGAGGGCTTTTTTCGTGGGGCTGTCAAATTAAAGTTGCACATACTCTGACCGTGCTTATTTTGATATGCCATCCTATTGGCATCCTTTCTTCTCCTCGAAAAGTCCCCATCTATAGAGTTCTAAGGTTCATAATGTTATTATTTTCTTGCATAACACCTTACTATGAAGACACTGTATAGGTAGGTATGTTAAATTTTTTAAAGTTTTTAGATACACGCTGCAGTCCGACCACGGAGGGTATCCAACAAGCGCTTGCCGGATTTGTTTATTTCAATCTATCGACCACAGTCAAAGCTATCTTATGTCCAGGTAGTCCTGCAGCAGTAGGCGTAAGGGAAAATGCGCGCCTGCCAAGCAGCCGCGCTCGTGTTTTTTGTAGTTATTTAAACATAGTGATTAAGAAAATCATTTTATCAAGTCAAACTCTGTGAATTTGTTTAGAAATATTAAGTGTCCTTAGTTGAGTACAAAAAAAAGTGTGATATCAGTCATAGTATTTAAAAAGGGGTAACTTTGGGACTATTTTCTATATAGTGAAGTTCATTAGATCTTGTAACTGAATGCGACTTTGACTAGATCCTTAGGTAATATATATCTTTTTTTCAGAATTTTAAACACTATTTTCTAAGTCTCAGATGGTTTTAAAAATCACAAAAATGCGGTCTCTGCTGGCCTACCCAGCCTTAACCCAAACGATTCAATCTTTACAGCACTGTAACATAAAATGAAACCAGAATTACGAGTCCAAGTTGATCCAAACTTAGGTAAAGATGCTCTCCAATTTTATTGTTGACCATAAAAATGTGGCCGGCAGGTGTTCTCTGGAAAATGAATGTTTTTGTTCAGAATACCAAAGCAGTCTCTCTGAAAGGTTAACGTTTTCTAGTGAAGGTATGTCTAAAAATGTACCTTTTACTACAGGTGGGTTGCTTGCAGCTGTCGACATCTGTTTTTCTTCTTCAATGAGTTGTAATTTTCTTTGTTAATAAATGTTTTATAAGGGGTGTTTTCAAATCGGTGCACAATACTGAAGGAGGTTATACACCTGCTACCACAGATTAATACCCACTGAGCAAACTAAGCTGCAAACGATTCTTTTTGTTGCAGAGTTTTTAATTTTATTACAAAAACTGGCGTATTATGGCGCCATGGTCATTAAGGTTTTGACGATATAAGACAAGTTCTTCGTTGACCGATGGTAGACTTGCAAAAAAAACTAGCACGCTACACTTGCACCTAAAAAAATTGGTGAACTACGGCATCTCGTCGCACGATAGCTTTGCATTTATTTTATATATAATTTTCTGTTTTGATTTACCTTCCTCAACTTTGGAGCCTACCCACAGCAGTCAGCTCCCTCTCGTCTGCACCACCAATCTATCCAAACACAGAGCCTGATGAATCCGGACTGTTTACACATACTGTGTCCACACAGGCTCTGTAAAGGCCATCAAGCGTCGAGCTTACATGGATACTTGTGGTATCTACAGTTGACTGTGTTTATGCTACCAAGTCTAGGATTGGAACACCATGTTTATGTATTCAACTTTTTATAATAACTTTTTGAAATACAGCCTGGGCTAGTTTAGGAACCTACGAATTCAATATGTACAGTGTACTTTAATTGTCTTGAATAAATTATTTTTATGTTTTATGTTTATAATGTATTCTCATTGTTGCCACAAGCCACGACTTGATTCAGCAAAGATTCAAAATCGTAATCCTATATAAATCTGAAAAATAAAAAGAAAATTCTAATTACTATTTATTAAAATGAAACTCCTTTCAAGAAACCATTAACAACTTGAAAAAATTAAACATAATTTTGAGATTTTCTGACTGTGTTTGAACTAACAAAATTTGAGCTTTAAGAGCAAAACCACAAATCTTTACAAACCTTCATCATCACTCTCTTTTGTTTACAAAAAGTAGTAGGATAATATTTTATACTTAGGTATAACCTATTTTTAGCTACGGCGTAGCATAAATCAAACATACAGGATACGCATGCGAGATGTTGACTGCCGTAATACTACGCTACGCTGAGAAGTTTTAATGATGTCGTACAAAGTTATAAGCATGTTAATTTTTCCTCACATCATTAATTCATTATATTGATAGCTTCGGCTTGCTACTTTATTCGTCTTGGTCTATTTTCTAGAAAATATCGGTTTCGGTTTAAATATATACTGCTAAGAACAACCATCTTACATTTCAGTAACATACCTACCAACATTCAATAACCAAAATTGAACGATAGGCCGTTGGTCCTGCACCCTGATCTCTCCCCGGTCGTATCGGTCAGCCGTTATATCGGATTATGAGAGTGAAGGAATAAAGAGTGCACCTTTGTTTGCGCACACATTTGTGCATTATAAAATGTCCTGTGCACTCATGGCTAGTCTCCGTGGCCGAAATTCGACTGGAATGACATCAAAATTGTATGTAAAGTAACTAACTTTACACGGCAATACAGCAACATATAAAAATGCCGACAACATAAGTGTAATTTTAACATGATTATTATTCATCTGTTCTTCTATTTTGTAAGTTAGTACTCTTATTTATCCATATTCATAGCCTACCTATCTCCACACCCAAAAGGTTTTCTGTAAGAAAACTCTTATAGGGTTAAGCTCGCCTTTGTACATGTCTTTTATATTGTCAACTTTTGTGTATTGTTTTATTTTATATTATTTTATTTTATTTTATTTTATTTTATTTTATTTTATTTTATTTTATTTTATTTTATTTTATTTTATTTTATTTTATTTTATTTTATTTTATTTTATTTTATTTTATTTTATTTTATTTTATTTTATTTTATTTTATTTTATTTTATTTTATTTTATTTTATTTTATTTTATTTTATTTTATTTTATTTTATTTTATTTTATTTTATTTGTATACAATTAAGATTTTTTTAAGTGTAAGTCAAAAGTGCAGACAAATTTACGAAAATAAACAAAGAACTAGGCAATTATGTCTTGTAAAATTTAAAGCAACTTTGCATACTTATTGAATACGTGTCTAAGTAAACTTTCAGCCTGATGCGATAAGCCAATAAAAATATAACTTCGCAGAGTTAGTATAACACCGCATTATGTTGACAGAATGGTGGGATTATCCCGGGATGTCTCGTCATCCCGTGACGAGAATATGGAAGCATTTGTAACTTTGCGTTTGATGGGACTTTGATGCTTATTGTGTTGGAAATATGGGCCTCTTTTGAATAGCTGATTGTCAGTTTGTAATTATAGAACGGTCGTACAATATTTTGGAAGAGGAAAGCGGAGATATTTGCCCTGTAGTATGACAACGTGGGATAAAAAAACCGGGTGTAACGAGTCAGACTTGCGCACTTTTAAGACTATGACATGGACAAATTTACGCTTTTTCTGTGAAAAATTACACTTGTCATCTTATCAATATACCTTCGAGTATATATATTCTACATTATTCACAAAGAAAATTACAGTCAAATGTTAGAAACAAATTAGAACTGATATTTACAATTGAAACAATTGAGCTAACAGCAGACTGTTGCAAGCTTTCTACATGTAGCTCAACTGATCTATATCAATACCAGTCAGACGCGTCCCCAAGACGCTGGCTACATTGCCCCGCTGTATGGCAATTCTGATGCGCTGTGCCAGATAATCACCACTCGTGTACATATTATATTCATGGGTGGATCAAGCCAACAAGGGATGAACAACCTCTTTCTTGAGGGTCTCAAGGAGGGTGGTCGGAGAGTCTAAGCTCATAGCTCTTGTATAAATTAATAATTCAAAGAAATATATCAATAATACATTAAGACGGTTACAGAACCGACGGACTGACAGACAGACAGCCGGCGTAGACTAAGCAATAGGACTCGTTAGACTCTTTCACAATAGTAAAAGTAGTAAAGTCCTTTTTTTAAATCATTTATTTACAAAGGGTTTGTTCGCTAAAGCGAATAAGGCCCCTGATAATTAAATTAACTTAAATAAACAAAATAAACCTCTATCTCAACTAATTACCTACTACTACTACTGAATCGCTTACTTACTAGAAGGTACAATTTTTTGGAATCATCTGATAATGGATCTGAAAGAATACTGTTGCAAATACCAATCAAAGAAAACTCTAACTCTTTTTTCTCTGTATTGTTTCTTGTCTTTGTGTGGTATAATAAAGTATTTTCTATTCTATTCTATTCTATTCTAAATTACAATTAATTCTCTCTTGCGAGTTCTGTACACATTCCGTCAATAAATGGTAAACATCATCGACTACATTACACGTTGAACAATTAAGTGAGGTAGTTTTTTTCATCAAAAATGAAAATTTATTGCACGGAATGTGTCCAGATCGGAGTCTTAATGCTGTTACTATGTCCCTTCTACACAATAGCCTGTTTTCTATCCACGCCGAGCGCATCGGGTGTGGTTGGATCGTGCGGTACCATATACCTTTCTCTTTCTATCTTTCATCAAAGTATTCCTTCCATAGATAATAACAATATTTTTTCAAGAAAGGTATGTAATTTTGAAATGGGGGAGTACTATTAACATCAACTGGTTAATGGAAGATACACATCGCTAAGTCAACATTAGTTATACTTCGGTTCTTGGAGAGACTCTTTTCTTTGAAGCAATAATAAGTTTTAGGAATCACTAGGTAAAACATTCAATATATGTAAATTTACAGCCCTTTGGAAGTTTTCAAACCGTTTCTTCATTTGATATAGTCCTCTCATCCGAGCTAGATACCTGAAATGGATAGAGGTATGAGAGCCGGTAGAGAGGAGAGAATTAAAAAGCATATTGGCTGTTTTTGCAGACTCACGGTAAGTAAATGCGTGCTCTGAGATGGGACACCGCTGATTCTAAAGTAAATGAGTTAAAAGAGTGAACTCTAAGGTCTGAGTAGGTACGGCCAAGTTCTTTTTTTTTAACCCCTGCCGCAAAAAGAGAAGGTTGTTATAAGTTTAATGTGTCTGTCTGTGTATCTTGTATCTGTCTGTGGTATCGTGCCTCCCAAACGGATGAACCGATTTTCGTTTAGTTATTTTTTGTGTCATAGGTATTCCGAGTGTTCTTATGCATGTTTCATGAAAATCTGTCGGTAGGTTTTAAATTTTTTAATTTGATTCTTGTTTGTACATTACATTAATGTTGTACAGAAAAACAAAAACGACAAAGACAGAGTATAATAATAATTCAATTACCCAAAAGCGTCTCTTTTACTTCACAAACAAAAGCGTCTGAAGCGCCAATGAAGATCTACGTGTAATTGAGCTCGTCTGTATCTGGCTGATTAATAACTCCTGAATGGCTTTGATTAGACGAAATAGGTCAGTAAACAGAGATAATACGCAGGTTGCGCTGTAGGCCGTGGCTTTTGAAGACATTACTACGGATGGCAAAAAAAATCCTCCTAAAATGAAGCTTTTGCAATATGGCTGAAAATTAACTTGACGACAAAAAGGCAATACCATTAGATGTTCAAAATTCAGGGTTTGTTGCTTTTTGCTAGATTTATGAAAAAAAAAATACTTATTCGGAAAATTGCTTATAGGAATAATGAAGACTTTTTAGTTATAATAATGTCCTCCTAGCCGAATTTCGACCACGGCGGCCAGTCTCATCGGAGAATAGCAAGATGCGCAGAACATATTATAGTGCACAAGAGTGTGCGCAAATCAGGGATGTTACGGAGCTCCGACTCCGATTCCGTTATGTCGGAACTTCCGATTGATACTACACCTTCGGTTCCGACTTCGGTTTCGAAACTTTCAATCGGAGGTTTTAATCGGAACTCACTCAGTTTAATTAGTTGTCTCTTAGATTCTGATTTGGACAATGAAGCTGAAAACAAGTGCGATTTGGAACTACTTTATTGAAGTTTGTGCAGATATAGTCAAAAGATATTTGACGAGAGGCAGTCGACTACTTTGTTTAAATGTCATTTTAAGTCTGTGCATGCTACTGAATACGAAAAATTGATCAATTAGAAACTGAAAAGATATATAGAGTACAGCCTTCGACTACAAGAAACTTTGATGAAGAATCAAAAATGGTGTAGTTCTGATGCTAAATAGGTAGATGGAAATAGACAGATTGATTTCTGAAGTGATAGCTTTGCAAGATCCTCTTCAATTTCGTTGAAGGTATTGGATTTCGGTGACTTATAAAGCTAATTGTGTCGAATTATCAAGGGGAAGACAGTTTTTTACCGAATATATCTGGCGGCACATAAAATAAATGATCTATTGAAACAATAAGAGAAAATCCTGCAAATCAGAAAATCCTGCGCCTACTGGTGCAGCTGCTGCTGGAATATATCTGCCATCACCTTCGAATCCGCCTCCGCTTCCGACTCCGGTTCCGGTTCCGATTCCGACTCCGACAAACCAAATTTTAAAACTCCGACTCCGACTTCGGTTCCGTTAAACCACCTCCGTAACATCCCTAGCGCAAATACAGGTGCACTCTCTATTCCGTCACTCTCATAATCCGATGGGAGGACTGATCGACACGACGAGGGAGAGGTCAGGCGCAGGACCAACGGCTTCACGTGCTTTCCGAGTCACGAGAAAGACCTTTCTGTATTAGGTAATTCTCGCATCCGACTTGTAATTTCGCTTCGTTATGAATGTGATTATTTTGAGTTTACAAAGGCTATAAAGCCACGCGGAACTCACAAAATTTAAGTCTCAAAATTTGGCCTGCACCTTTCCGGTTTCCGGTATATAACAGCATTCCTAATTCAAACGGTTACTAATAGTCCTCTGAAATACCAACCGAAAGTTGACAGTTGCGTTTAACCCTGAAAACCATCGATAAGATCTACAAACAAACCAAAATGTAACCCCTAAACACGCATTCGAAAGCTCATAATATTTTGATTGCTGATTCAGATCGATCAATTTTAATACGCTTGAGACCCGCAACCTTGTATATTTTCCGAAGGGTTGCTCAATAAAGTGTAGCGTCCTTCGCGTTATTTTGAGACTACCTTCGGATCGTGTTGTCTATGGTTTCGAGATTACCGAGGCCTTAGGCGCAAATCACTCGGAACGAGGGAGAACGAGGTGAAACGAGACAGTGACTGTAGCTATTATTATAATGTTATGTTATTTATTCGCAAACAAATACATTTGGGTCGGAATATTTACAGTTAAAAATAATATAAAATTAAATAATAACATAGGTATATCAAAATCCAAAATTTTAAAATACGTGCAATGTCACCACAAAACTTAAATAAGTACAAGAAAATAGATAAATTAAATTAGAACACAAATTAAATACACACTTAGGTAAAAATAAAAAAATGATTACATTTAAGTATCTTTTATTGTTTGGGCTAGATGTGTTTGATTTTTATCGCTATAATATCTAAATACATAGGTTACTGCGTCTGGCATGAATATTAATATAATTTTTAAGAAGATGGTACATAAAAGAACGCGTACAAAAAGGTAATGAATTTAAGCATTCTGCTGTGATAGAGAGACGGTAGGAGGATGGACAAACTCAGTGACGAGAAAATACGCAAATAAAAATAAATTCATAATTCTTTATTGCACAAAATAGATAGTACAAGTAAAACATATCGCAAGAAAAATAAAGGCAAAGGCGAGCTTAACCCTAAAGAGAGTTCTCTTCCAGCAAACCTTATTAGGAGAGAGAGACAAATTAGGAAAAGTGGGTAATGTGCTTAAACAGAGTAATAAATAAAATAAATTAAAAAAGTCTTACAGAAGACAGGAACCACAAAAAATTAAATTAATTTAATCTTGTCAAACCAAGATAAAAGAATCATCAATGTGAAAGTTCTAAATAATACTGATTTCCCATCAGACCACCGTCTGGGCTACATACCAACTTGAAAACCCAAAAAAATGTACAGCTTCCGCATCAGTACCTGAATTACGAAAAACGGATGAGGCTATAGCCTTGTTCAGAATCAAGCTCAAAGAATCTTTAGAGGAACAGAAAATTCAGATGGAAGCGACAAACATTCAAAGTTACCAAACCACACTAGAAACAATTATAAAAAAGTGCATACCGAAATTGGGGGAGGCCTTTACGCAAAAAAGAGTCCCTGAAGACCACTACCTACATAAAACAAAAAACAACAACACCAAAACCAGGAAATTTACAACAGGCTTATTATTATTATTATTACAAGAACCACGTTCTTATAATTATTGCCTGGCATCTGTCTCGAATAAATAGTTATTTGTTCAACAAGTGGGCAAAACGATTTTTTTGTTGCACGTGCCGATATTAAATCCCGAGCTAGCGAGGCAGTCTAAAATAGAGTCACGAGCGTAGCGAGTGGTTCTAAAGTAGATGAGGTAGCGAGGGATTTAAAAGGCACGAAACGAAAAATATTTTCCCTCGAGTAAACATACAACTTTTCACCACGATCGCCGAGAAAATATTTTGTAATTTAGAAAAGAGATCGAATGTCAGAAACTCATTTTGGTCCTCAACCTTGGAGGTTGGACCTTAAAAATGCTTCAAACCTCTTTCAAAGCCTGAACGAGTGAAATTTTGTTTATTGTGAAGGTTGCATTGTTCTAAATTCTTTACTTTTTTCAACAAGTTGAATAATATCCTTTATTCCACATGTGAGCAAAACCCGATTTTGTTCACTGTTTTTGAGCAGCAAAGTCACTGTTTTTGAGCAATAGTGGTGATAAGATATTTACTTCATATTTGAGATAAAGCTGGTTAAAAGGTCCGGTCTTAATTACTCACCAACTTATTATCAAAATCTAACCTTAAATAGCAATCTTTCTCCCATCAAACACTTTATTTTCACAAACTAAACCTCTAAATCCAATTTTCTGTTCACAAAATCCATCCACGTAAGCTCATAACAGCTGAACGATCAAATGTCTTTGCAGGTGAAATAAGGCCGTGTGCACATGGACGGCGGGACCCTGGGCGGACGTTTACCGCCCGCCCTCAAGGTAAGCAATAATGAAATTTTCAATGTGATTGAAAGGTTAAATTTGATTCTTAGTACTTGTACGTACATCGAGGGCATTCCCTTAAAAAAATGTTTTATAATAGTTTGACATAGATTGAAAAGGGGGTGGTTTTTTAACCCTCGACGCAAAAAGAGAGGGGTGCTAAAAGTTTGACGTCTCTGTCTGTGTTTCTGTCTGTGATATCGTAGCTCCCAAACGGATGAACCGATTCTCGTTTAGTTTTTTTTTTGTGTCATAGGAAAACAATACTGGCAGCTTACGTCAGCCTACGTTAAATTAGTAAAAGCTAGTTCGGAGACAGAGTTCCTTTTTTTTTGCTAGTAGGTACTTATTTATGGTTATAGATAAGTACCTACTAGCAAAAAAAAAGGCAAGCGCCTGCATACCGCAGGAGATTTTTTATGTATTTTATAATATACTAATTTTACTACTAATTTTATCCCGAGTGTTCTTAAGTGTTCTTAGCCATTTTTCATGAAAATATGTCGGGGGTTTTTTAATCTTTTTAATTTTGTTCTTGTTTATCTTTTTCGCTGACAAAAGAAAGTGCCATGACCCTTCAGGATAAAGGTTTCTTCGTCGCTTCTTTCCTTTAGTCTACATACCGACCGACAGAAATCAAAAATACTTATCACTTTATATACGTGTCAGTGTTTAGTTTTATTATTTGACCTTTTCTGAGTGTACATTTATTGTATTTATCCAATTATTTAGCTTTAAATGATAAATTATTTATATATAATATGCAGGAGTATAGGTACGATAAATAAGACCTTGATAAAAAATAAAACTTGATATACATTCTGTATCTTCAATCGTGAAAAATTAATATCTAGGTCTTTATATTATACTAGCTGCATCCCGCGGCTTCGCCTGGGTGAAACCAAACAAATTTCAGAAATTGATTGCACACCCCTACGGGTTGTTTTGTGAAAATAAAAATATACGTCATTCATTTTTTACTTTATAGTTTATCTAAACCGAGTTTTGCGTGAATTGAACCAAAGATTTTTAGAATTGTCCATAGAAACTTCACCACCCTTTTTAACCCCCTCAGAGGTTAATTTTTGAAAATTAGATTAAATAATGTGTTATTCTAAAACCTATCAACATATCAAATTTCATCTAAATTAATTAAATAGTTATGGAGATACGTACGTATACGGTAACAAACTTTATCATTTTTAACACCAGTAGGATTAGTAGAAAGAAGGATTAAAAATATAATGTTCAAAACTTCAAAAATATAGATGTGAGATACAATAACGTCTACACATAGCCCCGGCATGTCTTGTGGCTGTATCTCCACTTTCAACCATCCATTTGTTGGAAAATATTTAAGGCTTGGTAGGCCAGCAGAGGCCGCATTTTTGTGATTTTTAAAATCATCTGAGACATAGAAAATAGTGTTTAAAATTCTGAAAAAAAGATATTACTCAAGGATCTAGTCTAGTCAAAGTCGCATTCAGTTACGAGATCTAATGAACTTCACTCGATAGAAAAAATCCCAAAGTTACCCCTTTTTCTAACGTTTTTTCAATACTAGCGAACTACTGATATCATACTTTTTTTTGTACTCTACTAAGGACGCTTAATATTTCTAAACAAATTCGCAGAGTTTGACTTGATAGAATGATTTTCTTAATCACCATGTTTAAATAACTACAAAAAACACGAGCGCGGCGGCTTGGCAGGCGCGCGTTTTCCCTTACACCTACTTCTGCAGGACTACCTGGCCTTAAGGGCTTTCTATAAAACGTAGTATCAACATGGAAATTCAACAATAGCTATATTGTTACAGCAGCCGTCACGGTAGAGACCGGACAATAAGATCGTGACAATGAACGTGACGGAACAGAGCGATGTCAACCGCTCCACGCCCATCTACAGCATCGGAACCAGCTTTATTACGCAATGGTTAGTTAGTGCTTGAATAGGTAGCTTGCATGAATTGATAACGCAATAGATAACAGTTATAGGTATGCTTGAGTAGTTGAGTTGCATGAATTGATAACCTAACCCCTATCTTAATCGCATGCACTGAGGTAGAAATCGAATTAAAACAAATGAATACTGTCAATTTTCGAATCGAATTCTAAATCTTCGGTCCGATGGAGTTTAAGAACACAATAATCGTCATAGTTAATAGAGACCTAACTAACCAAGCATTAATTTATAGGAGTGAACAAAAATTCAAGTGACAACTTTATTTCCTAGTTTTTATTATGTAATTTAAAATTTTTGACGTGTTGAAGAATCCATAAAGCCCTTTTTTTGTTTGTCAAGTTGAGTTTTTTATAGCGCTAACGTTAGTAATTTTAGGTTTCGCGTGCATTAAATAGCGCTAATATTGGTATTTTTAGGTTACCTATTTATTATAGTATAACTATTTATTTTACAAGCGTTATATACCTGCTAGAAAAGTAATATCTCAAAAGATAATAGAGAAACCCTTACTCTATGCTCTGCCACAAACACAATATTAATCCCAACAATTTCCATAGACGTTTAAATGAACTCTCAACAGATTTTGGCTTCTCGGCTGTGTCAAAGCACAACTTGACGCTTATTGCTCGAAGGAAACACCAAGCAATTACTCACAGTGTCTCAGTTATCATCCAAATGCTTCCAATTATTTCACAGAGACATCAAAGACAGGGTTTCCTTACAAAATTTATCTTGCCAGCTTCGTAGTAAAATAACTTATATTTTATAGGGAACAATAGTTTAGCTCCGAGCGTGCCTCAGAATGGTCGTAGAACGTCCTACTCAAGAATTTTCTATGCTAGAATTGCTTTTAAATATTAAATTTTATGAGCGATACTTTGCAGTAAATTTTGGGTTTAATGTGAATTTTAAAGTTTAACTTTGGAAAAATGTTGTAGCGAGGTTTATACATTAATCTTTTATGGACGGGTTTTTCGCTTAGTTTATTTTTTTTTGTTACAATAAATAATTATTCCTATTTCGTTTTTTTCAAGACTGATCTGCTATAAGTAAGATAAAACTTTGAATTTATATCAAGTCGGATTAGGCTCAACGCACCAATTAAAATATCCTACCTGAAAAAATAAAGCAACGTGTGCTGTGCCCTTTCAGATTGCATTTTAACCGCACTAGGCGCTTCCATAACCTGAATTTTCATATCTTCCTTCTGCACACTTTGTGTGAAAGCATTCTCTACTATTCCCCTTCTGAAATCCCGTGACCTCCAAGCATTGAAAATTCTAAAAGCAACAATACAAACTTTGAGATGAGAAACGCGAATCGCATTTTTCATTGCAATATAAAAGTAATTTCAATCGAATATTTGTAGAATCCGATACAGGATTGAAATGGGTTTTATGGAAAGGTAATAAAATAGGCGTATCATATTCGAATGGGAGTAAATGTACCTTAGCATAACAATTTGAGTTTTATCAGGCCTGCTATAGCTGGTTCATTCACGTACTCGGAACTTTCCGTGTCCTGGCAGCATGAAATCAGAGAAATTTACTATTTTTAGCAGATTTGCATTCAAACAATGGAATTTTTATTAGATTATTAGTTTGTTTTTAGTAACAATCATTAGTTTGTGGATTTTTCTTCTTTACCTAGATTAGCTAACCTTGAAAAGCTCATACATAGCACATATAAATAAATATAATAAATAAATAAATAATGCTGGACAATTCACACAGCATTATGTAGCCCCAAGCTAAGCAGAGCTTGTATTATGGGTACTAGATAACTGATATACTTAATACAATACACACATAGATAGATATTTTTTATTATTTATTTATTTTATTTATTTATTGTAAGGAAAACCAGCAGCACATACATACAAATTATAAAAAAGAAATCGAAGCAGGAGGCTAATAAGAGGTTTTCACGGTTAAAAATAATAATAGTAACATAAAAAGTGTGAACAAGCTGAGTAAACTGAAAACCTACTAAAAAAACTACAAACAACGGTTTACATTAAACTAAGCAGACAAATAAAATACCTAAATGAAATATACAAATAATCAGACTTCATCACCATCACCTTGGTGATGATGAATATTTAACATAACCAAAAAAAAATAATTGAATGAAAATCAAAAAAACTATCATTCGCACTATTGACATGTCAAAATTGCATCGTCCTCACCGGAGGGCGTGAAAAAGTCAGAGCTGAGCCGTCGCCTCACGGAATTGACACTGGAGCAAAAAAGATCTAAATCCATTTCCTTCGATAGTTTATTGAACTGATCACCAACCCGCCATAAATAGGAGTTCTGGCGATAATTTGTACTAACTGTTGGTGTATGAATGATCTTGTTAAATCTCATTCTTTTACGGGGAACGTTAAGCGTTATTTTACTAAGGAGATCGGGGCAATTTATATGATTATTCGTGATTTTGAGCAAGAAAAGCAAGTCGCCAATTTCACGCCTCTTACTGAGCGGAAGAAGGTGGAATTTCCGGCAAAGGTCGACATAATTAGCAGAATCATACGGAACCTTAAGTCGAAAGCAAATAAATTTAATGAATTTGGTTTGTATACGCTCAATTCTGTTGATATAAGTCTCGTAACGTGGACTCCAGATTTGCGAGGCATATTCAAGTATGCTGCGCACATATGTGCAAAATAAAATTTTGTATGTTTTACATCTACTAAAACTAACGGAGCTTCTCATTACAAAGCCTAAAGCTTTGGACGCTTTAGCAATGATGGAGTCGATATGAGAGTCAAAGAGAAGTTTGGAATCGTGCAGCACGCCTAGATCTCTTGTAACCGTGCAATCCTGCAGCCTCTGGTTTTTTAAGAGATAAACCGATTTGATTACAGATTTTTTACGAGTAAATGTGATAGTTGAACACTTGGACGGATTGAGATCCAGTTTATTAGTAGCACAGTACGCGTCAAGTCGATTTAAATCAGCCTGTAGTTCTAGAGCATCCAGAGGCGTGTCAATAATTTTAAAAATCTTCATATCATCAGCAAATGAAAGCAGGCGACTGTTGACAAAGCAGGAAGAGATATCATTAATAAATATCAGGAAAAGCAAGGGTCCGAGGAGCGATCCTTGGGGGACACCACTAGGATGAGAACCCAGCTAGACATATAATTGTTTACAACAACAGCCTGGGACCTATTGCAGATGTACGATGAAAACCAACGGAGTAGATTCCCTCTAATACCCATCCTAAATAACTTAAGCAACAGAAGGCTATGGTCAATCCTATCAAAGGCCTTGCTGTAGTCAGTATAAATAACGTCGACCTGATGGCCATTATCCATTGATTCACTCAAGAATTCATTGAAGATAATAAGGTTAGATACAGTCGATCGCCCTTTGAGGAACCCATGCTGGATGGGGGAGAAGGATTCATGAAGCGCTGAGTAAATCTGATTGTATACTATCCTTTCAAAAAGCTTAGCAACTATGCAAAGCTTGGAAATAGGCCTATAGTTGCCGATCTCACATTTGGAGCCCTTTTTATGAATTGGCGAAACAAATGCAGCTTTCCAAAGCTTGGGTACGGTGCTTAAAGATATAGATTTATTAAATAAAAGTGAAATAGGAATGTAAATTGTCTTAGCACACGACTTTAGAAAAATAGGACTAACGTGATCTGGACCAGCAGACTTGGATAGATCTAAGTTGGAAATCAATTTAAGTACCTCATCAGGATCAATCTCAATACTGCCAATATCAAATTCAACAGCGTCTGAAGAGACTAATGAGTCAACTTTATAAGAACAGTTGTCAGAGGGAACAAGAAAAGTAGAATGAAAATACTTGGAGAATGCTTCACAAATAGATTCACCTGTAGATACTGAGGTGTCCAAATAATTAAGATGTGTAGGTATGCCATTTGATTTTGAGCGACTTTTAATGTAAGACCAAAACATTTTTGGATTCTGTTCAATGCTATTCTCAATGGATGACATGTAATCGGCGAAGCATTCATTTTCCAAGAGATGGATTCGATTTCGTAGAAGTTTGTAAGTGCCTAAGTCTGTAAGTCTACCGTAAGTTTTATATTTTCTAAAATATCTATATTTTTCCTTAATTAGTCTAATGAGTGCCGGGCTAAACCACTTAGGGTAAGAGCTGTCACTGACCAACCTAGACGGGATATATTGGAGTTTAAGCTGATCTAAAATCGAGTAAAAATAATCGACTGCTTCCTCAAGCGAACGCGAATTAAATTCAACATTCCAATCGATATCCGCAATTTTGTTGTTAATGGATAGATAATCACCCTTGTTATATAAATATTTTAGATAGGACTGAGATTTTAGGCAAGGTACATTGAGAAAAGAGGCTCTGAGAAGAAGAGGTTTGTGGTGTGGGTCAATTGGCACCAGGGGGTCGAAACATTCAGCCACTACGATGTCATCGTTTGATAAAACCAAATCTAAAATTCTTCCCATTGAGATGTTACGAGTACCATTAAATTGACGTAGGTTGTGAGTAGACATTTCATCAATAAATAATTTTTCCGAAAAGGTGAGGCCGCGGGATGGCGTTAGGTGAATCGAATCAGCGCAGCTCAACCAATCTATGCCACTTAGGTTAAAGTCACCTACTAAAATAAATTTGTCGTCCGGATTTGAGATAATAATATCATTTAACTTCGCTAAATAATTTTCAAGTTGCTGTGAAAAACGATTGCCTTGGTTTTGATCACATAGGTATAGACAACTCAAGTGAACGTTTAAAATAGATTTATTATTTTGCCTAAGTGATATAGTAACCCATAAATCCTCGGCCGAAGATTGGTACGAGGGTTGATATAAAGTGTGGAGACTTTTACGTACAGCGATAAGTACCCCACCTCCCCTAGTTTGCCCAGTCAAATCGTAATTTCGGTCGCGGCGCCACACCACATAGTCACCTCCAAATAGCTCAGAATCCATTATACTTTCGACCAACCACGTCTCCGTTAAAATAATTACATCGTACGAAGTTAGATTTAAGTTACGTTTGAACAAAACTGTTTTAGTCCGAAGGCCTCTGGTGTTCTGGTAGTAAATGTTTAAGCTATTTGTAGGCGAACTATTCATAACTGTCCCCACAACATAGTGCTAGAATAAAAATTGAAGATTCCAGTATAATAATATAAACATTTCGACAATAGCAAAGCATAGGAAAAATTAAAAAGGGTAGCGAAACATAACTCTGCACAAATAGATAGGCATAAATTAATTTACTGCAACTGCGAGAAGGCAAATGAATATGAGTCATAGCAGGTGCGAGCGGGATAGTTAGCATGCACTCGCGAACGCAATAAGCGAGCGCGCTAAGACAATAGAATAGCAGCCGGTCGGCGGCGGTCGGCTCAGCGGTGATAAACATTTTTACAAAAGATGCAATTTTGTCATGTACGAAATTTATAAACAAAGACATACACGTAGGGAGTAAAAACAAGGTACTTGAATTATAGTGATAGATTAACGTAATTTGTTTAAATCAGACTCTCTATTAATGATAATCACCGGAGCTGTGTCATTCTTGCGGGTATGGATCTTCCCAAACTTGACCCACACATAAGCATGACCTTTCTCCTTCGCCGTGACTTTCGTCTTATTGAGTAGGTTCTTCGAGTCCGCGTTCAAGTGATCGTTGATAAATATGCGATGGACCGAGTCTCGGAAACCAATGTCGGGGGCCGATAGCGACTTGCGAGCCCTGGCTGCCGCAACAAAATCTTCTTTTAGATAGCGGTTAGTAAAACTAACTATAATAGCCTTTTCCTTGGAGCCATGGAGCGGAACTCGATAGAGGTAGTCAATATTGCCTTTTGGGAGGTCGAAGTTAAGTTCCTTACTAATCGACTCGATGACCGAGAAGAGATTCTCCTCTTTCTTCATCGGCACTCCTTTAATCTCCACGTTATTTAGCCTCGATCTTTGGTCTGCCACAGCAAGTTGGTATTTCAGATCGGCGACATTGTTCTCCAGGCAGTCAATAGATTCTTGCATTTTATCTATTGAGGATACACGCGATTCTACTTCCGTAATTCTTACCGAAAAACTCTCTAGGCGGGAACCCATAAAATCACAGCTGGATTTGAGATCTACCAATTCGTCTTTTATGGTTTTGACGTCTTGAACAAGAGATGTCATACCGTCCAGCTGACGCTTGATGTCGCGTATCTCATTCACGATGACTTCGAGTGAGACGGTTTCCGGCGATGGCGGCAGCAACGGCTTAGGCGACGTACCCTTGCAGGAGGAGCATTTCCAGGCCGCTCGCCTTTCGGCACCCAGCCTCCTCCATCCAGATTCCGTGACTTGCGCGCAGCCGAAATCGAGATGCCTCATACAGCCAGTACATTGCACTCCGTCCATAAAGTCGGATCCACAAGACGCGCACTTCATGTTTGAAAAAAGGTTGACGATATATTTATGTTAACCGAAGTAACGCGTAGGCGGGTTAACTAAGCTGGTGTTCACACCGTACTGATTATACATAGAAAACACCCAAACCAACGGAACAAATTTCTGCAGATCGTACACAAATTTGTTCCGAGGCGGGAATCGAACCCGCAACCTCCTGCGTTACAGGCGGACCTTCGCCCGCTGCGCCACGGAGGATGTCAAATATATATGTCCACTGTTGAACATGTTTCCCAAACCAAGTTGGGTTTTGACATAATCACCTCCCTTGGCATGTGGATAGGCGCGGTGAGGTGTTGAGTAATACACAGTAAGGGAACTTACCCCATACTACGTGAGGGAAGGGAGGTCTTCAAAATACCACGCTTGGTCACAGGGAGAAGGGCTCCCCTCCTCCCTGTGACCAACCGTGGAATTTATACATATATAGTGGTGGTTTAGATTTTTGTCCTGTAGTCAATATCCTCTAGCGCGAGATTAAAAGCGCGAGATTTCGCGCTTTTTTGAGCTAATTCAAATATGACTCACAGCGTTTAGCGCTTCAAGTCAAGTCAAGTGGCAAAACTTGTTTTTGTAAACTAAGTTCCTTTTACAACATGTTTTTCTATAAGTTTTTTCTTCTTGATAATATTTTTTCTCTTGTAACTATATGTATGCACGCTCTCTTAGTCACGCGGCAAGCACTGTATTAATGAAGACAAATAATGAGCCAAATGTTTTTTTTTTTTACTTTTCTGTTTGCAAAAAATGATTGAATACCGTATTTATGAATTACTACGTGAAAACTAGGGGAGAGGTCTTCTCATATACTACGGTTGGTCACAAAGGGCGGGGGAGTGAAAAATTGAAAAAATTTGTCACGTAGTATGGGGACGTTCCCTAATAAGCAGCTACCCTTCTTCTGGTAGCTTTCCACAGTTGGCTCCTACGGCAAACACCGACTGAGTTGGGGTCGATTCTTACACCACGACACAGAAGAAGCTGATACCAAAATGTTGAATTAAATGGGTTTTCTTAGTTCAAAGTATCATCATTCTGTTTCGTCTATGACAGCTGTGGCGTAGTTATTTAGATTCCTGCAAAATAATCCAACAGATTGCAAAAAAAAGTAAACTAAAATTGTTCATTTCTATGTTTGCATCCACAAACGACTTGGTAGTAAAAATAATGTTGGTTATTTATCGCTCGTTAGGCGAGCGTGAGGAAATTGAATGTAAACAATTTGAATGTACGGGATAGGAAATGTGCAAGTTTTAAAAAGAAATAAACCGGAAATGTATGGAACAGTAAACGATGACAAAGTTTCGTAAAGTAATCTGTTTTACTGTTTGGTTATTGTTTGTTCAGAGACTTTATCAGTTAATTGAAACTAGGTGATAAATGATTTAAGTTCTTTCTTTCCTGCTTTCTTTATTTAATAAATTAATAAAATAAAATAAACATTAAGCTTTTTATTTCTTGAAATATTACAAAATACTTGAAAACACTGACCTATCTAGTAGATACTTAATCTAAGGTTTCTTAAAAATATTATCTCTATAAGTTTTAGCACTTAGGTAGGTAAATATGGTCTATGAACATTTCTTAACATCAAAAGTAATTTTATATATTTACTATACTTATTTGTGTTATGAAATACTTATAATATATGTATTTATTTATGTTACGTAATATATGTAATATATAGATAGGTATATTTATGTAAAGTATATAATATTTTTATAAATTTATATAACTTAATATATTTATCTCTTCTTAAACATTATTTCTGTTTTCACGCCACCGTATATAATTTCTTGGTGTGCAATAAAGTATATTTTATACTGTATTGTATTGTAGGTATAAAGTCATTTTTTCTAGAACCCCTCTGGTCGAAGGTGAAAGCCTCCTCAAAAGATTTCCAGGTGTCTATACCTTGAGCTGTCTTCATCCAGTGTTTGCCAGCCACTTGAATTATGTCATCTGCCCACCGAGCATTTGGTCTACCTCTGTTTCTTTTTATAATGCATAATTATTCTGTCCCTACGGTCTCAATGACATACCTACAAGTCTTAAGCCGTTGTCTCACCGCTGCCCACGCTATGGATGTAGCCGCTGGCACACTGCTGCTGTGCACAGCGTGCGCAGCGGTAGGACAACGGCTTTAATCAATGATAAGCTCCTTTTCTATTGTCAAAGCTCTGCTCGAGTCAAAAGTGAGTACGTTGGCTTCTTAAATATTACAGAAACTAGGTAGACTTCGACAACGTTAACAATAGCTAATCGTTACATCGGAACCTACTATTAACTACCTTAAGTACTCAAGCTTATCCGGATAAGTTATATCAAGGTTACTCTAGGTCTAGGGTAGCTCTTTGTGATCATAGAAGGAATCATGTTAGATGACAGTTTCGTACTGCCAAACGTTCGAAACCCTCGGCGCGCAAGTTACACTCGCACTTGACGGATCTTGTTTTCAACAAGACAAATAAAAAACACAACA
This sequence comes from Eupithecia subumbrata, assembly GCA_949316285.1. Taxonomy (NCBI): domain Eukaryota; kingdom Metazoa; phylum Arthropoda; class Insecta; order Lepidoptera; family Geometridae; genus Eupithecia; species Eupithecia subumbrata. The sequence continues at coordinate 2,392,354 of OX438627.1, read as the reverse complement.
AAAAAGAATTAACGAAATTGGTCCAGCCGTTCCCGCATGATGCCGTGAGCAAGGGAAATAGGAAGTCATTTTTATATACACAGATATTTATATAAAGATAATAATTTGGCGTGTTTTAAAAAACGATAAACCGACTTCAAATTCTTTGATGACACATCGAATTATACCCTATCCAATAAAAGAATGATTAAAATCTACTCTGTAAAAAGTCTGTAAGGACTACTCTGTAAAAAGTTATGCGTGGTCGAACATTACAATCAGTGAGTGAACAATCAATCATCCCCTGTTTTTCTACCCTTAGGATTGTTTTTTTTTTTCAAATTCAAACGAGACCACCTACGGGATACTCTTATACCCTTTACAATAAAAAAAGAATTATTGAAATCGGACTAATCTGTTAAAAGTTATGCGTATATATATAAAAAAAAAGAAATATACGCGTCGACTTGAGAACCTCCGTTTTTCGTCAGTTGAATATAGACGCATGTCTTTAAAACAATGTTGTTGATTCTTTCTATCCAATTACAAAGTAAATCAAAACTTCGAAATTAGATACCTCCTCATCAATCTTTTAACTCGATTACTAAACAATGTATTTTTCTAACAACAAATTACTAGGTTTGTTTTTATTTGTTTGACTCAAAACATTGTCCAAATTAGCTGGAGCACGATTTCGTTTTAATTTGTTTTTATGTTAGGTGCGAGTATTAGCATATAAGCGATTTTAAACATGCTCTGTCTCATGTTCTATACTAATAAGCCAGACATTAGGTTGTGTTGAATGTCTCCAGAATTCTTTTTACCACCACTACTTTCATTAGCTTTTACAAAATTTTACCTAGCTTAATTTACCTAGTTCACTTTGCATTTTATACATATAATGTCGTGTCTTTTTATGTTTAATGTATTTACTTGCATTTATATTTTAATTATACCCCGAAGTCTTGGCCTCATTCCACTGAGCTAATTTATTGATGGATTAGATTTGACATTATGTTGCACTGATGCAATTTTTACTACTGTTTTAGGTGGCTAGACATCGAGTCTTCTATTAGAATCAAGTACAGATTATAGCGTCCTGGTTCTCCCCAGGAAACTTCAGAAGATGAAGCAACGCACCTGCATCCCGACAGGAAACTACCAGGAGTGCCAAGGAGGGTATCTAGTCGCCAACGGCACCAACTACACTGACGTCTACTACCTCAACAACACGCTCGAGAATCTCATCAACGGTAATGGACTGGTGAGTGTTTTCATCATTATCTGCACTGTCAACATCGTCCTCTGCCACCAACATCGTTATCTGGACTAAACCGTCGTTTATGTGCACTGTCAACATTATCAACCCCAATACCAACATCGTTATCTGCACTATTCTCATCTTCTTCACCACTATCAGCATCGTTATCTAGGTATACTATTAGCATCTTTGTCAGTACTATCAACATCAAGAAGTTGCAGTTGCATTGCTTCAGAACTAAAGTAATGCAACTGGAACTTCTTTTGCAAGTTCTAGGAGTCTCGGGGAGGATATATCGTGGCTAATAAATCACAACATGTATTTTTCTTTTACGAACTTATATCAATCGTCGTCTTTGAACAAACACCTTTCTTACTCATTTCATCTTTCACACACTCTCTCTACTCCATCTTTTTTTGTCTTATTAATATTTTATTATTTCTTTTTCTTTTATTTTTCTATGGCGGAGCATACAAATACTGTGCGGTTTTTTAGATAGAGACCTATACGTAACAGACAGAAAGATCAACATCATTATCTAGAACAAACATCATTATCTACAATACCAATAATCGTGTGTATTTTATGTGGTGTCTTTGTCTACAAATAGTTAAAATGAACTTGTATCGTAAGCTTTTACTTACTATTACCACCAAGTCTGGCATGATGCATAGGCATAATATTTACAATTTACACTTTCGTTCGTGAAATCTGGCACGAGCTTTCATTTCTGTAGTTCCCCTTCCCCTACCCTATATTTACCGCGTAAATGAGCACTCGGCAATAAGCAACCTGATTCTGTTTGTTCTGTTCACATCAGGTACACGAGCTACTGCCTAACATAAGTTGATTGTGAAACACAACACTGTTGTTAAGACTGTATCGACTAGCGCCAATGAGATGATTTTATAATAGTTTTATTCAATACGGAGTGGTTTGTCCTTAGAGCGTAATGTTCTCGGTAGAAAAACGTTCACAACACGATTCGTCTAGGGCGCAAAACGTCCTCAATTGAAAAAGTGCTGCCCGTACAAAGCGAAATGACTTGACTGTCAAACGACCATTGTAAGCAGATCGTCTTTATTTGATTTTACTTACGGTTTAGTTATAATATTAAAAGGTAGGTATTATTGATTGGCTCACTGCACCAACTCTCTACTTTTTTATTACTAACCGTAGGTACCTACCAAATAAAGCCAATGTTTTTTTCTGGAGACGGTGATAAAGTTTTACAAAAAATATTTGTAAATAGACGCGTTTACAGGCACATGTACATAACATATAACTTAGGAATAAAGTGCCTACGCCTAGCAGTACTTGCTCTAAGTTCATTGAGTACATTTTAGAATCAAATAATTAGCAAAAAAAATTAACACTTGTAACAATAGATTGGATTTTGCACGAAAGGAGTCGCTTCGTGAACTTCAATTCTTGTATTCAAAGCTCCGGCAATTAGGGAGCATCCAACAAACAAATATTTTACGACAGAACTGCATTGCCTTTGAGTGCTTCGTACATTTTATCCAAATACCAAGTTATCTTTGACAGAAGCTACAATAATAACCGGTACAAATCACAGTAACAGGCGTTCAGCGAAGGTGCGAAGGCATTGTTTTACGGACAGCAAATCGATTCTCACCATTATCGACTGTGTCAGGGACAGGAATCGTAAACAGTTGTATTTCAATGGAACGGTAGATTCATTATCAGGGGAAGTTTCTACTGAGTTGGTTTGTTAAAGACGGGTAGGATAGTTTTGAAATGTCGAAGAGGTTATGCTGGAATTTCTCAATAATATTTATTAGTTTTCATAAATTTGAATGTTAAAATATGAATAGGTATTACGGAAGAATCATCTAATCTAGTAGGTTTATATAGATAGGTGGGATTTTTTTTAGATCACACCATGCAATCCAAACCTGAGTCTAGTAAGAGAGTAAATATTTTCGAAATTTATTATTTATTTTAGCAAGCAGATGTAGGAGAAATGAGAATAGAGCGAAACTATTTAAACGTGGCTTGTACTAGAAAGGCTAGATTTTCTGGAAAGCTCTGCAAAGTTTAGGAGGACTAGCAATAAATCTCGGCTGGCCCGAGGCTTTGAAATAAAGACCTCTAAAGAGAACATTAGCTATCTAGCAGTACATAACCATACTGGAATAACTTGTACGAGAAACTTTTTGAATAGCCCTCCTGCTGCAAATGTTTGCCAGTGCTGATCCAGCAAAATGTGCGCGAGTTTTACTGCAGTTTTTTGACGTCAGTGGCCCCTACCATGGAAAACACGCGCTAAAATTACTAGTGTTTTTTACCCACGAGAGCATGTTTCTCACGCGTACGATCTATGTGGTTTCCTGTTATGGGACTCTTTATTACCTCGAATCAACAAAGTCGAATAAGTGGTTTTGTGTACTCTGATCTCAGAGGGCTAAATGTGTGAAACATATAATTTTATAAGTTTATCTCATTGTAAAAGAACTGTGTAGTTTGTATGAAAAATAAAGTTCTTTAAAGGTTCAAAGTTTTTATGTATCAAAATGCTTGTCTAATTTCTGGAGTGTTTTAGTTTTAGTTTCTAGGTCTTTGCCTCCATATAGCGATGAAAAAGAATCTAAGACACAAAATAGTGAAAAAGCGAGAATCAAGTCGGGATTTTTAATGTTTTTCATTCCGCCCGCCTCCAATTCATTATCCAATTCAGATTTTTTTTATTGTCATACATTATACGTTATTATTCTGTGGACCAATTCACTACGGATAAACTAAATTTAAACAAACCTATGGTGAAACAATGAATTAATGACAATTCTGGCTTCTAGATTCAATTTAATTAATTCTATTAGAATGAAACTTATTTTCTGTAAGACTTTAAGTTTATTGTTTTAATTATGTAAGTATTTTAAAATCTATTTTATTTGCGGTCGTTCTATTAAATTGAAAACCTGATCTTATTCAACTCTATTAATTATTTATTCATGTCTAACATGAGCGAACCCAAAATAATTGTAACGCCCTGACAGGGTTTTTATGGATTGTGTACCCACTAAGACTACCTACACATAAGAAAAATACCTGTATGCATAAAATCACAATAAATGATATGAATACAAATAAAATATGTACAAAATAATGTTACTTAAATTAAATGATGAGGCTATGACTCTAATGTCTCTACTCTACTTTTCTGAGAATATATTTAAAACGTACAATAATGTTCACAAAACAAAGCTAAAAATAACACAAACGGGTATTAAAACGGGGCCAATGGTAGGGCCCTAGCGGTGGTGTGTTCAGTAAAAACCGTCGCTTACAGTTTTACGGACCAGCTCGGATGATTGATTTCCGCACCACTCACGCGACCAACGGCCAGTGAGTTGCTCGCAGCTTATTTTCACATTTTAAAAGCATTTTATGTGAAAAAAAGTGTCAATTTTCGTTACGTATTTAACCGTTTACCTACCGTTTATTCAACTATTGTCTCTTCAACAATCTTTGGCGTCAACAATATTTGTATCCATGCTGCAGTGGTGCGCTAGGTAGCTATAGGTATGCTTAATTTTATGACAATCACAATTTAAAAGCATTTTATGTCAAAAAAGTGTCATTTTTCGTTTCGTAATTAACCGTTTACCTACCGTTTATTCAACTAATGTCTCTTTAACAATCTCTGGCGTCAACAATATTTGTATCCATGCTGCAGTAGTGCGCTAGGTAGCTATAGGTAGCTATGCTTAATTTTATGACAATCACAATTTAAAAGCATTTTATGTGAAAAAAGTGTCATTTTTCGTTACGTTATTAACCGTTTACCTACCGTTTATTCAACTATTGTCTCTTTAACAATCTCTGGCGTCAACAATATTTGTATCCATGCTGCAGTAGTGCGCTAGGTAGCTATAGGTAGCTATGCTTAATTTTATGACAATCACAATTTAAAAGCATTTTATGTGAAAAAAGTGTCATTTTTCGTTACGTTATTAACCGTTTACCTACCGTTTATTCAACTATTGTCTCTTTAACAATCTCTGGCGTCAACAATATTTGTATCCATGCTGCAGTGGTGCGCTAGGTAGCTATAGGTAGCTATGCTTAATTTTATGACAATCACAATTTAAAAGCATTTTATGTGAAAAAAGTGTCATTTTTCGTTACGTAATTAACCGTTTACCTACCGTTTATTCAACTAATGTCTCTTTAACAATCTCTGGCGTCAACAATATTTGTATCCATGCTGCAGTGGTGCGCTGGGTAGCTATAGGTAGCTATGCTTAATTTTATGACATGTATGGACTATCCATCCACAAACTGCCAGAGTCCACATTGTTATTATAGGGTAAAAGAAAAGAAATACCGTTTTTGATAATAATTCTTTTATAATTAGTTAAGTTTTTTAAAAGCTGGCGAGATCCCCTTTTCTTTTTCCTATACTAAAGGCTTGGATTTGTGACGTCAGCCTGGATAATTGTATGAAAACCCATAAGACAGTCGCGCCAGCTCTTAAAAATTTATCTTATACATACTTAATCTCACACAGATCGACATACTCTAAGAATTAGCCAGCTGAAGTGGCAGTGGGCCGGCCATATCTCCGAGAACCGATAACCGCTGGGGGAAACGTCTTCTTGAGTGGAGACCACGACTCGGCAAACGTAGTGTAGGACGCCCTCCGGCAAGGTGGGATGACAACCTGCGAAAGACTGCAGGCAGATGCTGGATGCGGCAAGCTCAAGACAGTGCGCTATGGCGCTCATTAGGGGAGGCCTATGTCCAGCAGTGGACTAACAAAGGCTGATGATGATGATGATGATACTTCATCATGCTAATCATATTATCTTTTATACCAGCAACCAGTCCTTCCACCGTTCCCGCTCTGGCTGGCAGCGATCTTCGCAACCTGTCTGGTTCTGGTAATTCTGCTGACGGTCAGCGGAAATGTGCTAGTACTGCTGGCTTTTCTGGTCGACCGGACGATACGTCAACCCAGCAACTACTTCATCGCGTCGCTGGCCGCCACTGATCTGCTGATAGGTGAGTTGCATCTGTGAAATCGCAAAGATTGGAATGGTAGTGTTATGTCAGCCTGTTATTCTTTAACCTTTTAAACAGTCAAGGCATGCCTCTCGGTCAACATTGTGAGTAATATATGCAACTAAGATGTCGGCAATATAACTGACCATAAGTCCGACAACTTTCTTGGTAAAAATTCAGCCACATTTATCGTCGAGAGTCGGACGGCGGATGGGAAAAAGCATTCTTTAAAATAATAATTTCGTCCTGAAGAATTGCTATGGTCACATAAAAACGGACGACTGTGTTTTATGTTTGACATTACAACGGTTTATTGTATCTGTGCGGGTAAAATAAGAGGGACAGTATATTTTATGATACCCGTTACCAGTGTAAACTGGTTTTATGGCCAAAACGGACAGTGAAGCTCTGAAACTTGCTCTGGCTTTGAAAGCTGAGCTGAAACCTAGACTTAGTATAAAGTTAAGCCAAAACTTGGAGTTGCCTGTTCCAGTTAGTACCTATACTGTAGATAGGTCATAGCTATCGCGGTTTAACATAATCATCATTTTCAAAATACAAAAGCATCTAAGGTATCAAGTACCCTAAATTTATCAGTATTTCCAATCCAATTAACGTAATGACTGGTATCTTCGACAAGTGATCGCTAACGATGCCTCTGACATTTCCAACAAAGCATAACAAAAGGTGTGATTATATTTTCTTTGTCGGCAGGTACCCTATCGCTTCCATTCTACACCGATTATGTCTTGAAAGGGTACTGGCATTTGGGGCCCCTACTATGCGACCTTTGGCTCTCCGTCGACTACACGGTATGTCTCGTGTCACAGTACACTGTGCTACTCATCACTGTGGACAGGTTCTGTAGTGTCAAAATAGCAGCGAGGTACAGAGCCTGGCGGACTAAAAACCGTGTGATATGGATGGTGACAGTTACTTGGATAATACCAGCTTTACTTTTCTTCACTACGATATTCGGATGGGAACATTTTGTAGGCTATCGCGACTTGCAAGAGGGTGAATGCGCTGTGCAGTTTCTAAAGGATCCCATCTTCAATACGGCTCTTATTATCGGATATTATTGGACGACGCTTTTCGTGCTGATATTTTTATACGCTGGGATTTTTAAAACTGCTTACGATATGCAGAAGAAAAGCGAAGCTAAGCAAAGGAAAATGCGGTCGATGGTTGCTCTGAGCGCTGGTGTTATGAGAGGCATGGCAGGAGGAGCTGCTGGTATGTCAGGATTATCTAAAGCTACGATCTCTAGTGAAGACCAGTTGAAGGTTTCCGATTCGGTACACAAAGACGCAACATCAAAAGGCTCTCTAGCTGCGCCTCTGCTCAACCTTGGTGGTTCAACAGATTCGAACTCTAGCCAAAAATCATCAGCCCACAAAAGCAGCGTTACGGCCACTGGTACGTCAACGACCGCTGAATCAGATGGTGAAAAGAGAGAAGATCAGGTTGAAGCGGAAAGGTCCAGTAGCCCAGCATTTGATTCAGACGAAGAGAGTACTGTTCAACCAAATAATAAAAAGCGACCGTCCGTCGCTAATCTTGTGATGCAAACGGGAGCATTACAGCTTTTGAATAACATGCGTTTCAATGGCGGTATGTTGATCAAGCCTGATGGAAAACAATCTCCTTCAAAACACGACGTCGACAAGCCAAAGACATCTCTATCACAAATCTCAGAAAGAAGCCTTCTTGATGCAGACAAATCTTCCCAAAGCAATGAGCCTCCATTGTCGAATATTCCAATATCCTCAGCTAGTTTTATGTCGCCCATTTCATCTGGTATAGCCACACCGTCTGACCAAAAAGAAGTGTCGACGACTATTGCTCAAAGAATCATCCCACCACCATCAGAGTTTAGATGTAGCCCTGCTGTTTCGGAAAGTCCACCGTCAATATCAGAATCCTCAAGAGCTAGAACCGTGAGACTGGTAAAAGGAGACGGTTCATCTTACGACGTTCTTGTGAGTATGGATGGAGCAGATTTACGGTTTATGGATGAGAGTTCAGTTATTTTAGCGTCGCCTACTTACGAAAGCCCACCGTCTTCTGTAACTTTTGCTACCGCTACGGAGCCCTCATCTCCGCCTAATTTAAACTCTGGAGGAGTTACTAATACTTCGTTACTGCAAGCAGCTCTTATTAGAGCAACGGCGGAAGCGAAAACTCCGCAAAGTAAAACTAGTTTCTCCCCACCACCCCCGGTTAAAGTGAACACTGAAGTGAGCTTAACGTCTGGAGAGCGACCGAAGTCAGTAATAACTCTAGTATCGACGTCTTCCAATAACAATGAGAAAGCGGGCGAGGTTAAAGTGTCCCCATTGAAAATAAATCCAGCTATAAGTCCAGCGGTTGAAAACAGTGACGTAACAGTGACGAGCATCGTCGTAACTGGGTCGGGCCGCGGCGACTCCAAGAAAGAGTTTGTAAAAAACATCGGGAAAAAACTGAAAGTTAAGCGCTCGAAGCGAGACGGCTTGTTCCCGAATATCGGTCGGCAGAAATCCAAGTCGGAGAACCGAGCAAGGAAGGCATTTAGAACTATCTCTTTTATCTTGGGAGCTTTTGTTGTATGTTGGACGCCTTACCACGTGCTTGCTTTGGTGGAGGGTTTCTGTACGGACCCACCGTGCATCAACAAGCATCTCTACATGTTCTCTTACTTCCTCTGCTACGCGAACAGTCCTATAAACCCGTTCTGCTATGCGCTGGCGAACCAGCAATTCAAGAAGACTTTCACCCGGCTCTTGCGGGGTGACTTCCACATCACCTAGTCCACGTTTACTATTTATAAATATTGAATGCGTAAGGGACGTTTGAGTCAGTGAACCGCAATAATTTACGCGCACAATATTATGAACATTACATAGGTTTAAGATATGACAATACGAGTACTTGTAACTTTTTAGCTAAAGCTTTTGATGTATAGTGATTGAAGTGTGTAGAATATTTACCTATTTATAGGTTAAGTGATGTATGTAAATATTTCCTAATTTTATTGTTAAATCTTAGTAATGAATGTAAACTTATCAAAATTTATTTTTAATCGAATGTTCAGAACTGACAATAAATTGTTAGGTTTGTGTAAATAAAATAATATAAAAATAAAGATCTCATAATGTATAGTGGAAATATTTATTGATAGAATGTGTTAGGTATTTTTCGTTGTATACCGTCAAAGATGGTAAAAATAATGAAAATTTTAGAAAAGTAGGTGTTTGATATAAATCTTTTAGGAACATCGTAAATTTGTGTATTGGATTTTGTAATCTTAAATACTTTATTTGACGTCGAGTTTATTATCTTGGCTTTGAATAAGTCCTCGTCACTTAAAGTATACTAAAATACGCTTAAAAGACTTTAGCGTCGAGCCCTAGCTAAAGCTTTTTAGCGATTTTATGATGGTCAATTAGTTATAACTGTTACAGCTGGTTGTTCGCGAATCATTACAATAATTTACCAGTCCATAGTCAAATTTCTTGTCAGCGTCGATATAGCTAAAGAAAAAACTATTCGACGGGAGATTCGATCAATGATTAGTTAATTATTTTACGAACAAGCGGCTGTTAGTTTCATAAAAGTCATCACAATCTGTATCAATCATTATCATACAGGCCTAAAATAACGTAAGCTTTTGGTTGTCTTATTTTTAATCTGCATTTTTGGCGAATCCTAGATATAAACTGTCTAAATTATAAATGACTGTGTAATTTGAACTATTTTGTATGATAAAAAACTTATAGAACCTCTTCCAATGTTTAGATGCGAATAATAATATTAATACATTACAGTATACATTAATTTGTTGTTATAAATATATTACGTAACAAAATTCTTGTAATTTTGTAAAATTTTAATAGACTTGCAATATCTAGGTTTATTTAAGATTTCGAGCTAAGCTTACATACGTAAAGCTCTGAAACAAATTGAAAGACAAAAGTGAAATAATAATAGGTATGATAAAAATAATGAAACTGGTAGTTGAATAATAAATAGCGAGTACAAAATATTCATTTTAGGCTAATAATATTAGAACATGCAATTTAATTGTTGCCATAAATATTAACTTAAGAAATCTCTGCGTTTTTGAATGTCTGTATTAGTAACTTAGTATTTTTATCCAATTTGCTTAGTTCGACAATTATATAGTTACCTACTTACCTTTTTACCATAATGTGTCTCCTATTGTAGCTCGTTTATTTAATTTTCATGATATTTTTCTACAAGATATTACATTTACTTTTTATCAAGATTATTTTTTAAAGCATTTTCTTTTATTTCAATCACAAATGTGACCTTGATCATTAAGAAAGTTTTAGTTTCTAAATGATCAAGCCACACAGTCCCTTGAGTCTTTTATTTCTGTACCAAAGTTTGTTTGTGTGTAGTTTCTACTAAATAATATTATTTCTTCTTTCTTTTTTTCTTAACAATTTATATATGATTTATTAATAAATATTTAAATAAGGCTCTCTTTGAGAGTGTGATCGTTAGTTGTACTCTTGCCTTAGTACAGTGTCAATAATAATGTAATGAAATATAACAAAATGTGTAAATATGCTTTGTACTGTATGTTTAGTGAAAATGTTTACGTCAAACAAATTTTAAATGAATAAAATAGTGAATTTAAATTGCTCGCCTATTTCATTTCTAAAAAATCCACCTCTAGTTGACAACAAGCCCTTGAGAAGAAATAACGTAAACGTGTTTATATTTACTTCAAGGTTATATCATTTCAAAATGTTATCAAAATGTAATGTTACAATATTAAATATCAAAGGTTTCCCTAAAAATAGCGATAAACATAATTTTAATACCAGAAATAAACATAAACTCGCTTTGCAGACAACTAGGCTACACAAAATTAATGTACCTTTTAAAGGTTAATGGATAATAAATCAATAATAATCCTTCTACAACAAAACTCCTAGTGAGTTGCAAATATTATCTCATTAAAAAATGGTGCTTCCAATATATTTTTGAGTCGATGGATGGACGCGGCTCAGAGCCGCTATTTGTGGCGTCGTTTGGGGGAGGCCTATGTTCAGCAGTGGACTTATACGGGCTGATGATGATGATGATGATCCTGAGGTCTAAAGACTAGAGCATTTATTTGTAACAGAACAACATTGCACTCGATGTTTGCAGCCTGAATTTAAAAACAAACGAGCATTTTTGTAACATTTTATCAAGCAAAGGCACGAGCGCGGGTGACGGAGAACGGCGGGGCGTGAGGTGCGGGGGTCGACGGAAAAGGTACGCAAGGTACAAAGAAATGTAACAAGTAAATGCTCACTCGCCATGAGCATTTCGTCGAATACAGCGTCGAGCATTCACAAGAACGTTATATTAATATGGATATGCTCTAGGAAACTAAACATTTGTAACATTCGTAAGAACGTTACATTACACTGTAAGCTCTAGAAAATGCTCTAGTCTCACTCACTTTTACGTTTTCAGTTTGCAGCAATAATGTCTGATTGATCGTTTCTCCAATATCAAACTTCAGCTTTTACTGTTATCAACAGAAACAAAAAATCAAAGTAATTCGTCTCGGAGGGGCAGTGTCGTGACTGAAGCCATTAAAGTAGTCGAAAACGAATTTAGCCGAAGGTCTGTCTCCGAGGTCGATCTAACTTCGCCAATGTCAGAATAATAAGGCAAATCAGTTTAACATGGCTCTTCTGTCCTGAAGAAATAAATAAATAATCCTGGACAATCCACACAGCATCATCTAGCCCCAAAGTAAGCTACTCAAAGTTATGGGTACTAGATAACTGATATATTTAATACATTATATAGGTACATAGATAGATATTTTTTATTATACATAGAAAACACCCAGACCAAATGAAAAAAAAAATGAAAAAGAATGGCAGCAAAATAGTTTTCTAAAACAAAATTATGTTTAAAACTTTTTAATCCATCATGGTTATTAACACTAAAGTCATTTATAACGGGATTTTTACCATGATTTGAGTTTTCTAGCTTTCCAATATTTCGGCACAGTTTCATGCGCCATGATCACGGAATAACTGACGGCACTGCGAGTGAGTTGTTATTGGCAGATATATCATGGTAAATATCCCGATAAAAATGACTTTAAAGTTATGTTTCTTCAAAAATTTTGATATTAAAATAATACAACCTTTGTAGGTAACAAAGGACCATCGGCATTTTTGTATGCAACCTGGACCCTGTTTTTAAAGTTTGTCCATCAGTGATTAAATATATTTTATTTGAAAGCTTTTGGGGCGTACTTTGATTCATTCTGTGACAGCAATTTAAATTGAGCGCAGAAATGTTGTTAAGGTGCTTTTTAGAGAAAAAGACATAATTAAGCTGCAAATCAACTGATGATGAAATAGGTATGCGGTAATGATAATCGTTGGATATACTTATGTCCAATAGATAAAACCCGAATATAAAGAAAAAATAGTTTAATTTTTTAAATATTCGAAATAAAAATATATCACTTCTTTTGGCATAGTTACACATGTTACGTGGCATCCTGTACATAAACTTAAATTTTAAATACCGCTACGTAAATTTTAAATGAGATTTGAATTAGGTAAATTTTCCTTAATTCTTAAAGACTACATTATGAGTAAATTATGCGAAGAGAAGCTGATAGATTTTCCAATGACAACCCGACAGCAGCAGATACCATGCATGGATAGTTACATCACGGATAAAAAGGATGCCTGAATAGAAAAACTTGTGCAAGAAAACACGTGACGTGTTATATAAATGATCTTAATTCTCCTTCAGAACGTTTAGAATGGACACAGCTGTGCTCTAAGCATCAATTTACAACTGTCTGCTCAGATCTACTGGTTATTTACTCCGTCCGACATGGTCTGCTCGTCCAACCCACATTGGTACGACATTGGTTATGTCATTGTCATGACATTGGTCATAAGCAAGTTACTCACTGATCTACATTCAGTGAGTCGCTTGCTTACACTATTTAGATTTTTTTCCGTTTATTATCTTTATCTATAAATATAAAAGAGAAGGGAAAACTTAACTCATCAAGAGATCTATAAGTACAAGAGCTACGAAGCTGAAATTTTACATGGAGGTTTCTTTCAGGACGTAGGCACCCGCTAAGAATGAATTTTTGGAAATTCGTATTCTACGGGGGTCAAAGGTCATTTTTATAAAAAAATAAAGGTAACACATAAAATCAAGAATAACAAGCAAACCAAAGATAAGATGATAAAATTCCTAGCGCCTTTCTCTCGCTGCTGACGCGGTCTGTCACACTACTTTTGTAGAACTCTATTCTCAATAGAACTCTTACACTCCAAGTAACACTGTATAAATTTATATAAATTACATTGATTTAACTATAATATTATTAATTTATTACATACATGTTACGATTAGGTGTTTAGTTGAGTTGCCTTGTTTTATATGCATGTTGTGGCTACCTGTAATTTAGAGTGCACTAGTTTTTAAGTTTTGTCGTATTCATATTGTTAAAAAAAAAACACTGAGTGGGTGTTACTACTTACTTACTTGGTGTTTACTACACTTGTAATATTTTTGTAATCAAACGTATTCAAATCATAATCACAGTTTCTCGTCGTATCGGTAGATATAAAACAGTGTTCATGATGAACACGTCAAATAACACAAAGGTTTGTACTGCGCCCGCTACTTATAAGCCCATAGAGGAACGTACAATCAGGTGGACAATGAAACGTGACATCCGTCCAAGTTACAAGAGAAAGAGGCGACCAGCTTTTATTATATTTGGAGAGGATTTGCACCTGATGTCCTTTCTTAGAAACTATGATTGTGATGCTTGAGACTCCGTTAAATCGTTAGGTAAGTCTTTTTATTGCATAAGACCTCGTAAGCATGCAAGTACTATACAGGGTGGCACATTTAGATCGGTCAGTATGGGAAAGTCTGAAACTATAAGATCTCTTCTTAGGAACCATGTCATCGATTTTAGTAAAAGAAAAACTACATTCATACAAATTCACCACCTAAAGATACAAAACGCAATAGTAAGATCGTTACCTAAACGTGTTGAATGTTGTATTGAAAAATATGGTTGTCATTTCGAAAACTCACTAAAAACAATGCATTCTATTCATTTTAGACATCATGTTTCATAGATTTGCTTAAGACCTACACAATCGATATTACATGTAATTACAGGTAAGTTTAAGTTTCAGGTCCTTAAATAGTTAAGTCCCTAATTCTATTTCATTTACCATTAATTTTTTGTTTTAATTATTTATCTATTATCTAAATATTAATAGTGTTAGTTTTATTTTGTCCGGGTTCGTTTCCCGAGCTTAGTATAAGTTTCATTTAAATATATGAATGCAGTTTTTCTTGTTACTAAAATCAATGACATGGTTCCTAAAAAGAGATCTTCGTATGTCTTATAATAACAGACTTTCCCATACTGACCGATCTAAATGTGCCACCCTGTATAGTGCGTGATCACTATTAGTGGGGCACTATGCTATGCTTTGCAGGGTATAAAGCTGGGATCCTGCTTTTATTAGCAAGGTGAATTGAAATAAATATATTAATATTTCGATTGTTTTTACCTACGGGTAAAAAAAAACAAATAACGATTCGATTCTTTACGCCCATAGCACACCTCCGCTGCGAAACTATAACAGCGAAACCGCAGTAATTTCGCCATGTCTTGTCCGTATGCAGGAGAAGCGAAACACTAGCGAAACTGCCTGTTCAGCCGCATAGATTTGACTATAATTCTATCTCTTTCCCTGCGCGGTTTCGTCGATCTGCTCCGACGTCAGCTACACTTCCGCTATTTTGTTGCGGTGCCGCGTTGTTTTCGCATGTATTTGTGGAAGTCGACAAAAATAAAAAGGGGAACTACATTTTTTCACAAAATCCGTGCTTTCAGGCGGCGCAGCAACCGTAGATTTTCAAGGCGAAATAAACTTTTGTGAACAGAGGTCCTAACGCAGCTCAGCAATATGTATGGAGGGACCAAATTTCTATGGTTTGGTCAACATTTCTATGGATCAAACCCTAGGCTAGTTTACGATTATATTCTGTTGTTTATATTAATACACTAGCTGTACCCGCGACTTCGTTCGCCATTGCCATACCTGCCGACTAATTAAGTTCACATTTAACCACAGTTTCTCTCATATTATGATACGCCGCCGTGCAAAAAAACTTCGATGCGCAGAATTGGACCTGTTACACTTTTAATATAAGAATCTTTATTTAGGTACCTAGTTAAATAGTGTATAAATCGTGTGGGGTCTACGGCGGATAGCATGTTGTCATCTTCAATCCCATTCTTTATCGACAATACTTTCAGCTACGACTCGGCCAGCGTTAGTGTTAAGAAGTGTCATACTCGTTTCACTTCTTACTCATGGTTCCGTTCAGCTGGGGCCCTATTCTGCTAAATTAATCGCTTCACTATGACAGGGACGTCACAGACGTCACGGAATGACACGTTTTGGTATTCTACCTTAGATGAAAGAAATTATGATGAATGCAGATTTAGAGACGCGCGTCAAGTTTGAAACTATTAATTTATCTCGCACGCACTATCTGGAGTTTTATTAATCTAAAGATTCTACGTAATGATTCTGCGACGATTCCATTGTCATAGTGAAGCCATTGTATTACAGAATTGGGCTCCTGATCCATTTGACTGGACCACCGAAATTTTTTTTCGTTATTAGGTAGGTACAATTGATTGTACACCACAGTCAAAAATATTTTTCTGTGGTCCAGTTAATTTAATTGGACTACTTACTCCAACCAAACTTCGGTGGTACAGTTAACTGGACCAGCTAAACCACCAAATATCATGTTCATTAATATTGCATGGACCATTTGTACATTTTACTTTGCCTGAAATAGGCATTGACGCACTCATTAGTTAGGTTCCTACCTACTAAGGTAGAACCCTAACTAATGGGTGCGTCTTGGAATAATAAATGGATCGGAACTTACCTACCCTTTATCTAATGATTTTTTTGTTTCAATGAACTGATTTTCTACTCGACTTTCTACTGATTTAGTCAAATTCGATCTTGCAACACTGTTTCTAATAAAAAGAATGCATGAAATCGGCGACGCGTTAATGAATTACAACTAAGAACACATTTTGACTTTTATCCCCTCTCCCAAGAGAACCGTGCCTACTGATATCCCAGATAAAATGCATCATTTGATTTCATTCTGTACTTTTGGCGTGATACGCGACCCAGGAATTTGACTATTATCCCCCTCCACGGGAACCTTACTGAATTCCGGTATAAAATGTATCTTTCCCCGTAGTATGAACTCAAATCCTGCCGACTTCCATTCGAATTCATTCAGTAGTTCCGTCGTGATGCGGGGTTAAATAATTCTACTTTTTCCTCTCCCAGGGGAACCTTACTGAATTCCAGGATATAATGTATCCCATGTCCTTCCTTGTAGTATGAACTCAAATCGTGCCAGGTATCATTCCAACTCATTCCGCAGTTTCGGCGTGATGCGCGGTGAAGGAATCTTACTTTCATCCCCTCTCCCAGGGGAACCTTACTGAATTCCGGGATAAAATTTATCTTTCCACGTAGTATGAACTAATATCATGCCGAGTTGCATTCGAATTTATAAAGAAGTTCCGTCGTGATGCGCGGTTAAAGAATTTTACTTTCATCCTCTCTCCCAGGGGAACCGGATAAAATGTATCCCATGTCCTTCCTTGTAGTTTGAACTCAAATCATACCAATTCAGTCCAACTCATTCAGCAGTTCAGCGTGATGTGCGGTGAAGGAATTTTACTTTCATCCCTTCTCCCAGGGGAACCTTACTTAATTCCAGGATAAATGTATCTTTCCTCGTACTCAAAGAGTAGAACTCAAATTATGCCGAGTTTCATTCGAATTCATTCAGTAGTTCCGTCGTGATGCGCGGTTAAAGAATTTTACTTTCATCCTCTCTCCCAGGGAAACCTTACTGAATTGCGGGATCAAATGTATTCCATGTCCTTCCTTGTAGTATGAAATCAAATCGTGCTAGGTTTCATTCCAACTCATGCAGCACTTTCGGCGTGATGCGCGGTGAAGAAATTTTACTTTCATCCCGTCTCCCAGGGGAACCTGACTGAATTCCGGAATAAAAAGTATTCTATGTCCTTCCTCGTAATATGACCTAAAATCATGCCGAATTTCATTTCAATACCTTCAGTAGTTTCGGCGTGATGCGCGGTGAAGAAATTTTACTTTCATCCCCTCTCCCAGGGGAACCTGAATGAATTCCGGGATAAAAAGTATCCTATGTCCTTCCTCGTAATATGACCTAAAATCATGCCGATTTTCATTTCAATACCTTCAGTAGTTTCGGCGTGATGCTCGTTTAAGAAACAGACAGACAGACAGACAGACAGACAGACAGACAGACAGACAGACAGACAGACATGAATGAAAAAAATTACAGTTTTGGTTTCAGTATCGATAATAGAGTGCCCTCCAAAAAAAAATTTCAAAATATCTTCAATGTACAGAATTGGACCTGTTACAGTTTTATTATAAGTATAGAAGATAGACAATTCATAGAACAAGGGTCATTGAAAGCAAACAAACAATACGACCTCTACACTAGAATGGTATCACGTGCACAGGTAAGACCGTTGTCTTCAGACACAATGATGATGCATAGCGTACGGACTTCGAAACAATATCATTTTGTTACACTAACTATGATTTTAGATATAGTCCAAATACCTTTATTCACATAGAAAATCACAATCGAATAATAGATTTTTTTTTTTATATACATAAATAATGCTGGACAATTCACACAGCATTATCTAGCCTCAAGCTAAGCAAAGCTTGTGTTATGGGTACTAGATAACTGATATACTTTACACTACATATATAGATATTTTTTATTATACATAGAAAACACCCAAAAAAATTGAACTAGTATATAAAATTGAAACAATTGAGCTAACTCCAGACATTTGCAAACAATCTATAGGCAGCTCAATAGTTTATTGTAAATTATCATAGATGAAACATTACAGCAATTTAAAGCTAAATCGTCACATTAAGTAGGTACGTAACAAAAAAACACAAAATAGAAAATATATTGATACAACACAGAATTAAAACGTACAGACAGACTTTTTTTTACCAAAGCAGGATTAGGGAATCATATAAAATCCTCACAAAATTAATATATGTATGTATATTGGCACACAATAAAAATCTCAAGACAATAAAATAGTAATCTCATTCGTTAGACCACGACTCCGCGCTCCGTCGATTGCCCGATCAATTAACCTACCATCTTAACAAGTTTAAGACTCTATGAATCAATTGTTGACAATGCAATTAGACACCAAAAAGTAATTTGTTTATTTATTCAAACTGTCCATAACTTATGAATATTTTTGGAGCAAACACGTGATTGATACAAGCCTGACTCACCATAAATACATGACGTGATTCACAAGAGACTTTCAAACGTCACCATCAAAAGGTGAGCATTGTGCTCCAAAATGTGTGTCAAAGTGTCAAGGGGCTTCCTTTAATGGAAAATCCAATAAATCATTGTCTTCATTTGTAACACTTTTGACAATTTGCTAGCAAAATATAATATCATCGATTTTGTATCAATTTATCTTGCTTTGCTACAATTAGGCTAAGAGCACAGAACGCAAAGTTGAATAAAGATTTAGTTTTTTGGTTTTGTACTACTGTTTTTTCAAATAACATAAAGAAACTCTTCGATATCTCGAACACGCAAATGGTTGGATATATTATTCGAATATAATAGATACGAAGCCTCAGGCAGAAGTATTCATAATAATTATGCACTTAATATTCTCCACTTAAAAATACTACGTAGAAAACTCTATTCCTGGAAGGTTTATTTAATTTTATATCCAATAAACTAGGTCGATAATATGCTATTTCTCATCAAAAGTAATTATTTATTAATGCAATCAGATATTCAATTAATTTCGCTTCCACATCGGTATCTATTAGATCGCTCTAATTAGATTATTACCATGAAATGCCACAGTGGCTTTTACACAAACGACTGCGTAAATCTAATTATAATTATTATTGTGTCACTGGAAAGGTAATGAGCAAAAAAATTATTACAATGTTAACTAATCATTAAAATAAAATCACAAAAAAAATAATTCATTTATTTTTACATTAAAGAACCGACAACCGCCGGGGTAAACGTGTTCTAGGGTGGAGACCACGAACCGGCAAACGTAGTGTAGGACGCCCTCCGGCCAGGTGGGATGACGATCTGCGAAAGACTGCAAGCAGGCTGGATGCGGCAACCTGAAGACAGGGCGCTATGGCGCTCATTAGGGGAGGCCTATGTCCAGCACAGGAATAATATAGGCTGATGATGATGATCTAATCTTTCCATTTTAGTTCAACAAAAGATCTAGATGTCGCTAGTAAAAATTAACCTTATAGTCTTCGTGGACGAAGTTCGTCCTACGATAAAGTAAAAAATCCTTATGAGAGGTATAGGATGTCTGCCTGATTAGGGTGTCCCTCTCCCGTTGCCCAGACTCTTAAGAGACTGGTGTCCTAAGGAGCTCCTTAATTCCTTTCATCCCTCCCGCATTCGAACTTACATCACCTTCGCCTTCCCACACCAGGTGTCTCCTGTTGTCCAGACTCTAGCGGGACTGTTGCTTCAGGAGCACTTAACAACACATCACACACACACATACAACACACACTCATATACATAATCAAAATAAATAGTGCTCCAGTACTTTAGGAGATATTTAGGTATTTCACTGTTGCTGCTATCATGACGTCAAGCTGGCAGCTCCACTGATTTCGAGATATGAATCATGAATTATCGCAATCATTTGTGCATTACGGTATCTAGTTCTCAGTCATAAAAACTAGTAATATAATAAAACTACCTATACTTATACTAAATTCCTTCTAACACTCATACTTTGACCAAAAGAAGTACCAGGCGCTCATAATGTATAAGGAGTGTTCTCGTTTAGCAGCGACGCGACATAAGCCTGCACTACAGAGCCCCAATAAGGTCAGATAATTACAAGGTTCTATTGTCTCGGCGACCAGCATTCGCCTTTGTTTACACGCTCTGAAGAATTAATTATCTTATGTGACTGGTACAGAACTATCATTGTTGGAATTTATCATGTTATCTACAAAGGATTCCATTAAAAATAATCATAGTTGTAGGTGCCATCCGACCGAGTAGAGCGGTGTTTTGAGGGCAGTCGCAAACAATTCATAAAAAACAAAACATACTCTCGAAAAACATACATAGATAGATGAATAAATACTTTATTAAACCACACAAAGAAAGAAAACAATACAAACAGAAATGCTCAGAAAAAAGGGCGGGCTTATCGCAACCATGTACATAACATAACCCTTCTTAAAGCGTAGTCGGGTCAAAAAGCGAGCTGTTGCTAGCTCAGTGGCTCATAAAAGGAGAAGCCTGTATTCAACTGTTGTAGTTGTCCGAAGTTTAAGTCCATGGATTGGCAAAAATTATGACGTTGATGATCATTAATAGTTTTTTTTAACTCTAACTTTACAAAATTATTAGAATCAACCGCAAACTTAGGCGATCAACACACTGCCACGCACCACGCTGCATCTTGCGTGAATGCGTGTTCTAACGTTGCTTGTAAGATCTCCGTTTGTATAGAAAACACGCACAGTCCGACACACAGAAAATGCATCCACGCGCGTACATGCAGATCACGCGGAGAAACATGCATCATGTATGGCACACCGAGTCCCGCAGTGCCGCCGCAGAATCCACTTAACGCAAATACGCGCGTGATTGCGTAAAAAACGCGCACGATGATGCAGATCTGCACTCCTGCAAGTACGCGCGTAGGTGCGTAGACACGCAACATGCAGCGTGGTGCAGCGTGGCGTGTAGGTAAACTTATTACAGGTGTATTGAACTTGTAAATATCCGGTAGCAAAATTATTAGGGGTAATTCTAGATTAAATTTAGTATAATAGTAAATTTTGTTTATAATACGGGACTGACATAATCAAACCAAATACCCCAAGTCCTTAGAATAATTTAGATTTAATGAAACTACTGAAATATTGCCAACTAGTTTCTGCCCGCAGCTTCGCACGCGTTTCTTTAGAAACGTTTAAAAGTTATTTCTATCCCATCGGAACTTTCGTGTGGGACAAAAAGTAGCCTATGTTTGATTCCAGCTTAGAGCTACATACTATGCAAAATTTCAGTCTGATCGGTTCAGTCGTTTTGGCGTGAAGAGGTAACAAACTTCCATCCATATATCCATCCGTACATCTAAACATTCAAACTTTCGCATTTATAATATAAGTGTGATTATATTTCTGCCATATCGATAAAGTAATCGATATATCTATAAAAATTCATTGCAAGTTTGGTATTCCGTATTTTTGCAGCGGCCATGTGGTGCCAGTTATTGCTTTCATAAAACATTGCCAACTTTTTATAACTGAAGACTGTACGATAAACGAGATAAAAACTGCTTAGAAAATTTCGGCCGCAATATTAGTAGGTACTTTAAGTTAGGATTTGAACTTTTCTTTTATGCAAGTTGGGGACGAATCAAGCTTTTATACAGGGTGCCACGGAAAGGTACACCCTTTGCGAATGGGGGATTGTGGACATCGAGGGGGTCAACGTTTGGTCTACAATGTTTTTGAATTTCAGACATATTTTATATTTTTTGAAAAAAAATAGAGGCCTTTTAATAAACATATTCGTTTTATATATTCGTGTTCTTTTACATGTACTTTTATTGTTTTGAAATTTCAAAAGATTTAAATTATTTTTTTGTTAGGATTTCATGACAAAATTCTGGTTTTGCTTAAAAATCAAGAAAACATTTTTTAAATGAAACAGTGAAGGTCATTAATGCAAGAGTGCGTGTATAAAACACGACTATAAAGAAAAAAACTTTATTTTATAAAAAAAAATATTCAAAATCAAAACACCGTGATTTACAAGTTGATCCCCTCGCGGTCCAGAATCACCCCCTTTCAGCTTACACCCTTTCCGTGGCACCCTATTCCTGGCCTACTCGGAAAAGGAAAATCAAAGTTTCGTTTTCGTTGTCGTGCAAAACCAACTCTTATGTCGCTTGCATAAGATTAGTGTTTGCACGAAAACGAATCAGAAACGTCGATTTCATTTTTAAGACTAAAGATCCAGTTCACTAAAAAATCTCTAAAAATACATCCATTTTCACCCAGTGCTCTTAACTCTCTTAACAACCAGTCTGTGCGCACCGTAAAAATATTTCAAACTTTTACTTCCAAAACTTCACGGCGCTCAGCTTCGACCGACGACCAACAATTTTGATCCCTATCACTCTGAAGTTAAGGGATATCATATCTGACGAGCAATAAAGGTTATCGTACATTCATAAAGCACCGCTCCCAATCGCACATTCAAAAAGCTCGTCCACGCACGGTCGGCAAAGAAGCATTATGATCGTGCTGCTTGCATGGAGCGAGCGGTATACGCCACGAGTGCCGATAGTGGTTTACCGCCGATTAACGCGTCAGCTAGCTAACTGGGTTTTAGTATCGCTCTATTCGCAAAATGTAAAAAGAGATGCCGTCTACGATTTTTTGTCTCGACTTAGAAAGATAGCTGTTAGCCTGTTAGCTATTTAAAGGAGAGGTACAGCTGATATAAACTTTTTTCGCGTTGCAGCTAGAATCTACAGTGTATCTTTTCCAGGCCCAAAAAGATAGCCTGGCTAGAAAGATTAATGTAGGTAGACCATTAAAGTTTGCGGTGAGCATGGCGCGATCAACGAGTAGAGATTACGGCACGATCGCTTACCGCCCGCTGTCTGTCATTTATGCTACCACTGTAAGTTTATCCAGATATTAAGTGCGAGTTAATATGACTTTATTCTATGTATACCTAGATATAATCGAATTTATTATGAATGTAAGCGGGTTAACTACAAAACTAAACTAGGTGTTGGAAGAACACAAACGTTTCATCCCATAACGAGGGACTTCATCAGGGTGAGTGCAGTTCGCGTTGCGCCTGAACATGCGTCCTTGTGCACACTATGGGCTAAAGCACGCAGTGCACGTGCACGGGTCGTAGGTGCTGGGGGCGGGGTTAGCTGGGGGCACCCTGCTTGTCAAGTTTTTATAGTATAATAATCTGTAGACTTTATTATCTGAATTTAGTTTATTAAAATGCTTATTTATGTCCAGTGGGGTAGCGATACGGTATTAATAAGCTACAACCTTTACTCCAATATGCAAGCAAAACTGATATGAAGTGAGTTTGCTGAGGGACTTGCGACTTTATGGGTTCGGGATAGAGTTAGGTTGGTTTGGATGGAACAATTAGCACATTGGCCTGGTTCTGCTGTGCCTGGATTCCTGAGCCGATGGGAAGTGTGGATGTGTGCGTGAATCATTATTTTGCATGCCATTAGGTGCAGGCTTATTAAAGTTTTGCTAGGTTGACCTAACTACAGAACTGCAAGGTGCATTAGGTAATAGATATCGATAATAGAAAACTACAGGATATAAGTTAATTTCATAAACAATAACAAGTAAAAATATCACTACTTTATAAAATATCCGACGATAGACGATAGAATATGACGACCTCCGTGGCGCAGCGGGCGAAGGTCCGCCTGCGACGCGGGAGGTTGCGGATTCTATTCCCGCCTCGGAACAAATTTGTGTACGATCTGCAGAAATTTGTTACGTTGGTCTGGGTGTTTTCTATGAATAATAAAAAAAATCTATCTATGTAATGTATGTATTGTATTAAGTACCTATATCAGTTATCTAGTACCCCATAACACAAGCTCTGCTTAGCTTGGGGCTAGATAATGCTGTGTGAATTGTCCAGCGTTATTTATTTATTTTATTGTATTTATCTAATATTGGCTCTTATAACCTTATATGGAAAACGATCGATATTTTATAAGTAGACAGAACTGATCCATGATGTGGATCAGTTGAGCTACCTGTAAATTGTTTGGAACAGTCTGCAGTTAGCTCAGTTGTTTTAATTGTAAATACTACTTCTAATTTATTTCTATTACTAGCAGAGCCTCGCGGTTTCACCCGCGTAATTCCCGTTCCCGTGGGAATTCCGGGATAAAATAAAGCATATGCTATTCCAGACTACATCTATCTCTGTGCCAAATTTTATCAAGATCCGTTCAGTAGTTTTTCCGTGAAAGAGTAACAAACATCCATCCATCCATCCATCCATACTTACAAAAAGATATTAAAATTAAGTGCTTCAATTATGTTAATAAGCTACTAATTATGTAGTTCCAATTTAAATGTAAGAGTTGGTTTTACGCATAGTGTATACCTACTCACTTTTGTATTTTTACGATTTGTGATTGCATCATACTAGGTTTTTAAAAGTGGCAAACAGGATCCATATAAAACTTTAAAAGCATCCTATGAAAAAATATCTGTTTTCCGGTATAAAAACCCATTTTTTCCGCGTCCAATACATATTGAGGGGAATCGCCGCAGCAACATCGATTATGGCAATAATGCTATTAAATTGCAAATAAGTCGAGGTGGCCAATTTATAAACTGCAACTTACGGTTCAGGGGTGCGGGTCTTATGGCCATGGTTTTTTCGTGACTGGCCGTTTTATAACGTTTGATTTTTTTTTATTACCTTAAAGCGTCACACTTAAGGGGCGAACCTAGCGGGTTTGCTTTTTTATTCCTATTTAATATTTGTATTTGTTTAATATTTAATGTTTGGGTCAAATAAATGGATTTTCTTTCTTTCTTTCTTCTTTCCAAGTAACAAGCCACAGCGACTAGCGGCGCTGATTTTCAGACAGGGCCTAGTGTGGTGGCACTATGATAGTAAAAATATTAATATACAATGAATACACAAACAGACAAGAGTAGATAGAAAGGTTTATATACAAAACAGGAAACAATGAGAGAAAAAAGAAAAGAAAACAGAAAAAGATATGTATAAAATTAAGTTTTAAGATTAGACACAAACTATAGATTTTCTTATTTCTTGGTCGGTTAGAGCGTGTCTCACCGTCTGTAGCCTTAAACTTACTTCTTCCAGAAATTACAAATTAATTCCAGAGCCAGCCCTTGATGCTTTTAGCTTCGTATTGGATTTATTTTTGTAATCTCGAGTTACCAGTATAACAAGACGAATTTACGCTGTTTTCAGTTGCTGTGCTCAATCTTTCATTAGTATTCTGTTTTCCCTTCAAAGGCTTTTCTTATCGAGTTATTGTTGGGCCGTTTTTGTTTTTGTTGGGAGTTGGAAAGAAATGCCGATTTGGGGATACAGATGGCCTTGAAGTTGCAGTGTTTTTACTATGCCTGATTCACACTTTGTTAAGTATCAAGTGCGAGTGACAAGTGTAAGTGTTAAGTGAATAGTAAAATCAGCGTGTGTAAACGGAAGTGCTATGTAAAATCAGCGTGTAAACGGACGAATTTTAGTAAACACTTGCACATGTCACTCGCACTTGATACTTAAAAAGTGTAACGGACCGGGCTGTGTTTTTTGTGGGCAGTGGTAGGTAGCTGGAGAATAGAATTATTTTATTTTATTTACATAGTTTGTTTTACTAATTTTAGGAAAACTTACAACTATGACTTTACAATAAGGTATTTACTTATCATAACATACATGATACATGCATGATATGCTACTGAGGGCTAATTACAAGTTTCCACATATATGTATTTACTAAAAAACTTAAGTAAAAATCAATAGACGACGATATTAAAGAAAGTACATGTTAAAGGAAATGTTACTTAGCTACAAACAAAAAGATAAAAACACGAAAAAGTAAATTAAATTAGAAAAAGGTGATTAGATTCTACAATATAATCTAACACGTAATAGGCTAATTAGAAAATATAATCCTTAGTTGAATCTTAGTTTAGTCGCTGTCCTAAAAGAATCTATACTTATAATAAAACTGTAACAGGTCCAATTCTGTACATTGAAGATATTTTGAAAATTTTTTTTGGAGGGCACTCTGTTATCGATACTGAAGCCAAAACTGCAATTTTTTTAATTCATGTCTGTCTGTCTGTCTGTCTGTCTGTCTGTCTGTCTGTCTGTCTGTTTGTTAAACGCGCATCACGCCGAAACTACTGAAGGTATTGAAATGAAACTCGGCACGATTTTAGGTCATACTACGAGGAAGGACATAGGATACTTTTTATCCCGGAATTCAGTCAGGTTTCCTTGGGAGAGGGGATGAAAGTAAAATTCTTTAACTGCGCATTACGACGGAACTACTTAAGGTATTGAAATAAAACTCGGTACGATTTTAGGTCAGACCACGAGGAAGGACATAGGATACTTTTTATCCCGGAAATCAGTCAGGTTCCCCTGGGAGAGGGGATAAAAGTAAAATTTCTTCACCGCGCATGACACCGAAAGTGCTAAATGAGTTGGAATGAAACCTAGCAAGATTTGATTTCATACTACAAGGAAGGACATGGGATACATTTCATCGCGGAATTCAGTAATTTTCCCCTGGGAGAGAGGATAGAAGTAAAATTCTTTAACCGCCCATCACGACGGAACAACTTAATGAATTCGAATGGAACTCGGCATAATTTGAGTTCATACTACGAGGAAAGATACATTTTATCCCAGAATTTAGTAAGGTTCCCCTTGGGAGAAGGGATGAAAGTAAAATTCCTTCACTGCGCATCACGTTCACGCCGAAACTACTGAATGAGTTGGACTGAATTGGTACGATTTGAGTTCAAGGAAGGACATGGGATACATTTTATCCTGGAATTCAGTAAGGATCCCCTGGGAGAGAGGATGAAAGTAAAATTCTTTAACCGCGCATCACGACGGAACTACTTAATGAATTCGAATGCAACTCGGCGTGATTTTAGTTCGTACTATGAGGAAAGATATATTTTATCCCGGAATTCAGTAAGGTTGCCCTGGCAGAGGGGATGAAAGTTAAATTCCTTCACCGCTCATCACGCCGAAACTACATAGGTAATGAGTTGGAATGTAACTTGGCACGTTTTGAGTTCATACTACAAGAAAGGACATGGAATACATTTTATCCTGGAATTCAGTAAGGTTCCCCTGGGAGAGAGGAAAAAGTAGAATTCTTTAACCGCGTATCACGACGGGTCTACGCGTCGTCCGATTTCATGCATTCTTTTTGTTAGAAACAGAGATGCAAGATCGAATATGACTAAATCAGTAGAAAGTCGAGTAGAAAATCAGTAGATTGATGAAATAATCTGTAGATTGAAGAAAAAAATTAGTAGATAAAGGGTAGGTAAGTTCCTATCTATTTATTTTTCCAAGACGCACCCATTAGTTAGGTTCCTACCTACTAAGGTGGTGGGTCTTGGAAAAATAAGTTAGGTTCCTGCCTTACATGATATAAGGTGGTTTAGCTGGTCCAGCGAAGTTTGGTTGGAGTCTTACTCCAACCAAACTTCGTGTGCAATTAAATTAATTAATTATTGTGGTCCACTTAAATTAACTGGACCGCAGAAAAATATTTTTTATTGTGGTACACAGCCAACTGTACCTACCTACTAACGAAAAAAAATTACGGTGGTCCAGTCAAATGGATCAGGAGCCCAATTCCGCAAAACAATTGCTTCAGTATGACAATGGAATCGTCGCAGAATCATCACGTAGAATCCTTAGATTAATAAAATTCCAGATAGTGCGCGCGAGATAAATTAATATGTAGTTTCAAACTTGACGGGCGTCTCTCCATCTGCATTCATCATAATTTCTTTCATCCAAGGTGGAATACCAAAAAGTGTCATTCTGTGACGATAGCCCTGTCATAGTGAAGCGATTAGTACCTATAGCAGAATAGGGCCCCAGCTGTGAATAAGTCAAACGAGTAGGACACTTCTTAACACTGACGCTGGCCGAGTCGTAGCTAAAAGTCGTGTGGATAAAGAATGGGATTGAAGATGACAATATGCTATCCCCCGTAGACCCTACACGATTTTTTGGACGGCGGCGTTTCATAATATGAGAGACTATGGTTAAATGTGAACTTAATTAGTCGGCAGGTAAGGCAATCGCGAACGAAGTCGCGGGTACAGCTAGTTTATAATTAAGAATCCGCTTTAATTTAGCTGGTTGGTTTTTTTTAATGATAATTTTGACCATAGAATAGACGTCCATGGTTTTGACAGTTCAACTTTCTCAATAAAACGATTCTCCTTCGCGCGCTATGTATGCGCTATTCTTTTAATCTTCTCTCAGAAATGTTTATGGCATTTGAATTATGGACATTTTCAGTATTGTTTCGAACCAAGCACAGAGCCCAGGAAATTGATCTTGAAAACATATGTAGCGAGCGCTCAGAAAGATCGATTTTTGTTTTTTAGACGCAATCGACAATAACACACAGATGCAATCGGGATTTCTGAAAATGCTCTCTATGTGGAATTAATATAGATAAAAATCGTGACAAAAAACTAAGGCACAATCACAGGGAACAAAATGAACAAAAACATTGCGAGTGATGAACAAAAGCAATAGTTGTGGAACAAAGGGCGATGTCTGCTAGCGAGCGATGAATTAAATCCACTTTGCCAAATGACACAGGCTGAGGGAAACAAAACGGGGTATAAAGCAGATCCAAAAAGTGGCTGCTCCAAGTCTAAACTCTATGCATCGTTTTGGTTGTCTACCGGTAAATTTAGACTTCCTACAAGATTACGTCATGAGAAAATTGAGAAAATTGCCTCTTAATTGCTCTATGACAAGATATCCAACTATTCAGCATCATCATTCGCAACCTGGTTTCATCCAGTGCTGCGTATTATAATACACATCCAAACTGTGCAACTCTACACGGTCCTGCGCCGATCTCATCCAGGTTCGCCCTGTGATGTTAGAGATATCGAGTCCCCATCTCGGCGCTGGACGTCCGACGCTTCTGTATCCAGTGCTTCGACGACATCGGTAAGGGCCGGTTCTGCAGCAACATCAGCGGAGTCCCTTAAACGGCGAAAATACGCTAACCTTGACCGATGTTACCTATTTGAGCCGTTTGGGGTTGAAACCCTTGGACCTTGGGGTCCTGGGGCACACGCAATTTATAAAGATCTTACCAAACTTCTTATAGAGTCCACAGGTGATCGGAATGCTGGCATCTATTTCGGTCAACGAATTAGCATTGCCATTCAACGTGGCAATGCTGCCAGAATTCTGGGCACTCTGCCTTCTAGTGACGGCTTAGATTTTTAAGAAATAGATATAAGTGTATATATTAGTTGTAATTGTTTTATTCTGTTACTGTAATTTTCTATGATTGCTGATAAATAAATTCTTTTTAATAGAGTCAAATGAAATGAAAAACCTAATCCGACCGGAAATAAATAAAATAAAAATAAAAATAAATAATGCTGGACAATTCACACAGCATTATCTAGCCCCAAGCTAAGCAGAGCTTGTGTTATGGGTACTAGATAACTGATATACTTAATACAATACACTACATAGATATATTTTTTTTTATTATACATAGAAAACACCCAGACCAACGGAATGAATTTCTGCAGAGCGTACACAAATTTGTTCCGAGGCGGGAATCGAACCCGCAACCTCCTGCGTCGCAGGCGGACCTTCGCCCGCTGCGCCACGGAGGTCGTCGAAATAAAATAGAAAAGCTGTTGGAGAAAAGCTACCGAGTTCTTCATCTGGAGACACATCTCAGAGAGTTCTTGAAAAGCAGGCCAGCGCGCCGTGACCAACTTCAGCTGTGTTGTTATTTTGCAGGCTGGGTCGTTCCCGCCACGCATACTTTGTTATTGAATTAGGATTTTCGTATGTAAGTAAGACTAATGTACATTGTTAAATTTTACTCACTACTTTCACAAAATTTGTGTGAAAATAATGCAAAGTTCTACAAATATTGCACAAAATGCGTTATGTTTTAAGTCTAATTTAATTGTACTGTGTGAGCAGCCACTTAATTCATATCTATGTACCAATAATTCAACTATTAAGCCGAAAAAGGGTGATTTCGTATCAACTTTTATACCCGACATACTACAGTGATATTTTCATTTTCATTTTTCCTTTTGCGCTTTGTATCATTCAACTTTTAATAACGTTCAAATGCACATTGATCGACAAATAATATCATCCTTCCGCTTGGACCAACTAAACCGACCAACTTGTTGTTCAAAATTTCCATTCTGAACATCGAGTTCATCGTTGAAGAGTTTTTTCCAATCGAACCAACTGATTGATCATAATTGGTGTAGCGCTGTTTCGCGCCAAATTT
Organism: Eupithecia subumbrata; assembly: GCA_949316285.1. Classification (NCBI taxonomy): domain Eukaryota; kingdom Metazoa; phylum Arthropoda; class Insecta; order Lepidoptera; family Geometridae; genus Eupithecia; species Eupithecia subumbrata. The sequence goes on along the minus strand of OX438627.1, from coordinate 2,361,767 downwards.
TTCGCACCACAAGCTAAAAGTAATAATAATTGTTTCGTTTCTCACTGGCTGTTTGGTGTAGCGCTTTTTCGCACCACAGGTTGTCACCACAAATTAATTTATGCCGTTTTAAGATTTTCTTATAAGGAGAACTGTCACGAATAAATAATTTTCTTTCTTTCTTTCTTTCTAACGACCTATGATCATTATCAGTAAAAAAATTAAACTGATTCTAAAAGAACTCGCCTCAGCGACCATTTAATAATTTCATAACGTCTATTGTTCGCCGCCACTCGCCCGCCGCGCAACGGCCGCGGTCATTACTGGAAACGTTTTGTTTACGGTTTTAATTTCAGAACTCCATTGCTTTTCATTTTAAAGCTGCTATGATTTTTTCAATTGGTGAAGTTATAACGTTGTATTGAATGTATTTTTTTAAAGAAATTAAATAATATCGCAAAAATTACCCTGAGTTACGCACTATAATAACAAAAAAACCTTTGTATTTTTTTTAACTAGCCTGGTTCGTACCACTGTTTTACAAAGGCCTCTCCCAAATCTTTCCACGGTGTGCGGTCACGCGCGATCATTGAATGTTATAGGTTTTTTAAATCTAAAACTAGCTAATGTCTGATCAGTAGTACGTGTTACATAAGCTCTGCCTACTACGGGGCTAGAAAAGTTTTGTCATAGTAAGTTGTTTTTGTCTCTTTTTTAAGTCGATAAACCTTCGGTTGACCGCAATCTCAGCTGATGGAAAATGACGATGTGGCCGACGATGTAAACACGAAGGTCTAGAAGATACATATTCACTCTCGTCTTTAGGTATTAGACCCTAATTTGTTTTTTTTTTTACTTAAAAGGGCAGAAGCCTTTATTCACAAAGAAAATTACAATCAATTAATAGAAATAAATAAGAACTAGTATTTACAATTGAAACAATTGAGCTACTGTTGCAAACAATCTACAGGTAGCTCAACTGATCCATATCAATAGCAGTCGGAAGCGTCCCCAAGACGCTGGCTGCATTGCCCCGCTGTGATTGGTTAATTATTAACTTAATTTGTTGATTTTATAAAACATTATCAAATATTTTATTTATAACATCGTGCCACATAGGTACAGTGGCGGTCAGAAGCGGTAACCTAGATTCTAAAGACATTGCCTTGCACACATTCGTGGTGCTTACGACCTTTTTAAAATGTATTATTATTTGGGTCCTAGGTTCAAATCCACAAAGTCATTTAGACCTAATAATTACTCTAATTTTGGTGCCTAATATTTATTATCTATTTCATTAGGGAATAGAACATCAAAAATAAATTACATAATTTATTTTAACACCAATAAACATTAGATCTAGGTATATTAAAACATTTTGTCTATAGTCAAACATAACATAACTCATAGGTATTCTTTAATATTTCGCTTATCCATACCGTACATACAATAATGTTGGGCTGAATGTAGAATTTGATAAAATTTACTATTTTATATCGTAGTAACCTTCAAGCGCGTATGATCTCTATGGTATGTCTCCAATTGTGACCGCAACTGTACAAGCACCGATTAAACTGTCAGATTTGAAGTGTTTGCGTGTTCAAAATAAAAATTGTTAGCTTACAGTAGCGGCCACGAAACCTTAATATGTACAGAGAAACAACCACGCAAGAAATACATTTTCTCCCACGAATTAGTCATATTACAAAAACTAAACCCAAAAGTAAAAATAAAAGACGTACAGACATATCTTTTGCACAGTTTTGACTAGCCCTAACTAAACAACACCGCGACTCGGCAAACGTAGTGTAGGACGCCCTCTGGCCAGGTAGGATGAGGATCTGCGAAAGACTGCAGGCAGATGCTGGATGCGGCAAGCTGAAGACAGGGTGCTATGGTGCTCATTAGGGGAGGCCTCTGTCCAGCAGTGGACTAATATAAATAAATAAATAAATGATGCTGGACAATTCACACAGCATTATCTAGCCCCAAGCTAAGCAGAGCTTGTGTTATGGGTACTAGATAACTGATAAACTTAATACAATATACTACATAGATAGATTTTTTTTTATTATACATAGAAAACACCCAGACCAACGGAACAAATTTCTGCAGATCGTACACAAATTTGTTCCGAGGCGGGAATCGAACCCGCAACCTCCTGCGTCGCAGGCGGACCTTCGCCCGCTGCGCCACGGAGGTCGTATATAGACTGATGATGATGATTATGATAACTAAATAAGGCTTGTGCTATGTATTTTAGGTAGGCAGGTGACAGAAAAACCCCCTGGTTTTTTGGTCCTAAGCAAGGGTGCATATGTACGATAAACTTTCTGACCCCCCTGGTTTGAACAACGAAAATCATAGCTTCTGATTCGTTTTCGTGCAAAACTTACACTTATGTTTACTGTCCTTAAAATTGTATTTGTCCGAAGTTTCTTTTTTACGAGTGTCTCCCAAAACACAGCACGGCTTATTCCTATCAATATACATATCTCGCACGAAATTCACCTAAGAATGTTAATTTGAAAGTGTGGATGGGTGGATGGATGTATGTTTGTTACTTCGTCACTCCAAAACTACTAGACGGATTTCGGGCTGAAATTTGGTGGACTCGAATCACTTTTTATCCCAAAAAACTGTTTCTATGGGATAAAAATAACGTTTACGTTGATCAATAATGAGATCATTGTTTGGTAATGTTTCTTTATAAAACTTTTAAAACTATCATGAGTCGATTTTTCGAAGCAAAAGATAAAATCAAAAATCTTTCTGCAAAAATGAGAAAAAAATAAAAAAAATAAAAAATTATGCTGGACAATCCACACAGCACCATCTAGCCCCAAAGTAAGCTATTCAAAGCTTGTAGAAAGAAAGATTTCTGATCTTATATATTGCTTCGTAAAAGGCCGATTGTCGTATGTCCAAGTACTTATTATGTAAAACTAGCTTCCGCCCGCGCCTTCGCACGCGTAGTTTCGGTGTAGTAAGTAACCTATTATCTAAGTTAGGTTTCGCTCTAAACGTACGCTAAATTTCATCTTAATCTGTGCAGTAGTTTTGGAGATCCTGGGTAACAAAAATTCATATTTCACAAACTTTCGGCTTCATCATATTAGTGGGATAGGCACTTGGAAAAGTCAAATTTGTAAAAGATGATGGTAGATCGGTGTATCTTCCAATAAAACACTCGTGCAGTACCTTCAGTTATTCCGTGATCATGGCGCATGCAACTGTGTCGAAATATTGAAAAACTTAAAATCATTGTAAATATCCTGTTATTCATGATTTTCACGTCTAAAGAAATGCAGTAATAGCGTATTAACTCCGGTAAAAAAAAGTATTAAATTGATTTATAACTTTATCCCCGGAACAACACGTGCGAAGCGGTTGGCAGAAACTAGTCACACTAATATTATAAATGCGAAAGTTTGGATGGATGTTTGTTATCTCTTCACGCCAAAACTACTGAATGGATCGGGCTGAAATTTTGTAACATTCTAATCCTGGAATCAAACTTATTATCCCATAAATCAGTTCCCATGGGACAGAAATCACCTATAAACGTTTCCATAGAAACAACTTGTGCGAAGCCGCGGATATAAACATAGTATACATAAAACGATTTATCGATATAAAAAAATGGCGACGACAGTGAAACTGAACGCTCTTCATGAAAAAATACGACTTCTTTTTCGATGATAACATTGCATACATCAAGGTAGGATGCTCGTATATCACCGGCTGCGGCAAGCTCGTGCGTGAATAGGTATACCAGGGAGATTTATGCCACATTTCGGCTCTCTTACCTGTAGCGCTGTGGCCGAATTCGCACATTTTTTGCTATGTTCATTTTGGCACTTATTTTTGCAAGGAAAATATTACCTCTATTTTGAGTGGGATTTTCGTTACGACTTTTAAACAATTTATCAATAGAGAAGTTTGTATAAATAATAGGACGGTTCACATAGCATTATCTAGCCCCAAGCTAAGCAGAGCTTGTGTTATGGGTACTAGATAACTGATATACTTAATACAAAACACTACGTAGATAGATTTTTTATACATAGAAAACATCCAGAACACCTGAAAAAATATCTGCAGATCGTACAAGCATTTGTCCTTAGGCGGGAATCGATCCCGCAACCTCCTGCGTCGCAGGCGGACCTTCGCCCGCTGCGCCACAGAGGTTGTCTAGTATAGACAAGAGCTTAGGTTACCTACCTAGATTCTACATTCTATATTCTACAACTGTAAAAATATTTATTTAACAAATTTTTTTTACTAACTAAGACTTTGTTGTGTTCTTGATTTCTTGAAGAAATATTTGAATTGAATTAAAACACTCCAAAAAGCACCTTTACAACCGAGAAGCAAACTATTCGTAAAGACGAGACTGAAAAAATCATAATGTAATCACATTTAACCTTTCAGTTTGATTCACTTTTATAGTTTGAGTAACGTAGCCTTGTATGAAATATTTTCAAATAAATTAAAATAAGTTTCTTTTAGAAAATGCTTCTGCATTCTAAACATCGTTTATCTCCAATACATAAATCGAGTAACACGAGAAACAAGATTCCGCGGGAACATTTTAAGGGGCTTCCTTTAGTGTAAGTGGCGCTTTTTTTGTATCGTATAAATTATTTGATCCGTAAATAATAAAAAATGCCGGATAATTCACACTGCATCATCTAGCCCCAAGCTAAAATAAATACCTTTCGCATGTTGTAAAATATTCTTGGTATTGCAAATTTTGTAGTAACATTATTAGAACTGCGTGAATGATGTTTTCGGAAAATTTAATAACATTTTATTGGTGTCAATTCTATTGGTACAAAACTAAACTAAAATGATTAGAACTAAGCTCCGATTTCATCGTTTGCTGCAAAACTAAGATCAACAAAACGAAGTTCAGCGTGATGGAGTTCAAATTCGTAATACCTATTGTGTGACATGATGTATAAAGTGGTCTTGAACTCGGTTTAGCGCTTGAACTGGCTTAACTCGGTAAATGCGCAGAACTAGTTTAAAGCGCTAAACTGAATTCATTTCATGTTGAACGCGTTCAGTTGCAACGGTGAAATTGGACCTAAAACTGTCCATTATTTCGATCATAAAGAAAAGGATCAAACTAGTTAAGTTTTTGTATTCTAGACTACAGTAGGTAAGTACGAAAAACTTAACGTGTCAAGTATGTCTACACTATTATTTCTGCCGTCAAGCAGAATATACTTCGTTGAATACTGAGTGTCTGAATAGCCGCTAAACTCGCATATGAGGCTTTGAAGCCCCCAATTGATGAATGTGACTCAATGCATGATTACTTGGTCTGCAAGTTAAGTCTTAAGCGAAAGTCAGTTCAATTTCAGATGTGAGATTAACATGCTGCGACTCGCCTAAAAATTGCTAGAATTACAGAAACAGGATGAGGGCGCCACTTGCTCAAGCGCCTGCTCAGACGGAGTAAACAGTTTTCCAATATTTTCCATGACGGAAGCATGACAGATTACGAGTTTGCCACAGTGTGAGGTCAACAGAGTTTCCATTAGCTTTTAGCTGTGCCTTAACCTTAAAAGAGTAAGCAATACTTAATGCCTTATTACTCTTTTTTCTAAGGCCTTAACTACCTTACTTTTCTACTCATGTGGCTCAGCGACCAAAAGTGGATTTTGGCCGGCAACAAGAGACTTCTTCAGGCATCCCGGTTCTGAGCCGTCTCTTGACAGCTAGTAAGGTCGCTACACTACCTCACTAATATTATAATGCGAATGTTTGGATGTATGGATGGATGTTTGTTACCTCTTCACGCCAAAACGACTGAAGCGATCGGGTTGTAATTTTGAGTAGAGTCCCATTAATCGTGACTGCGTTTTTATTTGAAAAGGTTGTGCCCACAGATTAAAAGAAATCTTGAAATGTAACGGAATTAGCTCACACTGTTTGCTCACTTTATCCAGAACTAAAATTTAAAGTCGAAAAATTTCGTAAACAACAAATATAACCCCTGTTGGCGCAGTTTTCTATTATCCCCTTATATTATAAATACGTAATGCTGGACAATATACACTGTTATAACAGTTAAAAGTTATATATTCGTTTTAGGAAAACTGCGGAATTGAAAAAACAGAGCAAAATGCCAGTTAAAATCAACCAATGCTTGAAACAGCGTTGTTGACTGTCGAATCAACATTGGTTTTACAGTATGTTTGCTTTGAGGGTCTATAGATCTAAAAAAGCAAAGGTATCAGCATGAAGGTTTATCTCCCACAAGTGTTCTACTGTACTACACTCTTCGTTCAACATGTTACCTATTAAAACTGTTTGCTTGTAGATTGTTTGCAACAGTCTGCAGTTAGCTCAATTGTTTCAATTGTAAATACTAGTTCTAATTTATTTCTATTATTTTATTGTAATTTTCTTTGTGAATAAAGGCTTCTGCCCTCAAAAAAAAATTATAACTGTGTACTCTTGTGTATTAAACGAATTGGATATATATTAAATTTTGGACATTGTTGTCTACATGTCTACATCTGACTTCTTTCTTTCCTAGTGGGGCTTTTTCTTAGAAATAATGGTGTAGTCTCAGTAATCCATTACAATTAAGTGGATCGGACTTCTGACTCGCTCGTCGACCCAGAAGTTCGATTGCTTAATTGCTGGAGGTAGGTACTAGATAACTGATATACTTAATACAATATATAAATCCTTTTTATTTATACATAGAAAACATCCAGAACGCCCTGGACAAATGTCTGCAGATCGTCCAAACATTTTTCCCGAGACTGGAATCGAACCCGCAACCTCCTGCGTCGCAGGCGGATCTTCGCCCGCTGCGCCACAGAGATCATCAAGCACCTCATTGGCTTTTATAAGCAATTAAGCCCTCAAAAAAATAAAAAAAAACTCATGGAAGTACCTATTACTGATAAAATAGTGAGTCATGTTATTTTTCGATTACCGTTCACTTTTGTTACCTTTGATCTTGTACGATGTACGAGCTAACTATTAAAACAACAGTAAAGGTAACCTACCAACTTCACCACACTGTGGGCAAGGTATCGACAAACTGCGGTTCTCCTTATCGGGAGGAGTTATTGGCCGCGTAAGTGCATACTTTGCAGCGGTGCTTTTGGAAATGGAGGTAGACTTGTGAAGACCATTTTAAGTTAAATTTTGAAAGTATACATGAGTTCACATCACATCATCAGCCTATATTAGACAAAGGCCTCCCCTAATGAGCGCCATAGTGCCCTTTTTTCAGCTTACCGCAACCAGCATCTGCCTGCAGTCTATCGCAGATCGTCATCCCACCTGGCTTGAGGGCGTCCTATACTACGTTTGCCGAGTCGCGGTCTCCACTCAAGAACACGTTTAGCCCAGCGGTTGTCGGTTCTTCCCTAGATAAGGCTGGCACACACCAGAAAATGGATACGCCAAATAGCCTTTCTGCGTTATTTGTGTCTAAAGGTTGGAAAAATGCCGGCTGTAAGGTTCAACGGGGTTGGTATGAGTCAGCCGTCTATAAGGAGGGAATCGCACATACCTTGTTTCCAGGACTTCCTCTAATTTGACACTAGCGACACTCGCGGCGCGCGCGCAGCACACTATGGCAGTGGCAGGGACACAGCGGGACGCTTCGGGAATAAGCGGGATACAAATTCGGGATGCAGAGCGACACCGACCCGAATTGCTTGCACACGGAGCCAACATTCGTATTAAATTATTTTGTTTATTGATATTATTTTGCTTACTGATATTGAATTGTCTTTAATTAATGACTTTGTATTTAATTAATTGGACACTCATTGGACACTCACGGTAGGGCTGGTCCACCAGTTCAAAGTCGCTCAGCGAGCTATGGAAAGAGCTATGCTCGGAGTCTCTCTGAAGGACAGAATTCGTAACGAATACATCCGACAGAGAACCAAAGTTATCGACATAGCTCAAAGAATAAGCAAGTTGAAGTGGCAGTGGGCCGGCCATATCTCGCGAAGAACCGACAACCGCTGGGGCAAACGTGTTCTTGAGTGGAGACCACGACTCGGCAAACGTAGTGTAGGACGCCCTCCGGCCAGGTGGGATGACGATCTGCGAAAGACTGCAGGCAGATGCTGGATGCGGCAAGCTGAAGACAGGGCGCTATGGCGCTCATTAGGGGAGGCCTATGTCCAGCAGTGGACTAATTTAGGTTGATGATGATGATGATGATGATGATTTAATTAATTACCTGGTTGATTTTTATTATATAATTATTTAGATGACTACTCTATTGTATTAGGTCTGACCTGTAATAATAGTTGTAATGTTTTAAATAAAATACAAAAAATACAAATACAAAAACTTTTTTCTTTATAATATTATTAGTATAGATAAAAAACTATTTGTTAATTCCATTATAACCGTGTTAAACCGAAACTTAATAGATAGAAATAAAATATAATTTGAAAACTTTGATAATTTTTCTAATTATTTTTATTTCTAGTAACTTTAGTTTCCCGTAGGTAAAGTTTGTTTTAAACCTGAGTATCAGATTCCATGTTGTCATGCAACAGAGTGACTGGAGTTATAGTCTCTACCGGTCCAAACTAAACTCGCAAATAAATACATTAGTCTATCAGCTAAAGCTTTTTACATACAACATTCGTTGACTGATTCAAATCATTTTACCATCATTTTTTGTACCCATAACACAAGCTTTGCGTAGCTTGGGGTTAGATGATGCTGTCTGAATTGTCCGGTAGTATTTATGATAGGTACGTATTTAATGGCATGTTTAAATATTTTATTAATGTTACCTACTGCAAAAACAAGCATAACCTCTTGTATGTATAATTCATTTCTCACTAATGTTGTGCAATTGTAAACGTTTTTTTTTATTATTTAATCAAAATGTGTGTAACCCTCAATGAGAGATCATGTAGTCACTACATGATCAGATCTAATACATTGTAGTGTTTGATTATGTAGCCGTAAATTATCCTACTATCCTACACTGAAAAAAAATATAGTCCAACTAAGAAGCTGTGTGAACCTAGCAACCGACTTTGAGATATCTATCTTTTTATGGTCCTGTTTGATTGTACCGGGTTTATATAGTTAATGGTTTTATCGGGTATTTATCGCGTACCGAATTTGACTGAAATCGTTTTAAGTCATTCAAGATCTATCATTATTGTTACGTTTCTAGAATGACTGAATTAATTTTCTGAAAAAAACTTGTCAGTTTCCGAAAATCGTCAACTTTTGAACAATTTCGAAGTTTAATGTGAATGTTTTTCGTTTGTACCCGTTCGTACATTCCAGATTGAACTGAAATCGTGTTAAGTGATTTAAGATCTATCATTATTGTTACGTTTCTAGAATGACTGAATTAATTTTCTGAAAAAAACTTGTCAGTTTCCGAAAATCGTCAACTTTTGAACAATTTCGAAGTTTCATGTGAATGTTTTTCGTTTGTACCCGTTCGTACCTTCCAGATTGAACTGAAATCGTGTTAAGTGATTCAAGATCTATCATTATTGTTACGTTTCTAGAATGACTGAATTAATTTTCTGAAAAAAACTTGTCAGTTTCCGAAAATCGTCAACTTTTGAACAATTTCGAAGTTTCATGTGAATTTTTTTCGTTTGTACCCGTTTGTACCTCTCAGATTTGGCTTAAAACACGTTAGTTAGTTCAAGGCCTTTCATAGTTGGTGCCTATCCAGAACCTCACGTATGATTTTCTCAAGAAACTTTCTCAATTATCCAAAAACGGGAACTTTTCATCAATTTCGGAGATTCAAGTAATTTTTTTTCGTTTGTACCCGGTCATAACTTCCAGATTTGGCTGAAATCACGTTGGCTGGTTCAAGAACTATCATTGTTGGTGCCTTTCTGGAATCTGAGCTGAAATTTTCTCAAGAAACCTGGTCAGTTTCCGAAAACGTCAACTTGTGAACAATTTTGAAATATCAAGTCTTAGTGTTGCGTTTGTACTCATCTGTTACTTTCAGATTTGCCTGAAAACCACTTAAATAATTCAGGATTTATCTTAACATGTCAGTTTTAAGCCCTGTTTTTAAGATGTTCTGAAAAAACTTTGTCAATTTACAAAACATGTCTATTTTTGAACATATTTTCAGGTTTATATCCATGTGTTTCGTTTGTTTCCTCCTGAAATCTGTGACTACACGTTTATTATGTTGCCAGTTTCAAGGTCTGACGGTATCTGTGCCTTAATACTACGAAATATTAAATACCGAGATAAAATAATTCATATTACACACTAAAGTCATAATCGACTATTGAAAAACCTCCCCCTCCCCATAACTTTTACCCCCTTAGGGTACAAACGAAAATTTTGTCGGTACAATCGGGTACAAACCCGGTACAATCAAACAGGACCATAAAAAGATAGATATCTCAAAGTCGGTTGCTAGGTTCACACAGCTCAACTAAGACGCATTTTATCTTAGTTGGCGTCAAAATAGTTGGAATCTTAAATATCTCATTCAATACAAACAAGAATACATGGTAGCTGCGACATATCGAATTTGTTTAAAACAAAAAATATGCACATCATTGACATATCAATGCTCTAAGTGAAAATAAATATTCACTTTGTCATATTAAACATTTATTTGCACGGGGTTAGCAAACAACTTTGTTGCATTTAATCTCTGAATTAAATTAAATAACTACACTTTATAAGACCAATTCATTACTTGGCAGAAGGAGCTATTACGATTTAACTAAGTACTCATAGTCACAGAAGACAAGATCGTGTCAGGCTCATATGGATTCATGATGCTGATCACATTAGACAAGATCATAATCAATGTTAACATTTTTTTTTCAGTGTACTCATATTATAAAGCCGAACGTTTGTAAACAGTGTTTTTTTTTGTTACCTAGGATCTCTTATACTACTGAATAGATCAGGATGAAATTTGGCGTACATTTAGAACATATCTCATATATTACTAGCGACCCGCCCCGACTTCGTGCGGGAGCAATGCTGATACGGACTTTTTTGTAGACCTTTTTAACTCTACTATATTATGTATGTATTATACGTATAAAATTTCCCCTAGAATCACTCTACCTATTTCAAAAAAACTGCATCGAATCTGTGGCGTAGTTTTAAAGATCTAAGTATATGTACATAGGGACAGACAGCAGGAAGTCGCTGTTTGTACCCCGGTTCAAAACAGCATAAAGCTGAGACTGATCCGTTTTGGCTCACCTCGGCAGCACTGGCACACCCAGGTACTTGTCACAAGTAAGCTAGGTTAGTGTGCATATTCTACTTATATAAATTTTTAGAATTAAGTCGAGATCCTAGGTCCGTGGGGTACCGAGTCTCTTCGAAAAATTATCTGAGAGTCTGGTTGAAGCGACGCGTGACCCGAGAGCTGTTTAGTATTTGGCACAGCGCATCGGCATTGCCATACAGCGGGGCAATGCAGCCAGCAGCGTAGCGAGGACGCTTCCGGCTGGTATTGATATGGATCATTTGAGTTACCTGTAGAATATGGGTCCCAGAGAATACACACATAAAACATGAATTGCATCATATGCCAACAACAAATAGGGAGAAGAGAGATATTATCATGTTACCAATGCCAAGGCACCACCATTATACCTGCATGAACATGACATCAGCCACATACATGGAAAACAAACATCTTTTCATGAACTCTTGGAGATGCCCTACATGCGAAAATAGGGATCATATGCGAAATAGTAACGATAAAACACCAATGCAAAAAATACAACAATTGGAACTCAATGAAACTACAATGTCGGTGGACGATTCTGACTTGCATGAAAAAAGCCCGCACAAAAATACACTAGAATCAAGCACACAAAGCGTAGCGGAACTAAAGTATGACAATACTATAACCATCGATATACTTAAACAGATCCTAGATTCAACACTAGAAGAAAAATTGGATATGCAAAAATGCAATATCCTAACAGAAATAAAATCAACATTTCAATCAGAAATCAAGAATGCGATACACAATATACGCAAAGAATTTACACAAAACACAGAAAAATTACACACGGAACAAACAAAAATAAGAGAAGAAATATGTAAACTACACAAGAAAATTGAAAAACAAGAAACGACCAACAATAAAGAAAAAATCGAAAATCAACACACTCTACAAATTATAGACGAAAAAATAAAAAAAATAAATAAAATAAATAATAAAACAATTGGACAAGGAAAAAGAATTACTGAAAAATCAAATAAATAAAATCGAACTCATGACAGCAGCAACATCAACTCCATCAGAATCTAAACAAGAAAACAAAATCGTAATTTATGGACTTCGCGAAACCTACCATGAGCATAAATTAGACCTAGAATACCGAGTCATTGACCTATTTCTGCACACCATGAACGTAGATCTTACTGGCCACATCGATGAAATATCAAGAATAGGTAATAGAGGATCACAAAGACCAATACAAATAGAATTTATAGGCAAGCGAATGGTCAAATATCTACTGAACAACGCACGATGCCTGCGGTCTACCGGTATTTACATTTCAGAATTCCTTGGAAAAAACGCACTCGAAGAAAAACGTCAAAATAAAAGATCATCTTACCATATCCAGCGACAAAGCCAGAACGCACGATCGTCGTACAAATCTTTAGCAACCTCCCAAAGGGTTTCACTTCCAGAAGATGCCACACAACACACATCACTGGACACAAATAACTTCGACACACAATTTACGACGCAGCACAAAAATTCCTTTCGCCGCTAAACTAAGAAACAACACCAAAATAAAAAACACTTCACCTACAACAATCAAGGTATTATTTCAGAATATGCAAAGCATAAATAATAAATTACATGTACTACAATCATTCCTGGATAGCCATTCAGATTTCACAGCGCTATGCATTACCGAAACTTGGCTTAGTCAAGAAAAACAACAACTCGTAAAGATAAGCGGTTACGACCTTGTGTCATCATACTGCCGGCAAAACTACCTGGGAGGCGGAGTGTGCATACTATTAAATAACAACTTAGAATGCATTCAATGTGAGGATATTATGGATATGTCTGTTGAGTACGTAATCGAAATAAGTGCAATTTCAATAACTAAACTAAATCTATTAATCATCACTTTATATTGGAATAATAATAAACAAAACATTTTCTACACACAATTATCAAAACTTCTTAAAATTCTGAGAAAAAAATATCGTTCTATGAATATTGTTATAGGAGGAGATTTTAATGTAAATGTATTTATCCATTCAGAATCTAAACAATTGATCAATTTAATGAACGAATATAATTTCCGTCAGCTAATCAACGAACCCACTCGTGTCACGATAACAAAATCATCATGTATTGATTTATTATTTACGAACTTCGACAAGGGAATCATAGATACTACAGTTATAGATTATGGATTTTCAGATCACAAGGGTGTTGTCGCAAAAATAAACATAATGGGATACCTCTCAACTAAAACTAAAACATGGAAAACAGAAAAACGGATATTTAATACGAAAAATATAGAAAATTTTAAAAAAGAATTGGAAAAGATAGATTGGTTAAACATTATTAATCCCGATAAATCGATAAACGATAATTATAATTCATTCACTGAACAGTTAACACAAATTTTAAACAAACACATTCCTAAAAAAATCATATCAATAGACAAAACAAAAAAATTAACGTGGCTAACTCACGGCATAAAAAAATCCTGTAAAAACAAAAGAAACCTTAACATATTAGTAACATACAGTAAAAACAACATATTAAGAAAATACCAAAAAAAATATAATAAAATACTCAAAAAAACAATTTATACCTCAAAAAAGCTTCAATACATAAAAGAAATGAAAAACGCAGAAAACAAATCTAAAACAATGTGGAGAATTATAAAAGAACGCACAAATAAGGCCAACAAAAAGCCGAGAGAAAACATTAAATTGAATATCCATAATAAGCTAACGTCCGACCCTACCGAAGTTGCAAACGAGTTGAACGAATTCTTTGCGTCTGTCGGGCGATCCAACAATACAAGCGGCCGGCCGCAGGTTACCAACACCAACGATAACACAATGTTTTTAAGCCCAATAGAACCAAAAGAACTATACAATAGTATACGAAACTTAAAAAGTAAGTATAGTTCAGGCATAGATGAGCTCCCACCAGTCCTAATCAAAAAATGCGCTAAAGAATTGACACTTCCCTACTATTTATTGATCAATCAATCATTTAAAGAAGGAGTATTCCCAGATCAGCTAAAAATATCTATAATTAGACCTTTACATAAAAAAGCATGCAAGCACGATAAAAACAATTACCGGCCGATAGCACTGCTACCTACATCATCCAAAATTTTCGAGAAAATGATGCAAAAACGGCTCAATACATTCTGCGAAAAATACAACGTATATGATGACTCACAACATGGATTTAGAAAAAACCGATCAACCACATTAGCCGTATACAAATATGTAAACAAAATTTTAGAAATAATTAATGACAAAAAATATGCAATTGGGATTCTTCTCGACATGAGCAAAGCTTACGACAAAGTACAATATAACATACTGCTAGATAAGTTATTTGGGATTGGAGTGAGAGGCATAACTCACGATTGGTTCACCTCATACTTGAAAACCGCAAACAATTTGTAGAACTAGAAAACCATGACCATCAAACAAGTTTTATAAAAATGACGAGATCAAAAATTATCGAAACAAATAATTCAATCCCGCAGGGTAGCGTTCTCGGAAGTATACTATTTTTAATCTACATTAATGACTTACCTAAAATATTAACCAACCCATGTATTCTTTTTGCTGATGATATATCACTCTTGACATCATGTAAAACGGACATTAATTTAAATCAAAATAAAACTGACATTCTTAATCGCGTTTCTCTCTGCATGGCCCAACATAATTTAGACATAAACTACAAAAAAACAAAAATAATGCAATACAGACCATATCAGAAAAAACCCCTTGACATAAATTATTCATACCATAACATTTATCTAGAATGCGTAAATAATTTTACCCTGTTAGGTATAGTCATTGACTCGCATATGAATTGGAAAGGTCACGTAAAAAAGATAACGAGCAAGCTATCAAGCTTTATCTACGCTCTAAAAGAAATAAAAAAGCAACAAACCTTAAAACAGCCTTGGCAAGCTATTACGCATTTGCATTCTCACACTTCAATTATGCTATTCTGCTTTGGGGGAACAGTACAGACGCTATCGACGTGTTTACCTACCAAAAGAAGTGTATACGTATTTTAGCAAACATAAAAGAACCGCGTGACGATGAAGCCGAAAGCTGTAGGCCACACTTTTGTGAACTGAAAATTCTAACACTAACATCAGTGTATATCCTAGAAGCTTGTAAATTCGTAAGAAAATACCCAGAATATTTTATAAAGAAAATTGACATACCTAGACGATACGTAAACAGACATAATCATAATAAACTTGTAATACCTGACTCAAAACTAAATATTCATAATACAGGCCCAAATAAAATGGCGGCAAAAATTTACAATAAGATACCTGACGATTTAAAAGATACATCCGACATTAATTTTAATAGACAACTAAAGAATATGCTACTTAAAAAATGTTATTATACACTTAGTGAATTTTTTAATGATAATCTTTAATAATGTGACAGTAAATAATTGAATGTTAACTTTAGTACCCATCTTCTCAATTTGCTACACCCTGACTGGGTACATAATTATAAGATACCAACTAAGAGTGATAGAATAGTGAAATATTCATGTACCTACCTATAATTATGGACGCAATAAATGAAATATGAAATATGAGAATCCCTACGTGATAATTTCAAAGAAATAAATATAATGACCATGTATGCATGTATAATTTGACAAATTATAAATAAAATGTTTATCTGTTTATCATGTCAATCAATGTATCAAATCAATGTACCATGTCAATATATTTATGAAAACTTGTTGTACACTCATAGAAGTAAAAATCAGTTCCCTAAAAATTTTGATAAACAAAACTTTAATACCAGAAATAAACATAAACTCGCTGTGCCCACAACTAGGCTACACAAAATTAATGTATCTTTTAAAGGGCAATGTATACGCTTCTACAACAAAACTCCTAGTGAGTTGCAAAAATTATCAGTAAATAAATTCAAACAAATTGTCAAAACCTTGTTTTGCAAAAAGATTACTATAAAATATCAAATTATCTAGAAGATAAAAAAGCTTTGAACGGGTTTTGCTCCAACTCGAAAAATAACAAATAACAGGCTAAATGTTTCTTCGTCGCTTCTTTACTTTAGTCTACATACCGAAGCGACAGAAATCAAAAATATCACTTTATTTCCGTGTCAGTGTATAGTTTTATAATTTGACCTTTTCTAAGTGTACATTTATTGTATTTATGGAAATAAAGAGTTTTTGATTTTGATTTTGATTTTAATTGCTTGCAACAGTTTGCAGTTAAATTGTTGCAATTGTAAATACTAGTTCTAATTTATTTGAATTATTTTTTTGTAATTTTCTTTGTGAATAAAGGCTTCTGCCCTTAAAAACGTGTACCTACTCATAAGTTTTAATTTTAATTTGGTTTTTATATACCTACCTACTTCGCTATGTTTGATTGTATATTGTGCTGTCCACTTGTGAAGCAAATAAACCATCTATCTTTGTAGAGATGTCAAAAAGATGCGTGCGAAGCCGCGGGCTGATGCTAGTAAATAATAAATAATGGAGGGTACATTGATTAGTCCAATGCAAGAACGATAGCTCCAGACGTAGTTATTTATTTTATTTATTTATTTATTTATATATTTAATTCGGATTGCCATCAGCTTAACTAAATACAATAGAAATTAAAATAGATACAGAAAGCTAATAATGGGCATTCACTAACAGAATTATAATAAACTACTTAAGTGCAAACACTAAAAATTTTCCGTCGACAATTGCGTAACTACATAATGAAGCAATAAAATTATTACCTATATTATAATTATTATTATTAGCCGAGTTCATCCCACTGCTGGGCAAAGGCCAAAAAAAAATACCAATTTAAATTAAAAACAAAAAAACACAATAATTATTTAATACACAATAATGTTTTAAATTATAATAAATAGTAATGGCAAAGTAAAGCAGGTTCTACCTTTAGTTCGATTGTATGAAAATAGCATTGACCAAAAAGCACTTAAAATGTTTCCTGTCGCCAGAACTAGCTCAATTGCGCGCTTTGTCAACTACAACCGAGTTATAAACCCTTGTTATCGGATAGTTCGTATTATATTACCGGTGTGGCCGGGTCGGCATGTTTTGGCTGCATCTAGCCATTTTTAAAGTGCGCGAGTCCCACTCGCTCTTGATTGTTCTATGCTTTCCTATAAAAGTCTACTGTAGTACTGTTAACGAAAGAAACGTAGCTTAGCTAACTAAGCTTATCTCTCTTTCGTTACGTTAGTTCAGTAGTATTTCTACTTCTACTCCTGCGCTTACGGTTTGCAACTCAAAATTGATTAAGGCTTCTCTAGGCATCTCGGTTCTAAAATTTCTTTAGCGGCGGGCTTACGAAGATTGGGTTTCTCTTTGTCAACACATACATACTGCTCATGACTTAAATAGATGGAGTCTCTGACAGATAAATTTTGTTTCATACTCACAATAAATTGGTAGGAGAGAAAATGGAGATTAAGCTTGTACAAGCATTGAGAGGCCTATATTTTTCAATTGAAGCCCTATTTTCTCTCACACCAAGTTTTTGGGAGTATGAATCAAATTTTATCTGTCAGAGACTCACAGATGAATAGTGTTAGAAATAAGTATTAAAAATAGCCAAAAACCATTACCCAAGCTGGCAACTCTCCATTACGCGGGCAGTCGCAGCTAATAGAGTAATGCACACTAACCGCACTTCACAAACAAAATCTGTGGCCTTTAATGAAATTGCGGGCTTCCGTGTGTTTACTAATTGAGGCTTAAAAGGTTTTGGTTTGTGTCCGTAGTGTACTTTATATTTAGACCCTGTATAAGATTCATTAAAATATTTATTAAACTCGATGCTGTTTACCTACTTCGTACACTCTACGCCACGTAGAGGCTCTACGTAAAATCGTAGAAGGTCTACGCGCCGTAGAGCGTCTACGAACAAACGTCGTTAAGTAGCAAACTTTTCAACAATAAAATTAAACCACCGAAAAAACTGAAAAGTATAAAATAATAAACTATTTTTATTTAACCTTGCGTGTTTACGATTTTTTTATTCCAGTGCCGGTGACGCACTTGGTGCTTCCACCGTGAAATGTACGTGGCATCCGGCAAGACATAATGAAAATCGTGGTGGCATTGAAAGTATTAAACTAAAGTAAGTGAACCTAAGCATATATTTTTGTAATTATTTTTAGTTTTTAATTCACCATATCAATCACCCCCTGTTTTCCTACCCTAAGGGTTGGATTTTTTTTCCAAATTTATATGGTACCAACTTCGGGGTATGTACTCTTTCCAATAAAAAAATAATTATCAAAATCGAACTACTCTGTACAAAGTTTTACGTGGTCATACAAAAAAAAATATATTATGCGTCGACTTCAGAGTCTCCTCCGTTTTTCGTCGGTTAAAAATAATACAAAATGTATTTATAGACATCCAATGCAAATAATTAAGAAAATAAAAATCACCCAAAGGGAAAAGTTCCTATATAAAAAATAATTTGCTAACGGAGAAAGTAATTCACTTTTCCTTTGTTCGCAAAATGCCCTGAAATCATAATTTCGGCGTTGAATTATCATAATTATGTTAATTACTTAAACAACATAATTCCCTCATTTACCCGCTATGCACGTGCTCATATAACTCACAACTCGTTTTAGCTGAGTCTGGGTTATTGCGAAATTATGGTAATTAGTACCTACGTCTGAGGAAAGTTACGACTCAGGAGAAATTTGTCTTTTGTGGAAGCTTTGGCTTGCTCATTCACTCACGTGGTAGCTGGATAATTAATCTTATTCATTAGCTGCATAGTATTTAATAGTAATAAATAATGTTGGACAATTTCACACAGCATTATCTAGCCCCAAGCCAAGCAGAGCTTGTGTTATGGGTACTAGATAACTGATATACTTAATACAATACACTACATAGATAGATATTTATAGCTGCTATATTAATAGCTGTGTGGTGCCGGCTTAGAATTAGCAACACCCCAACTCTTCCCGCGGGTGTCATAAGAGGCGACTAAGGAATATCCACCGGGGGCGAGGAGCAGCGCCCCTGCAGAACAATTCTACCACCGAACTGCGATCCCTAACCCGCATGCCTAGCG
Source organism: Eupithecia subumbrata (assembly GCA_949316285.1). NCBI lineage: Eukaryota > Metazoa > Arthropoda > Insecta > Lepidoptera > Geometridae > Eupithecia > Eupithecia subumbrata. Next base: position 2,342,442 of record OX438627.1, on the reverse strand, counting down.
TGGGGATTATGGGCACCCCCCATGAGATAAAAGCCGATGAGGCGCTTATCAGGGGGAGGCCTGCGTCCAGCAGTGGACCAATACAGGCTGTTGAGGTGAGATACTATTTTGCCATCAAGAGAAACATTTTTCATCTGTTCAGCCGTTAAGTAGTGTAAACACAAAATCACTTCAGTTTTTATAATTTTAGTATATTTCTGTATTATTTTAGTAAATTTAATTAGATAGATAGAGATAGATAGATAGAGATAGATAATACTTTTATTCATCAATATAGAAAACTAATTTTACATAGAAACATGTAGAGAACTTATCGCTTGAAGCGATTTATTCCAGGCAACCAAAACGAGACGGGAGAAAAATGAAGCATGGCGGTGCTACTTAACATAAATCGAAACTATTTATACTAATACACATAATACCTACTAAACCTAAGTAAGTAACCTTTTAAAAGTTTTTTTTTATTTAACATTTTGTTTTCAATGTTCAGATAACTTAGATTTCGGTTCGTTTCATACATTTAACGCCTTGCAATCACCTACCTGATACTCAGAGGAACTACTTTTCATACTATGAGGGCGATCAAATAAACTCATACGAACTCGGTTTTAGTTTGCCAATGACTTTGTAAACTAAAACCTGATCTGCGAAAGACTGCACACATGTATACATATACAAAATCATTATTTTCAAAATTCAAGATACAAAACAAGGCAGGTGTCCGTGGTTTCTGTTTTAGTTTAATTTAAACTGTATTACAGATAACCAGTCTCCCCTCCTACTTTCTAAATTAAATTAAGAAATAAGCAGGAAATAATATCCTAATTACAACACTACACAATTCTTACTATCTAAAATAAAAGGTTCAACTACAGTTAAATTATCTAATGTGGTTGAGACTATGACTAAATACAAAATATGTGTGTCGAACAATATAATAATAAAATGTTCAGCTCAATAACTATCATAATTATTAACTAAGGAAAGGTTAAACTAACTAAGCAAACATAAACTTTTTAGTTTAATCTTTAATAAGGATTTCTAATTGGTCATAGTCGAGCATCTTTAACCAATTCATAATTATTGGTTTTCGCGTGACGTAAGCTGTCTTGTATCGCCAAATTTTTGATAAAGATTATTGTATAAAGTCGGCGCCGTGCAAGGTAGCTGTTGCTACGGTCACAGATATTATAATACTATTACGGTGTTGCTATAAAAACTGTCCTTTATCATTACGTTTTTTTAATATAATATCAAAATTATCGTATCATATCATAAGCATTTACTTACATACACATAATTTACTCCAAAACCGTCTTAAAGCAGATTTATTCAAACAATTTACAATTTCCATAAAGGCGTCTCTAATAACTAGCTCAAGACAAATTGAGCTAGAGCCAGCTCACTTCAGTCCAAGTTGACGCCAGTAACAAATTACACCATTTCAGTTATCAAGGGACTGCTATAGAAGTATAGCAGTCTGTTTGAGATTATTAGAACTACGGAAATAATGAAAGAGTAGAGTCATTTGACGACTTCTCTGGCGCAGTGGATGACAGTCCGTTTGGAGAGTCTATACTAATATTATAAAGAGGAAAGATTATGAAAATTACAATAAAATAAATAAATTAGAACTAGTATTTACAATAGAAAGGATTGAGCTAACTGCAGATTGTTGCAAACAATCTACAGTTAAGAAACATGAAAAATTTGATTGTTTGTTTGTTTGTTTGTATTGAATAGGCTCCGAAACTACTGGACCGATTTGAAAAATTATTTTACCATTGGAAGCCCACATTATTCTTGATGAACAAAGACTACTTTTTACCGCGGGAAAATGCTTCATTCCTACGGGAAAACGGGTAATAGGACAACGGATAGTAAGAATGCAGCTAGTCATTTATAAAAGTCGCACGCTTTGTTTCCATGGAAACGTTTAATGTTTATTTCTATCCCATGGCAAATGATTTATGGGATAAGCCTATGTTTCATTTCAGGATTAGAATTACCTGTAAGTATCCAAAATTTCAGCCCGATCCGGTCCGTAGTTTTGGCGTGAAGAGATAGCAAACATCCATACATCCAAAGATATTAGTGTGATAAAGTAAAATAATACTAAGAAATTATATCTTCAATCTTTTAAATATGTAAGAGAAGTCGAAAGTTTGCAGAAATGTGTGCTAGGACGCTAAAACTACTGAACAGCCTATCCATTGATTTTTCGAATCTATTTGGTTTAAGCTAAATAATACATAATTTTTAATTATTATTCTGTGAAGCGATTCTTTGAGATTTTTTTTTGTGAGTATCATCTGTAAAAATACTAAACACCAAAATTCTCACAAGTAGCTCAGATTTTAATCACGAAATAAAAAATTCTGTTAAAGAGAAATTTTAACATGATTTCAACTTCAAAAAAAATATACAAAACCCTGACTGAATCAGATTTTTTTTTTAAATGGGCAGTACTGAACATGAATCAAAGCCTTTGTACATTGAAGCAAAGCTAATAAAAACTCAACTGGGATCCTATAGTAAGTCAATCAATTTTTGATTATTCAATCAGGAGACAGTAATGACGTGACCTGCACGCCATCATTGATTATTCATTAGTACCAACCGAGTGCTCGCTGAGTCGGGATAAAGGTCAGTACGAGTACCTTACCTATGCGTAAAAGGTGGTAAAAGGTAACGGTGAAGCCCTTTTCACATAGAAACGGTTACAGCACGGTTGCCGTTCCGTGTAAAGTAGAAATGTATGATAATAATAATATAATAAATCATATATATTTTTAAACTTGGAACAGTTACAGATTTAACTTATTCTACGGTCCATAATAATGTTTACAATTATTATCAAACATAAAATATAAAACATGATTAATAACACGAGAATTACTATTGTGTAATGGGTTAACTACAAACTTCGTTTTTGTTGGAAGATGACCAACCAAACACCTCTCCCCTCCCCCTTATTAAGCGACGAAACGTTGGTGTTCTTCTAACAAAAATAAGATTCGTAGCTAACCCGCTTACATTCATAATGAATTTCTCAAACAACGAAAGTTTTTATAAAATACAGATTCAACTAACGAAATGCCAGCGATTCATAAACCAAACTTTTATAAGAATAAGCCTTTTAAAAACAAAGGTAAAGAGGATATAGAGCAAAATACACTCACGAGCCTTATATATATAATTAGTAAGAGCTTTGAAATATTAGCATTCAACTTTTACAGTCAGCGAAAATGCTCTGCCTATTTAAATATTTCTGCAAACCAACCCGAACCCTACCTATAGAGGATAAGTATTAGAATTGAAAAAGCAGAGTCGGAAAATCCGTGCCGTATCGTATGTGATAATTTTGCTAGGATGTGTACGTACGCCATTTATGGCGCACTTACTTTTGCACACGGGTTCGTTCACATGGAACTTGCAAAACCCTATAATTGCTCCCTTTAATTGTGTAGCTAAAATATTACTAAAAACAAACCCGTATTTTCGAAGGCCCGCAGTTTAAAATTCATTTTTATCTCAGTATAATGATAGTACTTTACTTACCTGAGGCGTCCTATATAATAGAGTCACATAGATTTAAGAACCATAATAACTGTTACTAACTTGCATTGTGTGAACTCATGTTGGATGCCCTATATAAATAAATAAATAAAAATAAATAAATGAAGGTAAAAGCAAATGTTTCTATAAGGACTTCTATCCTATCTTATCGAAAGAACAAAGGTTTTTATCCAAAGTTGTTCAGTTAAAAGTTAGTAGGTAATAATCGCCGAGCTTTTTATCCACTTTCCGGATCAGAAGTCGTTTTTGTTCAATATTCTCCGATCAACTTTTATCAGAATCTGTATTTTATAATTAGATCAGTAATTTTGTGATACAATTTTCTCTGCCGTTTCTCAATCAAGTTGTTCGAAATAAAAAAGTCTTGAGACTTTGTTTCCGTCGGAATTTTCTGTTTCCGGTAGAAAATATAATATAAAGGGAATAAAAGAAAGGTAAACGTTTTTTTATGCATTTTCCTGTTTGTTTAATTGGGAAGAAAAAACCTTTTCATCCCCCCATCTCGGAAAGAGTATTTTTGCTCTTCGATATCTGAGTGCAAAAGCCGTTTTTATCCGCTAGAGAATAAAGTAAAATTGAATTTAGAACATCGTGTGCACTACGTTTGTGATTCAAAACCTATTTACTTCAACCACCATGGTGCCGAATATATCATACAATCTTTTTTAATTTGTTAAAAAGACTTGGAACCTTCTTGGTGTACTTTTTATTTAATTTGCTTTGCGCGCGCCATTTTCTTTTTTTGCATTTAAAGGTGGGATGAAAATTACGTGTTACACTCGAGTGCAAAGACTTATTACCTCGTGCTCTTTTGATTCCCTCGCTAATGCTCAGGATTCTAATTTTTTAATTTCACGAGCGTAATCCTTCGATTGCTCGGTCATCAAAATTGAGCACGCGGTTATAAAGCCACTTTTCACTCTTGTACAACAAATTACTATTCTTACCCTTAAACTTTATAGTTCTAAGTGACTGTATCACCATAATCATCGAAACCCTGGATTACCACAGTTGGGTGCAAGCTTCCACTCGCTTTCACCATATCACCTCTGCTGTGGTACTCGCATCCAAGTATGTCCTGTGATGATAATATCGTCAACCCATCTTGCGAGACGACCCGGATAAAGTTTCTTAAGTCTTTATATTGTTACCAAGGGACCTTCAAAATGAATTATCGAAAATCCATACGTTTAGAATAGCAAGGCGTTGAAGCATGCAAATCGTGTAGGCTGTAGGTATCTATCGAACCATCCAAAGCGTTGTGTGGTGAAACCCTACCTAACACTTTCATGGTCCAAGACGCACATGTTGGTCAGCGCCATCATGGGGCGGGGGCAGTGAATGCGTTAAGGAACTCATGACACCGATAAGTACAATCAACAAAAATCCCTGAAAATCGTCTTTTTCAAAAACTGGAAGCTAAAAAATTACAGGGTTTCTTATAAAGTTGATCCGTTGAGTATAAATTCTGTCATTCATTTGACATTTCTTACAATAACTGTCGCTTTCAGACATCAGCTGCCATTTCTTACCTCAGAAAAACGATCCTATGGAACTGCCGTTAATGTTCAATTTGACACGGAAGCAATAATGGACTACCAGTCTCTTTCTCACAACAGTGATTTTACGTTATGAAAAAGCATACACACTCTTTTTGTCAGCGCCCTCTTCCTGGTTTCGATGACATTTGCGCCATATTAGTCTACGGTTTTGTTTACATGTGAGGAGATGTCATTGTGAGATATTTATGTTTTCCCCGTGTTTTCGACTTATTTATTGAGCCAAACTGTGATATTAATTGAAGATCATATAGATGAGGTACCATGAAGTGTTCTGTAGCATGCTGTGGCCTATGCCAAAGCAAAAACAGACCGAATCTAACCTTTCACCGGCAAGTGGCTAACATTTTGTTAAACTGTTGTCTTTTGTATAGTGTATTTGATATAAAGTGTATAAAAACCTGTTATTTTGAATCATCTTTGTTGTGAGCTGTAGAAACCCGCAATATTCTCAATATTTCATTCACATCGAAAACATAAAAATCGTTGCTAGTGTCGAACATCATCGAACATCGAACGATATCGATAAATTAGGTAAGGTCTGTAGTCACATATATATATTGCAGGGTTTGTTGCAAGGAAACTGTCACGAAATTTAAAATGTTCAGTCTGTGAGTCATTGTTGCGTGGAGACTCTCAAATTTATTCAAAGTCATTAATTACATACAAAACACACGGGGGCCTTATTTATCCTTCGAAAGAACTAGAGAAAATCTGTCTGAAAACCGAGAAGATACTAAAAAGTAATTTCAGGAAAATTAACAATGAAAAATATTATCTCCACACATATTCCTTATTAATAGAGAACATTGAAGAATGTTCGAAAATATTCTCTTCCGACTCCAGCGAACATGATTCAAAGCATCAACTTTTATTAATTAAATCAGTTGTAAAAACTTATCTTGACATAAGATTCAGATATTTCGGTAAAAAGACAACAGAAAGAAATTCTTTTAGGAACTATTTTAACCCTTAATTAACTTCCTGAGTCCCTGGGACTCACATCAAAATTTCAAACTTCCATAATTGTAACATTTGAGCGGCTAGATTCCCCCCCGTCTCAGTACCTTCCTGCAGTGTCGCGGGCTACGCGGAGGCGAGAGGACGAATGCCGGCACTGCGTATTTGGTGAGTTATTGCGTCGAGTGAGTCCCAAGGACTCATACAAGTGAATTGTGCTATATATTTTTTTATTTGTTTCAATTTTCGAATGTTGCTTATTTGTCGTTATTATTGATATAAATTATATTTTTTATATGCTTATAACATATATGCTTATAATATATGTGCCACTACAAAAAAAGAACAAAGACTGCATATCTATGCACCAAATGTCTGAAACCAATATGTTTGACCTGCTCGAAAAAGGTATGCCGACGTTGCCTGTAAGCAGTGCCAAAACCCATTGCACCTTTTATTTTTTTGTATTGGAGCATACATTACTGTTTTATTATTATTAATTTGTATATCTTTGACAGTCCAAAAACATAAAAACATATATAAGTTACGAATATTTCATAGTTTTGTAGAGGTTTTAAAATACCTTTGTTTTTTGAGACTGATAAAATTAGTTTCTTTAATTTTTAAGAGGATCTCTGAAGTCTGTCCAGTTTTGATACTTTTTCCTAGTGCCTTAATAAATATTTAATATGAATAATAAAAAAAAAAAATTAAAAAAAATTGTTTTATTTGAGAATATCACGCTTAGAAAATATATGAGTCCCACTGACTCATACAAGTTAATTACGTTAGTAAATTTCACGAAGTTAATCAAGGGTTAATAAGATTATTTTATTTCGCAATGAATAACATTATTTCTTATCTGGTAGGTACCTTACATTACTTTTTTCAGAAAAAAAGTATGATTGTTTTTTTTTTTAATTTTATCTTTGAAAATAAATGATTGTATAAAAATTTATTGTGTTTGTTGTTTACCTATGATAGTTATTAAAACATATTCTGCTCTTGCTTCACCTCCGGTAAACCCTCGGATCCAGCTCTGATTCTGAAAATGAGGGTTTCCTTCGATTTCTCCGGGATTCCACTATCCGATCCTGACTTGGTTCAATGGCACTACCTCAGAAATGCGCTCTTCATAACATAGTATAAAACAAAGTCGCTTCCCGCTGTCTGTCTGTCCTTCCCTATGTATGCTTAAATCTTTAAAACTACGCAACGGATTTTGATGCGGTTTTTTTAAATAGATAGAGTGATTCAAGAGGAAGGTTTATATGTAGGTATATTACATGTATAATATAGTAGAGGCACACTGACAATTTTAGAGGTTTCCGTGCGAAGCCGGGGCGGGTCGCTGGTATGATATAAATGTAAATATATTTTCCCGTCGCCTATTAGTAGTTTGTCCTGACCTTACTTTACAGTGGCGCCAACTGATGAGCACAAAATGGTAGCCCTCGATTAAAAAGACAAGCTCGTCCATCGATATAATGTTATCGACTAGGTAGACGAACAAGTGAACATCCCTAATCCGCCATGTTTGTCAACCGATTTGTTTACTTAGGTATCCAGGCAAAGTACATGCTTAGGGCAGTTCCATAGGATCGTTTTTCTGAGTTTCTTACATAAGATGTTATTTTGTCAATATCTGACATCACCTGTCATTTTGTACATCACCTGTCATTTTTGACATAGCTGTCATATTTAGCATCCACCGTCATTCAAAAACGAATGAAACGATTTCTACTATTTGATTGTAATTTTCTTTGTGAATATTGAAACAAACAATGAATACGAAATGTAAACTATTTTGGATAAGTACTTAGTAATAATTGGACGAACTGCGTATGGATTCTTGACGAACCGCTTATTGGACTGAAAGCGATTTGAACGAATCGTTTTTTTTTAATATTAGCTAACAAATGAACCAAAAGCGTAATTGATAAAGCTGCATTGAAAATCCTAAAATTTGTGTGCCTACCATCCACTCAGCCAAAACAGCTTACTCCAAATTACCAATAAAAACAATCATTTGCGTATTAGCCAGCTGCTGAGCGGAAGTATTTTTCATCAAGATAACGAAGGGAGGGGAAATTTCTCATCTCCGTCTAATGGTAGCCTAATGAGGACAGGTATGTGACACAGAAAACATAGTAAGGGCCGGAATGTACTGGGATAATATTAGAGGCGCATTCTAGGATTGTGATTAAATCGGGAACTATACGGACAGTCAAAAAAAATCATGCATAATTTTAGTCTTACATTTTTATTATACAAAATTAATGTTTTTTTTTCGGGTTTTCAAAAATTATCTGAGCGTCTGGTCGAAGCGACGCGTGACCCGAGAGCTGGTCAGTATCTGACACAGCGCATCAGCATTGCCATACAGCGGGGCAATGCAGCCAGCGTCTTGAGGACGCTTCCGACTGGTATTGATATGGATCAGTTGAGCTACCCGTAGATTGTTTGCAACAGTCTTCAGTTAGCTCAATTGTTTCAATTGTTTATACTAATTTTAATGTAATATTATAATTTTCTTTGTGAATAAAGGCTTCTGCTATTTTATGTTACTTTTATAAGTTTCATTGTTTGCATGTAATATAATTAATAAGTGTCATTCATGTTTTCGCCTTTCTTAGTAATAATTAAATAAATTACTAAATGGGATCGTCTTTATAACTTACAAAGAAAAAAATTGGAAGTTCCATGTTTGGTTGTGTGTATGTTTTTAGGGTTTCGAGATCGAAGATCGGTTTCGAAACTTTTATGGTCTCGCTTTGTTTGTCCTTTTTTCCCTCCTCAATAATTAGCAACTACCACAGCTATCAACTTGAAATTTAATTTAAGATAAGATTCGTGCGCCTGTACAGATTTAAAGAAAAAAATAAAATATAAATGAAAAATTAAAATTATTTTTTTCCATACAAATTGTTATGTCGAAATTTTAAAAGAGACTTACAAATACAAGTGGGGTATCAAATGAAAGGTTTGTACATTTCAAAATAGTTTTAGAAATTTCTCTAAATTTTATACCTTCAGAAAGAAAATTATAATATAATTAGTATTTACAATTGAAACAATTGAGCTAACTGCAGACTGTTGCAAACAATCTACAGGTAGCTCAACTGATCCATATCAATACCAGTCGGAAGCGTCCCCAAGACGCTGGCTGCATTGCCCCGCTGTATGGCAATGCTGATGCGCTGTGCCAGATACTGACCAGCTCTCGGGTCACGCGTCGCTTCGACCAGACGCTCAGATAATTTTTTGAAAACCCGAAGAGCCTCGGTACCCCACGGACCTAGGGTCTCGACTCCAAGAGGAGCAAATGTGTAGGCTCTGTCGAGACCTGCATATTTGCGCCTCTTGAGATCTTCGGCCAAATCTGCCGCCGCGCCTGCCCTCACGGATGTCCTCGGAAGATGGGAAGGCGCAAATGTGTCGACGCATGTAGCATCCCACACAATGGGCCTCCCCAACTCCCATGGGACTAGTGTCATACCGTCGGGCCTTTTACCATCGTCACGTAACAGACCATTCGGTTCGAGAATAGCTGGTACGTTAGCGGTGACAAAGGCCCGCCGGATGATGTCGTTAAGGCTGGCGTGGCGAGATATCCGACCGGCTGCCCTAGTACACGATAATCCGTGATGACCTTCAGATATATTTATCCCGCAAAACTCGACACTGAAACCAAAACAATCAAATTATATGTAACATAGGTTTTGGAAGTAAATCTCGATTGTGATCATTTTCAATATCGAATAAACGGATTGTTATAAAAAAACTAAAAACGGGAACTATCTGGGGATCATTTCCTACACAATAGAAAAAAGAATCATCAAAATCGGTGTACAAATTGAGAACATGCATAAAATAATTTGATTTATTTGAAAACACTAAAAGCTGCCTTCGAATCCCATAATTTTACAGTGTTACTAAGTTTTTCGGGACAATTACTAATCCTTCGGGAATAAAACTTTTCATCATCAGCATATATTAGTCCACAGCTGGACATAGGCATCCCCTAATGAGCGCCATAGCGCCCTGTCCTCAGCTTGCCGCATCCAGCATCTGTCTGCAGTCTTTCGCAGATCGTCATCCCACCTGGCCGTCGTCCTACACTACGTTTGCCGAGTCGCGGTCTCCACTCAAGAACACGTTTACCCCAGCGGTTGTCGGTTCTTCGCGAGATATGGCCGGCCCACTGCCACTTCTGCTTGCTAATTGAGCTTTGTCGATAACTTTGGTTCTCTGTCGGATGTATTCGTAAAAACTTTTATTTGAAAACTTTTATTGGTCCCTTAAAGGGATCATTCTCACATACTATCCTACTAATATTATAAAGCCTATAGTTTGTGAAATCTGAATTTTTGTTACCTAGGATTTCCAAAACTACAAAACGTTCACGATGAATGGCGTACATTTAGAGCAAAGCCTAACTTAGCTACTAGGCTACTTATTATACCGAAAATACGCGTGTGAAGCCGCGGGCAAAAGCTAGTAGTACTTGATAAATTTATCAACGAAATAATTTTTTATATCAGTCCAAAATTGACGGATAAATCAAAGAACATACATACAGCCGTACCTCCTCCTTTTTTGAATTCGGTTAATGGCTCCAGAGTCTCAAAATATCCTACCAAATCATTGTTTAGCGTTTACATTTCTTTTGTAAATTATTAGCTACATAAATTATCTCTTGGCAAAATAAGTAAGCTTTCCAAATTATGACGGAAATTTTCCCAATTTATGTTGGCGGGAAAAATCAGGGGATGATGTAAACTGGTATTTATGTTCGTTCATCTTCTCTTCGTGTAAATTAAATAGGACGACAAAAATGTTGAGTAAATTGGGATTTAAATCTTCTTCTCCATCGTATTCTTCATTAGGTACTGAAGAGCGTGCCTGTGTTGTAAAGTCTTCGTTGAGGAGTTGACCAGTACCTTCCAAGCCACCGTCTTCGGCTTGTCAGAGTGCAGTGGTCACTGGGAGACCCGTGATATCCTTCCCTATATTATCAGACCAGCGCGGCTAAATGATCGGCCTGTGGTCTTTTCCCATACACTTTGCCTACCACAGCAAATTTTTGCGTACATATATCTTCCAAGCACGGGAAATGCTATGTTATTTTGCCTCTTGTTTTGACATAATATTTTCATAATAATTTTGCCATAATCTTGTAAACAGAGGAAGTGTCACTTATTGCAATTGCCATTGGGGTTATTCATTATTGTGTATTATTTAAATGTGCTGCTTGTTCGCATTCTTTAATACAATTTTGAAGTAGATCATTTAGTTAAAAAACTGGAGTAAAACGGAACGTTAGTATTTTATTTTTATATTCTGTCTGTTATAATAGCCGCTATCTCGGCGGTTATGATCAGAATTTACATTTAGATGGGCCGTTCCAGCCATCTACGCTGGCTACCGGAATCCTTTTCACTCCAAATATTTACTTTTCTATCCCGTTACTGAATTTGAATTGGGAGAGTGTTGGAATCAACACGGATTCCGGCTGAATCGTACTTATGAATTTAAAATAATAGATATGAGGAAAATACATAGAAGAGGCAAGGTTTCCTTTGCCCTAGACTTGGTTCGGTGGTGTAGTGCTTTTTTTAAACGACTTTGAAAAATGGAGCTGATGTTTATGGTTTAATCGGGTATTTATTTACCTTTTGTTATTATTTCCCCTAGTTAATACTAATAATATTAATAATACCCGATTAAGCCATCAACTATGTTATGAAACTGCTGTGATGTCTTTTCACCGATATCAACGTCAATTGTGGGCCATTTTGATGATTGTTTTGGTAATGCAAAGAAAATTATCCCGGGATAGTCCTTTACAATTGGTATCTTCGAGAGATTACCTACTATTTGTCTCGCAATATTTAAAGAGAAGTGTTAATTTATAAAAAATTCGAAGTCTGACATAGTTTTTTTAATACAACAAATTATATGTCATATTTGGCGTCTGCTGGTAGTTTTGAGTTTCTTTGGTTTTGTCACTTGCTGCTTGAACGCATATTCTAGGTTAATAATTGAGTTAGGCTTATGACTATCATTGATAGTCATAAGATAGGCATACCTAAGCCTAACTCAAATTAAAACCAGTCATGATATAAGTAACCTTTTTCCACTTTACATTTTGTTTATAGGATAAAAACAAGTTTAGGTAGGTATTAAAAATCAGAAGGTAGCGTCTTCTGAACCGGCGCGCCGGATGGCAATGGCAACTCTTCCACTCTTTCTCGACAAAACTGACAATTACGCCTGACCAACGAACGGTTGGACTGCCTCTTCATGTGACGTTTGCTTCTTGTATTATTTTGAAGCATTTGTCAATCAACAATATTCTATTCCATTCTCCCGGTGCACCGCACACCTGCCTCTCTAATGCGATTGTTCCGCACTATGCAAGTCTGATAAGCCTGCTCTCTGCAAGTCTAATGTATTTAGACTCAGACGATATGGATATACGGCTGAAGAGATACTTATAAATGTCTAAGGTAATCTAGATACCTAGTAGGTATCTATAGATTACCTTAGATATACGTACGTATTGACAATAACGTTATGGCTTCGCTGAAAATACGTATTATATTTCAGATATACCTAATATCTGAAATCTTAAGCGTGTTTTCAGCGAAGCCATAACGTTATTGTCAAATCACGTCAAGGTGTATTTTTAACCCTAAAAACCTAATTCGACCTATTTAGAGAAGTAAGTAGAGATAAACCATTCTAAAAATGCACGCCGAGCTATGATGTTTTGTGGAGGGGTCGTGCATTCATTACGGATGTAAGCGGGTTAACTACGAACCTTGTTTGTGTTGGAAGAACACCAAGGTTTCATCCCTCATATCCGTAATGAATTCATCAAACTACGATCGTTTTTATCGTAAAAGGGGCGTGCATTTTTAGAATTTTTTATCTCTACCTCAAAATCGGTGAAAAGACTTTAAAGTACTTACCTCCTGCATTCATCATTTTTGTGACTTTTGAACTAATTAAACGTTTCTCTCACGACAGTCGTCTAAATAGAAACCTACGGTTTAGGCGAACTTTCGCCCACTAGGTAGGTACGCCCAAAGGTCGTGTCCTAAAAATACTAAGTTAGCAACACTGTCGATTATAGACGACATTTTTATTGCTTGGAACGGGCACTGTAGTGGCGAAAAATTAAAATGACCCAGTGAAAAAATGAAAATGAAAAATGTTTATTATTACATCTTAATCTTATACACTAAACAGCTAAAGTTATCCGTGCAACATACCTATAATATACGTTTAAGAAGATACGCTTTACCATGGCGAAAAACATCTACCGATCCGCGCACTAGGCGTAGCCTGTATCGCGTGGATCTGAAAAACAATTTTCAGCAAAATAAATCCTCAGCTAAAGGCATGTTATTAATTATTACATAATTAGGTTTGCTTACAATTTAGTTTTTTTTTATCCAGCTAAAGTACTTACAAAAATTAAAATTTTATACACAATAATTTAGCTAAAAGAATGAAGATTAGAAATAGATTATGGTAAAGAAAGATCACTAAACTGTCTTTACTAGTAGACTTTCAGTGGCTTCACGTCAGCCCTTATTCGGATTAGTTTTCTGGCAGCCATCTCGATGAACATTAATCGTTCTGTAATCAGCCTAGGCATTTAACTGAATGGGGCCGCTTAATTTACCGCCTAGCCAGTTGTTGCGGACGGTTACCAGGATTGGCCTGATACGCCCTGGGAAAGTATCCCACTTAAATTCGACGCGCGTTGTCCTTTTCCTTCCGCTGCTGGTAGACGCACGCCGCCACGCACCCCTGAATGCGTACTGTTCGTGTGGTACAATATCCTAACTTCACTTTTCCTTCCTAATGGGGGCTTCAACTAGCTTCGAAATAAAACACTGATCCAATCTTGAAACTTGATCCGGGTTTCGGCTTATTCCCTACCACTACTTGCTGGCTTCGTTTTCTTGCTGACTACTTCTTGCCTCTCCGGAGGCTAGGCTGCGACTGCGAGTGCCGGCCCCACGCTTATATTTATATGGTCGTGTTTTACCGCTCAGACGCCGGCGTAATTTTGACCTACTTTCTATCGAGTTTTGCCTAAGCCGAAACCTTTAGATCTTTATTTATTTATTATTTCCTTACAAAAACCCTTATAAATTAAGTTTATTATATAGTAAAAACACTCCTTCTTATTATAAAACCTTCCTATCTAGGTATTAAAAGGTAGTAAAAAAGTTCTAAGCCTAAAACCTACAAAAATTTACTTAGGAACATTTTTTCTTACACAAATATTGCAACTGATTCTAATAATTTAAGCTATACACTATTCCTTAAGCCTAAGCCTTGCTCCTAAGGGTGTTTTTATCGTAAAATTTTATTAAATAAAACAATACCACACTAAAATTTTATATAACTTAAAACAAAATAACAAAGCTAACCAAGTTCAGATTTAAAACTTATTTTACGTAATTATCCTTTCGTATCGCCGACATTCTCCCCCTCGTGCGTCGCACCATCCTCCAGACTCGGCGATCCCTCTGGCACCAACAGCACCACTCTCGAACTGGGTCTGCGCAGTACTCCTCCTCTGGTCTCGACGTCGACGATTCGGGTACGCCCATCCGGTCCAGGGTATACTTGCTGGATTCTTCCGCGTGGCCACGTGCATCTTGGTAGGGTGTGGTCGACGATCAGCACGATGTCTCCAACTCGTAGGTCTATGGCGCTGGTCCTCTTCAAATTCTTTCTCGGCAGCAGAGTGGGCAGGTATTCTCGCAGCCAGCGTTGCCAGAAGTGGTCGGCAAGCCGCTGCGCAGCCTTCCAGGTGTGTCTGCCCACGAGCTCGTGGTCCTCGAAGTTGCCGATACTCGCAGCGCCGCAGGAACGCCCGAGGAGGAAGTGGTTTGGAGTCAGCGCTTCCTCCTCAAGGCTCTCGGAGAGGTGGGTGAGAGGCCGGGAGTTGACAATGTGCTCGGCCTCTAGCAGGAGGGTGTGGAGTACCTCCTCTCGTGGATGCTTCTCGTAGAGTGTGGCGTCTAGTGCGGTTTTGATGGATCGCACCAGACGCTCCCATGCACCGCCCATGTTTGGTGCACCAGGGGGAATGAACTTCCATTTCACGCCGATCTTTTCCGCTTCTGAGACGAGGTCTTCTTTTTTCATTTGGTCTACAGCTTCCCTGAGTTCCTTATTCGCGCCGACGAAGTTGGTCCCATTGTCCGTGTATATGTTCTTTGGCATTCCTCTTCTTGCAGCGAATCTTCGTAGTGCCATGATCATGCTGTCTGTGGAGAGAGAGGGAGCAAGCTCAATGTGCACAGCTCGAGTTGTTAAGCATGTGAACAGAGCGCCCCATCTCTTCTCATGGCGTCTTCCTACGGTGATCGTCATTGGGCCGAAGTAATCTATTCCGGTGCAGGTAAAAGGTGGATTACTGTGCATCAGCCTCTCAGCAGGTAAGTTGCCTGTCGGTAGCTCGTGGGGTTTCGCCTTCCGTGTCTTGCACCATTGGCATTGATGTTGAACCGCCTTGATCGCCGACCTCAGTCCCAGCACCCAGAAGCGTTGCCTTATCTCGTTCATGACCGTAGCGTGATTCCCATGGACGAAGCGGCGGTGGAACTCTTCTATGATGAGTCGCGTCGTCTTGTCCTTACTATCGAGCACAATAGGTCGCTTGTAGTCCCTTGTGATGCCTTGTATTGCGTCGATTCTTCCTTTCAGCCGCAGTAGTCCATCTTCCAGTGTCACGTCGAGTCTTCTCAATTTGCTGTCGCCTTGTACTGGTCTTCCTTGCTGAAGACACCTGATGTCTTCTCTGAAGCTTCTTTCTTGACTATTCTTCAGCAGTAGAGTTTCAGCTTGCTCTAGTAGATCTGCTTCTAACGGTATGTGGTTAACCGCTTTTCTTGAAGATGGAGGTCTTCGCGTGATGGCTTTCTTTGGTTTCCTTTTCGTTTTCCTCCAATCGGGGTCTGCTTGGCTGACGTTGACTTTCTCCTTTCTCCTGCAGAGTTTGATGAACTGCAGTACTCTCGCTGTGGCTCGTAATAACCTCTTCCACGATGAAAACCTTGCTGGATCTGGTGATGGATGCGTGAAGCCCGTTGCTGCTGTGATGTCCGCCGTCTTCTCCTCGCCGGTGGTTTCCTTTTTGAAAGTTCTCGTCGCAGGCCAGTAAACTTCTTCATTCTTCAAAAAGTCCGGCCCGGCGTACCATCGGTGATTGCAGTTGAAGTCTTCTGGAACGTCACGTGTTGCATCATCTGCAGGGTTTTGCGTTGTGGGGACCCATCTCCAGTCTTGAGGTTTGGTGAGATCTTCTATCTCAGCCAGTCGATGGGCCACGAATGTCTTGAAGGTTCTTGGGTCCGTCTTGATCCAAGAAAGCACGATGCTGGAGTCCGACCAGAATGTCTTCTTTGTCACCTTCAGCTCCATCTCTTCCTTGATTGAATGCGCTAGTCTGCTTCCTAGGAGAGCCGCCTGCAGCTCAAGCCTTGGGATGGAAACTGGCTTCAATGGAGTTACTCGTGCTTTTGCTGCTATCAAGCTGACATGGTAGATTCCGCCTTGGTCTTCCGTCCTCCAATAGACTGTAGCTGCATACGCTGTCTCGCTGGCATCCGTGAAGGTGTGCAGCTCCCCCTCGGTGCGATGTGGCGTCAGACATCTCGGGACCTGTAAGTCTTGAAGCAACTTCATCTTCTCCAAGTAGGTCTTCCATGCTGCGTACTCTTTTGCCTCGATCTCTTCATCCCAGCCGACGCCGCTTCGCCAGATGCCTTGAAGTAGCTTCTTGCCTTGGATGAGAACTGGTGATGCCAACCCCAGTGGGTCGAAGGTCGACATCACGGCGCTGGTGACTTCTCTCTTTGTGGGCACTTGGAGCCCCTTGGCTATTTCTTCTGGCGTGTTCCGGAGGTTTGCTCTGAAGCCGATGGAGTCCCGTTCCGTGAACCAGCGTAGTCCCAGAGTCTTCTCCTCTTTCTCGCCGAGGTCCACTTCTGTTCTCTCTGTTGCTTCAGTCTTCAATCCTTGTAGCAGCTCTGGTTGGTTTGATGCCCAACCTCTGAGTTCGAAGCCCGCTTTCTTGTGTATGAAGTTCACTTGCGCTGTCACTCTGCGGAACTCTTCTTCTGAATGGAAGCTGTGAAGATAGTCGTCCATGTAATGGTTCAGCTCGATTGCCTTTGCCGCCTCTGGATGTTGTCCCTTGTAGTCCGCTGCATTTCTGTTCTTCACGTAGATTGCTGTGCTTGGAGATGATGTTGCGCCGAAAATGACTGATGTCATCCTGTACTTCTTCGGCTGTACGTCACGACGATCTCCTCGCCACAGGAACCTCAGGCTGTCTCGATCCTCCGGTCTGATGCGAACTTGCAGGAACATCTCCTTGATGTCGGCTGCCACTGCGAGGGGTCCTTGCCGAAACCTCAGCAGAACTCCGAAGAGTGACTGGAGCAGATCTGGTCCTGGCAGTAGAGCGTCGTTGAGGCTTCTTCCTTTGGACTTGGCTGCAGCATCGAACACGATCCTTATCTTCTTTTTCAAGGGGTGAACCACTGAGAAATGCGGCAGGTACCACATCTTCTTGGACTCTTCTTGTCCATCTGGTGCTTCTTCTGCGTAATTGCTTTCGATAAGATGTTGGATCTGCTTGTCGTACTCCGTTTTTAACCGCAGATCTTTGTCGATTTTTCTTTCGATGTTGAAGAGGCGGTTCCTAGCAGAAGTGTAGCTTTCCGGCATCGGCTCCTTTTCATTCTTCCATAGGAGTCCAGCTTCGAAACGCCCATCTTCCAGTCTTCTGCAGGTTTTCTCCAGGATGGCGAGTGCTCTTCCTTCAGAGTCCGTCGTTGGTCTTCTGGGTAGCACACCGAGCGCTTCAATGGCGAAGTGGTCCTTGATAGCCTGGTGCATCTCCTCTTCTGGTGTACTGATGTGTAGGCACGTGTTGAGAAAATGCACTGGTCTTGCACCCCCGATGTCTGTCCCATGGAGCACCCATCCAAGTCCTGTTCTGGATGCGACCGGTTCACCTGGTTTTCCTTTTCTTATTTCTTGAGTCACGATTAGCTCCCAATTGTCTTGCCCGATGAGCAGCTGCGGTGACTCCCCTTCGTAGTGTAGATCTTCGGCGATCTTTTGCAGATGTGGATATTCTTGTATCTTCTTCTTGTCCAGGAACTGTGGAGTAAGCTTCAAGTCGTCGATGGTCCGGACTCTCTTCAAGGTCTTGCATTGTCCTTGATGAACCCCTTTCAGCACGAGGTCCAGCACCTGTGAGTCCTTCTTCTTGATGAGCTTGCCTCCTACTGTTTCGATGACCAACTCTTCCTTGTTTCCACGAGCGCCGATTTCTTCTGCCACCTCCTTGTCTAGAAGTGACACTGTTGACCCTTCGTCCATGAGGGCCAATATCTTCTTGGATGCCTTTGACCCGAAGACTTCTACTGGAACGATCTTCAGGTAGGCCCTTGCGTTGTTGACTGTGTTCACTGATCCAGTGACGCCTGATGCCTCTGGTGATGCTTCCATCTTTGATGCTTCCATCTTTGATGCTTCTTCACCGGAGGTCCTTTCTTCTGACTCGACGTGCAGTAGGTGATGATGCCACCTTTTGCACTCTTTGCATGACGGCTTCCTGCAGCTCTCCTTCCTATGTTTTCCTTGAAGGCACTTGAAGCAGACGCGACTTTTCTTGACGGCTGCCCAACGGTCTTGAACCGACGCTTTCAGGAACTTCTGGCATTCCATGAGGAAGTGTTCGCCCTCGCACATGGGGCAAATTTTCTCTGCCTTCCTCTGGTCCTTTTCCTTTGTAGAGTGTACCGCTTGTCTGGTCCTCTTGAAGCCGCCGCTTTTGTCCTCAGATGTTGCGAAAGCCCCGCACTTATCCGCTTCCATGTTCAGGAACTTGGAGACCAGTGTCAGGTCCGAGAACTCGCCTTCTTCTGATGCCGCAGTGAAGTCGTACCAACGGAACTTGAGAACAGTTGGCATCTTTTCCACGATTTGCTTCACTATCTCCGGTGAATGCAGGTACTGTGGCTTCTTCAGTCCCTTGATTGCTGCCACGCTGTTGTTGATTTGACTCGCGAAGATGCAAATGTCCCTTGGGTTCTCCGTGATCTTCGACAGTGCTCTGACTTTGTCAAGTTCGGCCAGTACCAGCGCGTCAGGTCTTCCAAATCTTCTTTTGAGGGCTTCCATTACTTCCACCGGGGAGGCTTCGGAGTACAGCAGACTCTTGATAGCTTCTCTTGCGTTGCCCTTCAGTGCTCTTCTTAGTCGAGCCATGTTCTGGACATTGTTGAACATCGGTGCTGTATCGGCGTAGACAACCTTGAACGCCAACCACTCGCTGCTGTTCCCGTCGAAGTAAGGTAGCTCGTGGATGTAGTTAGGCTGTGATGCTGAGCCTCTTCCTCCTGCGAAAGTTTCCTTCAAGGCTGTTGTCAGCGCTTGTATCTCGATCATGGCCCCTCTTGAAGAGTTCTCTTAGGCTTTACCCCCTGGGGGTCTTCCGGGGCACTTTGATTTCGTTGCTCCGGTTCATCCTTGTTTTTCTCCAGCACGGATGTTTGGATCCAGCTCTGCACCTGTGCTGTCCTTTCTTCTTGTTCTTCCTGGTCTTCACCCACGGAGTCTTCGTCTTCACATTGTGCCAGCTCCAATCTGACACGGGCCAGCTTCGTTGCAGCCTGGGCTTGCTTCAGCTCCCGGCGCGCCAATTCCTCCTTGGCTTCCAGCTCGCGTCTTCTGGCTGAAGAACTCGTGGTCTTCGTGGACCGGGCTCGACGACTGACCTCCTTTGGTTTCAGGGTCGCGGCTGAACCATCTTGGCCCTTTTCTTTGGCATTTTCTGAGGTCTTCTTGGCCGTCTTCTGGGCTGCTTCTTTATTTTGTCCCTTCCCGGACGCAGCCGTGGTCGCAGTAGCCTCCGAAGTAATAGTTGTTTCCGTTGTTGCAGTAGCTCCCGTGCTAGTTGTACCTTCCGTCGTCGTTGTACCCGTGTAAGAGTCCGAGGTAGTCCCCATGGTTCCCGATGATCCTGATTCTGTCGCAGACGTGACCGCTTCTGACCCTGATGTTCCTTCCGTATCTTCTTTCGACATCGTCTCCAAGAGACGGGACACAGGGTGTGAGGGGCCATCCTTCTGCGACCTGGTGTTCATCGGCATCTCGAGTCTTCTATTCTTCCGGGTCCTTCCTCTTGAATCTTCTAACTTCTAGCAGGGATCCGGCTCGAAGGACCAACTGTTGCGGACGGTTACCAGGATTGGCCTGATACGCCCTGGGAAAGTATCCCACTTAAATTCGACGCGCGTTGTCCTTTTCCTTCCGCTGCTGGTAGACGCACGCCGCCACGCACCCCTGAATGCGTACTGTTCGTGTGGTACAATATCCTAACTTCACTTTTCCTTCCTAATGGGGGCTTCAACTAGCTTCGAAATAAAACACTGATCCAATCTTGAAACTTGATCCGGGTTTCGGCTTATTCCCTACCACTACTTGCTGGCTTCGTTTTCTTGCTGACTACTTCTTGCCTCTCCGGAGGCTAGGCTGCGACTGCGAGTGCCGGCCCCACGCTTATATTTATATGGTCGTGTTTTACCGCTCAGACGCCGGCGTAATTTTGACCTACTTTCTATCGAGTTTTGCCTAAGCCGAAACCTTTAGATCTTTATTTATTTATTATTTCCTTACAAAAACCCTTATAAATTAAGTTTATTATATAGTAAAAACACTCCTTCTTATTATAAAACCTTCCTATCTAGGTATTAAAAGGTAGTAAAAAAGTTCTAAGCCTAAAACCTACAAAAATTTACTTAGGAACATTTTTTCTTACACAAATATTGCAACTGATTCTAATAATTTAAGCTATACACTATTCCTTAAGCCTAAGCCTTGCTCCTAAGGGTGTTTTTATCGTAAAATTTTATTAAATAAAACAATACCACACTAAAATTTTATATAACTTAAAACAAAATAACAAAGCTAACCAAGTTCAGATTTAAATCTTATTTTACGTAATTATCCTTTCGTATCGCCGACACCAGTAGTCGTTCAACAAACGGGCTGACTGATCGATCCGGCGGCGGCGACATAATATCTAAGCTGCAATTGAATCTTTTCCAAGATTACCTCAAATGGGTCATTCAAATCTCGCACCTGTACCCGCTAAGAGCGGAGTCCTTTGCCACAAAAGCGCCTTTGTCGTGCGAGCCGTATATTTGCTTCTTATCGCGAGGCCATTGTACTGACTTCTTTTGTTGCAATTTGTATTTCACTGGCTAAGAAATTCACTATTTTGTTGCACCAATTTAACAACCACATGTTAAAGTGTGTCTTCTCACGAAAACATGAGTGCCTCTGTAAAACAGTTAAATAAATAGGATTAAAATCGAATGTACTTATCCCTCGAGTCTAGTTAATTTATTTACTAGCATACCTACTACAGATTTATCGATTGAACAATTCGAGCTTCTGTTCGACAAAACTGTTTCCCTCATGAGATTTTGTAGAGTTTGAGTTTTTAAAGTAGTTTGAGTTCGAACAAACCTATCTGAAATATCTACGGTACTAATAGAACAATTCGAGCTTCTGTTCAACGTAATTCTTTCCCTGATGAGATTTTGTAGAGTTTGAGTTTTTAAAGTAGTTTGAGTTCGAACAAACCTACCTGAAATCTCTACGGTACTAATAGAACAATTCGAGCTTCTGTTCAACGAAACTCTTTCCCTGATGAGATTTTGCAGAGTTTGAGTTTTTAAAGTAGTTTGAGTTCGAACAAACCTACCTGAAATCTCTACGGTACTAATAGAACAATTCGAGCTGCTGTTCAACGTAATTCTTTCCCTGATGAGATTTTGTAGAGTTTGAGTTTTTAAAGTAGTTTGAGTTCGAACAAAACTACCTGAAATCTCTACGGCCCACTAATGGCAAAACGAATGGTACCTTTATCTACCTAGCCCTAGGCAATTGATAGAATAATTTCAGATACCTATCAATATAATTACGAGAAGGTAGATAGATCCACTGGGAATTTCAGTAATTAACTAGTTCGGCCCATTGAGTCTAAATTAGATTTAACATGTTATGTGCTAAGGAGGAATAGATGGGATACCTTGTTATACCTATTCCGCCGTGAGGTGCCGGCTTAGAATTTACACTACCCCAACTCTTCCCGCGGGTGTCGTAAGAGGCGACTAAGGGATATCCAGATATTCAATATAAATAAATAATGCTGGACAATCTACACAGCATCATCTAGCCCCAAGCTAAGCAGAGCTTGTATTATGAGTACTAGATAACTGATATACGTAGTATATATATATATCATCCCAAAAACAAGGTTAAAGGTGAAACTTTTTACAAAGAATGTGATGAAGGAAAACAAGGAGAATACAAACATCTGCAGAAAAGAGAAGTTTGTAAAAGTGAACAAATTGAATTCGGAATACCCTAAAGTTTCGGTAGTGAGTTTCGTGACGCGACTCCAATAAGGAAGGAAACTAACTTGCCCACAATTTTCGGTGGCCACTGAATGCCAATGAAGTGGTTATTGGTCATGTTACTAATATTAGTTATTAAGAAAGTAGTTTGTATTTCATACGATGACCATAACTTTATTGATGGAAAACGTGGACACTTTTAGTACTTTTACCTGAAATTATCTTTTGGTCAATCTTCATAGGGTATATTTTCAGTGAGCAACATAGTGGAGCGGATTTTGAAAGCTAACAAAGTAAATTATACGCATAACTTAATTTAGGTATTGATTCGCCACAGGTGCATAAGACACACTAGGATTCGTCAATTTACTAAATGTATGGGTTGCCGGTTGACACTAGAAAAACAACAAACCAATTCTAGATACGCGCTCCTTGATTTTAGGCAGATAACAACATTAAAACAATCTTATTAACTATTTAGGTACTTACAATTAACATTAAATAGTTAGTGGTCAAACGTAAAATGGCTCCCTGCCCCAGCATTAATAGGCATAATAGGCAGCATATTAGGTAACTACAATTTACAAATGTAGAACTTGACCTTTCTGGACAGCGGCGCACTAAACGATGGATGTCTACGTGTTTCCTTCGCTCCAATGTTTCCTTCGCTGTGGCTATACGAGTGGTAATAAAATTCAAATCACAAAAACATTAACAATACAGTCCGTGCCAGCAGTGAGTTAAAACTCGATGTAGAGAACTTGGTTTGTACAAAATAAAAGTAAAGAGAGTTTTATTTTGCTAAAACATAAGTAATACATTTTTAGAAAATAAACTATTGCCAGTATGTTTACAGAATGTAACTATAATAATAATAATAATTGAATTTATTTATTCAGATAATTCTGCTATCCGTTGTGTTAGTTGGCTTTTATCTAGGGGTTAGTACTTAAAACTAATTATTGTCATTTGGACTAACTTGTACATTAGAGGACAGTCAAATTTTTCAGCAATCGCGGTTAGGATACTATTGCCACTCACGGGGGTTCTGCTGAGTAGGGAGGCCGACTTCTTTCGCCAGATGGCATCGAAGGTGTCGGTGTGTGCCTGGGCGAACATGGCCGAGGCACTGCAGAATCGCGGTAGTCGCAACAGCAACCTGAACACTCTCTCTTTAATATTAAGAATATTAATTATTTTTCTTGCACTTTGTCAACATTTGAAGATGCTGGACGAAGAGAAATTATTTTCTCCCATGATCCACCCAGGTGAAACACGTGGGACGGTTGTGTGTCATAGTAATCCCCGATTAAAAGATTAAGAGCCGAGTTCAACAACAGATGGTTAAATTTTAAACAGTTATTTTTACGGTTTTGACACCAGTTTTCATACATTCAACGTCAACGTTAACCGACAAAGCAGCCTAATTGTGCGATTATCTATTGGTGAACACAGACTAATCTATACTAATATTATAAAGAGGAAAGATTTGATTCTTTGTTTGTTTGTATTGAATAGGCTCCGAAACTACTGGACCGATTTGAAAATTCTTTTACCATTAGAAGCCCACATTATTCCCGATGAATATAGACTACTTTTTAACGCGGGAAAATGCTTCATTCTACGGGAAAACGGGTAATAGGACATCGGGTAGTGAGAATGCAGCTAGTGTTCAATAAAATTACAATTAATAGAAACAAATTTATTAATATTGCTATTTTAAAACTACAAGAGCCGATCGAATTTTACGAGGGTAGAAACATATTATACAGGGTGTAACAAAAATAAGTAACCAAACTTTCAGGTGGGGTGTAGAATCGAACACTGAATTCAGGAAAAATATTAAAAAAAAAACCCGTCCTTTAGTTTTCGAAAAATAAAATAAATACGGAATTTTCACTACATTACGCAAACGACTGATGCACGTGTTTATTTGACATTAAAATATGATTAAAAGGTCTACGTACCTTGTGTACACCTTTTTAGCAGATAAACATCTTTTTGCGGGGGGCACCCACGACCGGACACGCGATATCGCAGCAGCGCGCGCGGCGGCGGGCTGCACGTGTTGTAGTTATGTAGGAAGCTAGCCAATTCATTCCAATTTTCCCATTTCAATTTTCATCTCGTGGTATTCAATATCTGAATAACGCATACGAGCCATTTTTACGCACAAAAACCGATAAGCGCCGCCGCGACCTTCACCTTGCGCTTGCAATGATGCAACTAAACGGCCATTGACCCTATGATAACATTTCTGTGGTGTGACAGTTTGACAAAACTAACAATAAGCCTAGCATTGGGTGAACATTCGCATGAACTAAGTTTGTATACCTATCTCGCTCTCGCGCGCTAAAAGTTTGTCCCTTTTCTTGTCTCAATCTGGTGCTTCGGAAATGCAAATTGTAACAACCTTTTATGGGGTTCATTGTTAGTTACTCACCGTGTTTTTAAAGGTCAATGTGAAGGTAGGTACCTACTTAGGTAGTCAACGATATTTTTTTAAATTCCAAATAGACACATGTATTATAGTCTATTGCCTAATGTTGTGAAAATTTCGTACCTATTTATTAAATTTTTCGAAAACTAAAGGGCGGGATTTTTTTTCAATATTTTTCCTGAATTCAGTGTTCGATTCTACACCCCACCTGAAAGTTTGGTTACTTATTTTTGTTACACCCTGTATATAAAAGGCATTTAGAGTTTTGAAAAATTCGTTTGTTTTTCTAACAAAAAGCCGAAAGTTTACAGCGACTCCAGTTCATCTCTTGGTGACTTAAGTCCGTAAATACACGGTAAAAACCGTGAAACTGTACGCTAGTCTAGTGAATAGTTATTCAAACTAGGTACTCTACTGTGAATTGTCCAGTATGGAAACGCTTAAAAGTGGTTTCTATCCCATGGGAACTGATTTATGGGAATAAAAATGAGCCTATGTTTGATTCCAGGATTAGAATTACCTGTATTATGCAAAATTTCAGCCCGATCGGTCTAGTAGTTTTGGTGTAAAGAGGTAACAAACATCCATCCATCCAAACTTTCGCATTTATAATACTAGTTTATGCCCGCGGCTTCGCACGCGTTGTTCCTATGGAAATGTTTAAAGATGATTTCTATCCCATGGGAATTGATTTATGGGATAAAAGTAGCCTATGTTTGATTCCAGGATTAGAATCACCTGTATACAAAATTTCAGCCCGATCCCTTCAGTAGTTTTGGCGTGAAGAGGTAACAAACATCCATCCATCCATCCAAACTTTCGCATTTATAATATTAGTGTGACTTATTTATTTCCATCTATTTCTGTTTACATCTGTCAATAAGATCTGCTTCACTATAAACCTACATTCTCGATTTCTTTTTTTTTTGAGCTGCTCTCAGGACGATTATTCCAAAATCCAAATTCCGCAAACACACTTACCCAAGATCTCCAAACAAATGACACATTTAGGTAATGAAATATACCCCATTTCCATTAGTATGATATATTTGAGGGTGACACGTAGCATATTTAAGCAAATTTGTTCGGGCTGGCTAAACCCGAGGGATAGGAGCTCGTCGAGAATCGGTTATGTAAGATTCAACCAATTTACTGGGCAAATTTAGTTTAAACCAGCTAAAACATCCAACATGCACGAAATCACCTATGGCCTACCAAGGCTTGGTAGGCCAGCAGAGGCCGCATTTTTGTGATTTTTAAAATCTTCTGAGACTTATAGTGAGAAAATAGTGTTTAAAATTCTGAAAAAAAGTATATATTATTTCAGGATCTAGTCTAGTCAAAGTCGCATTTAGTTACAAAATCTAATGAACTTCACTCGAAAGAAAAAAATTCCCAAAGTTACCCCTTTTTCTAATGTTTTTTTCTATAGGACTATGACTAGCGAACTACACACTTTTTTTGTACTCAACTAAAGACACTTAATATTTCAAAACAAATTCGAGTTTGACTTGATAAAATGATTTTCTTAATCACCATGTTTTATTAACTACAAAAAACACGAGCGCGGCGGCTTGGCAGGCGCGCGTTTTCCCTTACACCTACTGCTGCAGGACTAGGCCTTAATTCAAAAATATTCGTGAGTGTATCACTCACTCTATTTTCTCTCCGCATTGGTTCATTATTAACAGATTTCAAACTAGAAGTAGTTTCTATGTTCGGCTGTATGTTTGTTTTTTAACCCCCGACGCAAAAAGAGAGGGGTGTTATAAGTTTATCGTGTCAGTCTGTGTATCTGTCTGTGGTATCGTAGCTCCCAAACGTATGAACCGATTTTCGTTTAGTTTTTTTTTGTGTCATAGATAATTTTATCCCGAGTGTTCTTAGCCTAGTTTCATAAAATCTGTCGGGGGGGTTTTTAAAAATTTAAATTTTGTACTTGTTTTTTAACCGAGTTTGTATTTTTATTTATTATTTGTAATCAAAATGCAG
Organism: Eupithecia subumbrata; assembly: GCA_949316285.1. Classification (NCBI taxonomy): domain Eukaryota; kingdom Metazoa; phylum Arthropoda; class Insecta; order Lepidoptera; family Geometridae; genus Eupithecia; species Eupithecia subumbrata. The sequence goes on along the minus strand of OX438627.1, from coordinate 2,315,437 downwards.
CCAATGAGCGGCAAAAATAGTAGGATCGAAACATTGACGAATCATTGCATAAGTAATATTAATTTATTAATAATAGGTACCTGTGCACAAACATCTATACATCTTTGCATAGGTAATATAAATCCATTAGTAATGTGCAATTACAATCCCTAATCAGCCAATTACATTGGCATTCCAATTGAACTACGTCAATACGATATTCTGTGATCCATGACAAACAAGATCCGTCAAGTGCGAGTGTTACTCGCGCGCGAGGGTTTCGAACGTTTATCAATTATTTAATTATTTTATTAGCTTTATTAATTTAGGCTACTTTATACCGCGGGAAAATGCTTAATTCCTACAGGAAAACGGGTAGTGGGACAACGTGTAGTATGAATATAGCTAGTTAGAGTAAGTAATAAACTTGAGCATTGATATTGTAAGAATAAACTACTGCTACTAACTGCAAGAGATAAGAGGGGAACCTAACGGGTTTGCTTCTCTAACTAGGCCTAGTAATCTCTCAGTAATCACGGGATCCCAATGGTAAAAAATCAGAATTACATAAAATTCACCATTTTTTCTTCGATAAAAACATGAAAGTGCACTGTTTCGAGATCACATATGAACCCAAAGCATGAACCCTGCGGTCTGTAGAATTTTTTTTTCTGATTCGTAGGTACTAATTCATTGGTTCCATAATACAGTTTCTTCATAAGTTGTGTAGTTTTCTTGTAAATAAGCAAAAACATCATTTCTGCGCTTACGCCGTTCCAAAAACGTATGCTCCGTCCCGCTCTTATGAACGCGAAATCCTATGCCTATCCTTTTTACAAAATGGCGCGTAATACGCCCTCTTAAGAATGAGTGTAAGTATATTAAGAATTTACATCAATTTAAACGTGAAGATCCAGTAGACCAAGTCAAGACCTAACATAATCAACATAAAAATGTTTGCCACGGGATGAGGGTAGAAACAAAAATATCCTAAAACCAAGATCTTCTTGCTATTTAGGATTTAGAAGCACCGAACCGGACGTGATAATACAAAGTTGTGTTTCTAACTGAGCGGAAGGACTAATAGCCGGAAGTAAGCACCTTGCTCACGGATTGAGCAAAGCCTCGTTGTATACTAGCCAAACTCGATATTGAACGTTTATAAACAAACCGCCCATACTTAAATTAAAATTCACTCTATTGCCGCGTACTACGTAATTCACATTACTTGTCGATTTGAGATCCTTCCTTCAATAAATATAGCTTATATCTGAAACTCGACGCCAAGCAATAAGTTTTAATTTTTGTATCGAGGTTTGTTCACAAACATTCCATAATCGAGTTAGGCTAGCGTATAGCTGCCTCTAGCGCCCAGCTCGTGACATATACCACATTCTGACATTTTAAAAGATCACACGCACTACCAGAAGCGCTGAACGACAAAGAGGTGGGCGCCATTTTTAAAATAGCCGGGAAAGAGTGGACAAGGGTGGCACAGCTGGGGTATTTTGATTAGTCGGAAAGGTCGTCGGATTCGATATCGGAAGGTTTTTATGAAGAAAAACGTTTCCGATATCGAATCCGATAGCCTTTCCGACTAATCAGAATACCCCTTCAGGACTGGACAGAATCATCATCATCATCAACAGCATTTTCCAGTCCACTGTTAGACGTAGGCTTCCCCGGCCAAGCACCTTATTTGCTGGACATAATGTCGGGCCTGATGAAAAAGTGGGTACGGACTGAGTAGAAAGTAAGGCAGATACGCACTACCAGTTGTACCGCAGCTTTTCTATAAGGTAGGAAAATGCATGATTTTACCTACCGTTGCTTGTAAAAAAGTGGCAGCCACACAGTTAAACTAATCATGCGTACCAACAAGGAAAGTATATTTATATAATATATTTAAAGCAAGAAAAAAACCTGACTTAAAAAATTTCATGCTGTAAGAGTTTTAAGAGAACACGTAAAATACATGTCATGACCTACGGAGCTGAGACGTGGACACTCACGGTAGGGCTGGTCCACCAGTTCAAAGTCGCTCAGCGAGCTATGGAAAGAGCTATGCTCGGAGTCTCTCTGAAGGACAGAATTCGTAACGAATACATCCGACAGAGAACCAAAGTTATCGACATAGCTCAAAGAATTAGCAAGTTGAAGTGGCAGTGGGCCGGCCATATCTCGCGAAGAACCGACAACCGCTGGGGCAGGCGTGTTCTTGAGTGGAGACCACGACTCGGCAAACGTAGTGTAGGGCGCCCTCCGGCCAGGTGGGATGACGATCTGCGAAAGACTGCAGGCAGATGCTGGATGCGGCAAGCTGAAGACAGGGCGCTATGGCGCTCATTAGGGGAGGCCTATGTCCAGCAGTGGACTAATTTAGGTTGATGATGATGATGATGATGATGACGTAAAATACAATCTAAAAATGAAATACTTTGTTGCGGACCGAGATTCTTTTTGAATAATTTTCGTAGATTTTACATCTTTGTAATTTTTGCTCGTGACAATTTCACTGCATTATTTTCACATTCTGAAAGCTCTTTCACCGAGCTTTTATTGGGTAAGAAGTATAAAATAAATGAAAATCCTTTATCCAACTATTCCCAAAACTTCGAAAGCATTTCGAATGCTAACTTTATTTTCCGTATCAATTTACACTGCAAAATCAGCTTGCGGGGATTTTCCCTGCACAATTTGAGTGCACAGCGTAAAGCCATCCTTATTCTTGGTCGTGTTAGGTTGTATTTAGCAGAACAGTGTGGGAAGCAGGGAATCATGGCTTACGTGCTTACATTACAGAAGCCAGAAGTTCTGTTTTGTTTCAACTAGTTGGCAGAATACTTGTTAACCGAGATCTGATGGTAGTCAGGCAAACACCTAGGTACTATAAGTTTTCTCGCCACTCTAGATGTAGAGAGAAGTAAAAGTGATAAAAAGTTCATAAGCTTAGGTCGCATCTTAGCCCCGATTATCCACTCACACGCAACATAGATTTTAGCACGTGTTATTTGACGAATTTTTGACAGATTTTCATGGAAAACTGTCAAACAATCCTTAGATTATTAAAACTCCAGATAGTGCGTGCGAGATAAATTAATAGTCAAACTTGACGCGCGTTTCTCCATCTGCATTCATCATAATTTCTTTCATCTGAGGTGGAATACCAAAACGTGTCATTCTGTGTCGATACCCCTGTCATAGTGAAGCGATTAGTATAGCAGAATAGGGCCCCAGCTGAACGGAACCATGAGTAAGAATTGAAAAGAGTATGACACTTCTTAACACTGACGCTGGCCGAGTCGTAGCTAAAAGTCGTGTAGATAAAGAATGGGATTGAAGATGACAACATGCTATCCCCCGTAGAACCTACACGATTTTTTTCACGGCGGCGTTTCATAATATGAGAGACTATGGTTAAATGTGAACTTAATTAGTCGGCCGGTAAGGCAATCGCGAACGAAGTCGCGGGTACAGCTAGTATACAATATAGCCGGAGCTTCGCACACGTGAAAATTTCAGAAATTTATTGCGCACCCCCTGGGGGTAGTTTTGTAAAAGTAAAAAGCACGTGATTCATTATTTACTTTACAGTTTACGTGTAGAGTTTTGAGTGAATCGAACCAAGGAATAATAATTTTCCATAGAAACTTTACAATCCCCTGAAAGGTTAATTTTGAAAATTAGATCAGCCTATGTGTTATTCTAGGTCTTAAACTATCTACATACAAATTTCGCGGAGATACGAGGTAACAAATTTTGCACGGAATTGTTACTAAACAATTTCATCCATATATTTTGCTATGGATTTCCACCAAGCCTGAATCAATTATTTACAAAAAATGGTGTCGGTTTAGTTCCCGATTAAACTAGGTACCTACCTACCTACCTACCTATAGACCTATCCTTTACACCATACCTATCCTTTCTATAGAGCCCCTGTCAAACTTGACAGCCGTTGCATGAGCTTTTCGAAATGAATACTCAACACACATCACAATCAGTCAGATTGGCATCTACCATGAATATTAGTGACCTTTTATTTGACACCTTAAGGCGAGTTCATACTAGCGAGCAACAGCTCAACAAGAACTCTGCCATCCACACTCATCTCAAATGGCTACCCTGTATATTGTGAATGTGAACGAGTTAACTTCGTACCTTGTTTGTGTTGGAAGAACAACAATCTATTATTTCTTTAGACTTACATATGTGTAGTTTGCCGATATCTAGGTTTTCTGTTTTCTATTTGAAGAATTTGACTTTTTGAAATGTACATCTACTGTAGTCAAAGAAATAAATAAATAAATAATGCTGGACAATCCACACAGAATCATCTAGCCCTAAGCTAAGCAGAACTTCAGTTATGGGAACAAGATGACTGATATGATAAACTATACAATAAATACTTTATTCATAAAGAAAATTACAATCCAATAAAATAAATAAATTAGAACTAGTTTTTTATTTGAAACAATTGAGCTAACTGCAGACTGTTGCAAACAATCTACATTTAGATCAACTGATCCATATCAATATCGGTCGTCGCGACCCCAAGACGCTGGCAGCATTGCCCCGCTGTATGGCAATACTGATGCGCTGCGCCAGATACTCACCAGCTCTCGGGTCACGCGTCGCTTCATTACATGAACAGTTTTTTTTATAGTACTCAAAACTCCGGGCACAAATATTTGCAGATCGTACAAATATTTGTCACAAGTCGAACCCGCAACGGAGCGTCGCAAGTGGACTCTCGCCCGCCGCGCCATATCGGAAGTCAGTAAATAATTAACCCCCGACGCAAAAAAGAGGGGTGTTATAAGTTTAACGTGTCTGTCGGTGTATCTGTCTGTGGTATCGTAGCTCCCAAACGGATGAACCGATTTTCGTTTAGTTTTGTTGTGTCATAGAAGATAATTTTATCCCGAGTGTTCTTAGCCATGTTTACTGAATCTAATCAGGGGGTTTTAAAATTTTTAATTTTGTTCTCGTTTTGATATTGATATTATTTTGTAACCGTTACATGTAACGGTTACGATTACAGCTCGCTAGTGAGAACGACGGCTTTACAGGTTAAAGTTTAACCGGTCACGTCTTAGCCGCAATATGAAAGCTATGCAGTGACCTTCACCGAACCTTGAGTGCCGCCCGTCATGCAATTGAGAGCTAGGGGTGGGCAAAGCAAGCCACTTTTCCGACTTTTCAGGTAGCTGATTTCAGGAGCCCGATTCCGCTAACCAATCGTTTACCACGGAATAAAATTTACATGATATTTGCTTGTTAATTATCAATGGATAATATCGTCACCTCCACGACAAACTTACCAATATGTAGTTTTTGTGATTTTGACATTTCTACAGAAAACAACACCTTATTTTGTAGTGCATAATGTGAATAATTTTGAAACTTCTATCTCTAACGGTTATAGAAATGTGTAAAGTTACGAATATGCATTTATTTCTGATACTTTACATTTATATTTTATATATATCTATAATTCATTTTTTTTTTTTTTTTTATTTGCGACAGTCTGCAATTAGCTCAATTGTTTCAATTGTAAATACTAATTATATTATAATTTTCTTTGTGAATAAAGGCTTCTGCCATTATTAAAAAAAATATATATATAATTCATTGATTGTATATGTTTTAATTATTAAATATATCGCAGGATTTCTTACTCTCTTATCTATCTCTTTACAAAAGTTATCGTCAATCCAATGTTTCAAAATGTTCCTCAAAGGTGACGATATTTTCAAAAGTGTAATAAGATATCTTGTGCACCATGAGGATTAATATTTTAAGAGATGTGAAGAATTAAGTACGAGCTTAACCACTTGCGTAAAGCAAAATTTCAAACGACTGTTTAGGCCACTTTTTCAAACATATTCATCCATCTAGTTTCACCTGTTTTGGGGATTGCAGTTATTCGGATTACACCCGTAACCTACCTACTGCCATTCCTACTGCTTTACTAAAAACTGAAGAAATGGAAGACCCGGGATATTAATTAAGAGTTTATTTTAGATTTAATTCACATTAAAGTAAGAGCACATGCTATAACGACGTGAGACGAATGGGAAGGGAAGTTTACATACTACGTGCGAATAAGAGCAATCTTAGGGAGCAATTGCTATACTAAAATATCTAGGGGTTCTCTGTCGGATGTATTCGTTACGAATCCTATCCTTTAGAGAGAGAGAGAGAATCTCCGAGCTTAGCTCTTTCCATAGCTCGCTGAAAGACTTTGAACTGGTGGACCAGCCCTACTGTGAGTGTCCACGTCTTAGCTCCGTAGGTCATGATTGCTAGGATGTACTGATTGAAAAGTTCCTAGTAATTTTACTATTTAGAGTAAGTACTGAAAAACAATAAAAACAATGAAAGTGCTATTGTCACACTAATTTTATAAATGCGAAAGGTTGTATGTAATAGATGTTTGGATGTTTGTATCCTATTCATGCCGAAACTATTTGTCAAATTGGACCAAAATTGAATAGAGGTACTTCTAGGCGTAGTTAATCCAGGCTTATAAGTAAAGTCTACTATTTTTCTCGAAAAAACTGGTGAAGCTGCAGGGAAAAGCTAGTTTGAAATAATTTTTCCGGTTTTCACAACATAAACACACATTAGCTCAATTCTATTGTAGAGCGTATCGATTGAGTTTGACGCTGCGAAGACAGCCTGACCGACTCGAGGAATCAATTTATCATGGAAACTGACATTTGTACTTCAACTAGGAAATATCTAATGGCTCCTTCTCATAAGCTGATGTGATACGTCTCACATAATCACGCTATCTTTGTCAGACTACAAATCATTAAGGGAGAGAAAAACCTAATCGATAGAATAACTATAGAACGAAAGAACACTGCAAACTATAAATAAATATATAATGCTGGTCAATCCACACAGCACCATCTAGCTCCAAAGTAAGCTACTCAAAGCTTGTGTTATGGGTACTAGTTATCTGATATGTTTAGAACATTATATACATAGATATTTTTTTATGATACATGGAAAACACCCAGACCAACGGAACAAATTTCTGCAGATAGTACACAAATTTATTCCGAGTCGGGAATCGAACCAGCAACCTCTTGCGTCGCAGGCGGACTCAAGCTCGCTACACCACTGAGGTCGTCAAAAAAACTGTGAAAGAATGAAATATTTTGTTGAACTATATTAATGGATATTGCTACGTGATTTAAATATTGTGCGCAGCAGAGCTCAAGGCAAACATGTTTTCCTCTCAGCATTCTGCTAGGTACCTACAACTGATGTATGCACCCAACGCTGGTTTTCAGCGGAAACCATAATAATCGTGTCACTTGACTAGAAAAGACTTCTGTTCTTTGTCTCAAAGCAATTATTATACTACGTTTCTTTATACGCCAAGCAATTTTATGAAGTGTCTCTACAACCAGCAATTTACCGTTTACCGTCATACAAAGTGGATAAACGAGTGAACTTGTTTTTACAAATGGCGACTCAGCTCTACCGAGCTCTAACCCGTGGATCTACCAAGTAAATTGGCTAAAGGGTTACCTCCATGGACGAGCGTATCGCCACGTTAGTTATGTCTAGTCATGCTTGATTCTGTATCAACTTACTTCTGTTCGCGACGATGCGCGTGTGTTCCCGGATAAAAAGTTCCATAAATATTGTTGCAGGTTAGAGATTTAACATTGAGAATTTTCAGCCCAAACTGTTTAGCCGTTTCAGTCAACAGTTGCGCATTTTAACTACCTACCTCCTTAATTTTACTGTAATATTAATAATAATAATGCTGGACAATTCACACATCATCATCTAGATCCAAGCTAAGCAGAGCTTGTGTTATAAGTTATAAGTTATAGGTACTAGATGACTGGTATACCTATAATATTATATAATAAATGTCTTTTCTATTAAACATAAAATAACTAGAAAACCCGGAACAAATATTATCAGACCGTACAAACATTTGTCCCATTTTCTAATTTATTCCTCTTATTTGATTGTAATTATCTTTGTGAAAAAATATTTGTCCTAGGCGGGAATCGAACCAGCAACCTCCTGATGCGTCGCAGGCGGACCTTCGTCCGCCGCCCTCTATGAGCGTTATTGCGCATGGGGACGGCCTTAACTTTTAGTGATCCTCGGCGAGACTGTCGCCTATGGAGTTGTACCTTAACACGTTCATCGCGGAGGCCGATTTATGGAACCTACCTGAAAACGCAGTACGAGGCTGAAAAGTACTCGTAATGTACCTTCCCTAATGACGGCACGAGACTCATTAGGTCTCGTATGTGTTGTTCGCTTTTAACTTGAATACTTGGATTATTATGGAAATACATAAAAAAGGTTAAATTTTTATACTAACCGATAGACAATGAATGTGTTGTTCAGTATGTAGGCCCGCCCGAAAATAGCTAAACATATTCATTAAAAAAATTGCAAAAAAGAAATACGAGAACCTTAAGATCTCGTAAAGCCCGAGATGGCAAAAAAATACGAGTTCTTTTCTATCTCGTATCGCATATTTTGCAAAAAGTCGATAAATTTATAGTGATGTGTGTTAAACACCAAAACACACAATGTCGATAAAAAATTTATTTCAAAAAGACAAATGAATATAAATTAAAAATGAAGTATGTACAAAGAATCAATGTTTTTCGTTAAAACACTGTAAGCACAAAGTTTTGTTACATTTGGCACAAAAACCTTTAACTTGCTTTGTTTTCTTATCAGCTTCTCTGCTTGTCATTGTTTTTCTTGCCTTCTCATAACAACTGACACAGCGTCTTTTCTTACTATTTATTGTATACTCTGGAGGGTCTGTGAACTTTTAGAAGGGTTGTCACATTTAACATCTTCAGAATTTGAGAATGATAGTTCTAACATTCTTCGCGATCGCTTTCGGTTCATAATATTATTATGATCCATGACGACAAAACAATGCACTCGTCGAAAGTTGTAGCAACACTAATTGATTTTTCATAAGGCTTCGTACGAGATTATTACGAGACCCTATGGGTCGCGTATCGCACTAGATGCAGGTTTTTTGCATGTGGTCGCTACGAGATCTATTGGTTCTCGTACGTTTTCATTCATAAAAATACTATACCTACGGTACCTAAACAGGGTACACTAGGACATTTCACTCTAACTGTAAAAAATCATACAGAATTTCATTCGCGCGAACGAGACGGTCACACGATTTCACCTTCGCGTTGTATGAAAGTCTCGTACGAGACGTATTCGATCTCGTACCGCCATGAACGTGTTAAGAAAGAAGTTAGCGCCACCCGCGGCTACCAATCAACTTTTTGTCCACATTGCGACATCACGTCCAAGGGCTGAGAAATGAAATGAACTTGATTCGTTAAAACGACGAAAAGAAATCACGATTTGGTACCTTTTGTTTTTGTTTTCCTACTCTTATTATACAAGCGCTATTTTCTAGTCAATAAAAGTCAGCATATAGTATATACCACCAGAACCGCTACCGCATAGCACAAATCATTCAAATTATGGGCTATATGTATTAATTCATAGATACATTTTACAATGACAAAATGACTTATCGCATGCCACCAAGCTACCAAGCCCATATTATTTTAATGCACATTTTTTTGTGGTGTGCGGCAGTGGCTGCCCAGATGTGCGACAACCTTTATTCAACAATCAAGAGATTGTAATGGATCTTTAGATTTTACGTAAATACTCTCAAGGCTACTTGTGAGATTCCAAAGGAGAATATTGGCTAATGGCTAATGGACGTTCCGAACATTGCTTAATTTATTGTCTTTTCAATATTCAATCTATCTCCGGTTGTATCGCTTTATTTTTTGTGTATCGCTATCTTTTGTACGAGATGGTTTACAATAAATACTAAGAAACTTTTAAAAACTACCTATATAAATAGGTAGTACGAATATTATTGGCTTTTATCTACACAGTTATAGGCAGTTAAGTAATAAAATTGTAAAAATAACTACTATTTAAGACTTTTAGTAGATTTATGTTAAGAAGCAGATGGGTGGTCCATGCATTGGTGCAATCTGACCGTACTTCGTTTATAAACTTAACAAATTTATCCTAACAATTGTACTCACTATTTCTTAGAAAAATTAAATACTTTTACTTTACTTTAAGAATAATTTTGCCATCTCTACTGCGAAGTGTTAATAACAAGAAAATTTGCGGAAGTTGATTTGCGCAAGAGACTTCCAACGTGTAAATTTTTGTGACGTTTTTGTGACTTGCCGAGCTTCCTGCAAGTCCCACGTGTATACGGTTGTACAAAAATAGCAGTCAATGGAAATAGTCGTCAATTGACTTCTGCAAGAAATTGCGGAACTTGCTTGCCAGTGGGCACTTCGCTTAATCTAAAACTAGGTAGTTATCTACCAAAATACTATTTATTCACAAGATTCAACTCTAAACAGCAAAAACGATCAATTGATTGGGTAATATTGAGGACATTATTTGATATGGACGTATCCACATTAAGCTACTTTTCAGGAGTAACAAAAATCTTTCTAATTTCTTGCAACGATGACTATTGATGACCAATCAAAATGCAATTTTCTGAATATTGATCACTAATTCTCTCAGTAATTCCTGACCATTATTTTATTTCTTTCTGCTTTCTAGAATATATACTATTATATTTACATAAACTTTAAAAAATTTAAAATATAATGTAATACACATTACATATACACATTATTATTTTACTTTATACCTATTCGTCTATAATAAATCGTCGTTTGACTAACTATCACGACCAAAATCTATGCGAAATTTCAACCCGATCCGTTCACCATTGTTTTATACCTAACTAGCTGCGCCCCGCGGCTTCGCGAGAAATCATACAAATTTTCGAAATCTATTGCAAACCCCACATGGGTAGTTTTGTGAGATCTCGACAGATACTACAATTTAGGTACCTTCAGAAATTTATTATTTGGAATGTACCAAAGTCAGACACAGGATCATTTTCATTTTGGTGTCTTGTCGGGTAAGGTACCTACTTAAATTGAAAACTAGATCAGTATGATCATTGTGTGCGACAAAAAGATTCTTAGACGGTTTCTATTCTAACAAAGCCCCTCATTTCTCAGAACCGAAAACTTTCCAGCTATGAAGTCAATCTCGAATCTAACCTTTTTTGACCAGTTCAAGTTACCTACTGATTGATCGATTCGTGGCGAGATGCGGAGACCAAGTCATTCTCGTTGACCAACTTGATTTTGCTGCTCAAGTTTTTGAGATTTTCGAGAAAACCCTATTTTGAAAAAAAAAATACTTTCCTGATGTTGCAAAAAACATGACGTGAATTTAATAAATCCTAGGTGCCTTTCAGCATGTCGCGTATTTATAATGCATGAAAGTTTAAAAAGTTTTGATTTAATTAAATTTATTATTGTGGTGAAAAGCAAAAACATTTTTAACAGCAAATGCGAACAAGCGCCCAAGGGACCAAAGATCGTAATTTTGAAGCCAATTAATAACTTTTCAAAGTTTTAAGACATCTAAAGCACAGCTAACCTCATCTGAAACATATTTACTTTCTTAAAATGTGTAAACATATTCATTGCCTTGTTTCAAGTTTCAAAACAGGCTCCCGACAAGACGGGCCCGTCTATAAAATTATGCATGAATCCACAAAGTAAACATTTATTCATGGTTGTTAGCTTTTTCTTGTCCTGATTCATTACTGACTACCATCTGTCACTGTCAAAAGCACGGGACTCGAGAACGAGTGGGAAAAATTGGACTGAGCAAGAGGGAGTGGTTTTACTACACACATTTGCAAATAATTGGGTTAGGTAAACATAGGGTTTACATAATGGTGTCAATTCAGATGTAGCCAAAACTAAACTAAGTCAACAACACTAAAAATGTTGCCCGTAAAGAACCGGCATGAGCACAATCGATCCCGAACACAATAACGTTTTAGTGCCGTCAAATTAGTATAATTAAGTTTTGGCGACATCTGAATTGACACCACTGGCGGTTTTTTTGACAAATATGTAGGTATTTCTACATAAAAAATATAGTTATTCTGTGAAATACCCTAGAGGCAGTGGTGTAAGGTGTAAGTTCGATGCCATCCTATATATTTCGACCGTTAAGAAATGCCGGCTATCAAATTATGCAGTATCTTTTTGGTACCAACAGTATCGATACCAGTTCAATGCAAATCTTTAGTTCAAAGTTGATCTGTAACTTCCGATATCCATAGCGGTTGTCGAGAAACGCCAGGTTACGTTAGACCCGGTGGTCTCAGCATAAGAATTCATCCCTACAACTCAGCTCGTGGATGTTAGTAAGTGTATAAAAACCCCAATAACAACTATTGGCCCGACCCGGGATTCAAACCCAGCGTTCATAATCAGCGTTTGAACAAACTGACCGCTAGTCCAACGAGGCAGGCAACTTGGGATTAAAAATGCTGCATAAAGTCCTACTAATTTATAAAGCCGAAAGTTTGGGAAATCTGAATTTTAGTTACGAGGACCTAGGATCTACAAAACTACTTCAGAGGAAAGCCGAACTTAGTTAATAGGCTACAAAACTACTCATGTTTATTTATCAGAAATTATAGAAAATTACAGTAACAGAATAAAACAATTACAACTAATAGATACACTTATATATCTATTTCTTAAAAATCTAAGCCGTCACCAGAAGGCCGAGTGCCCAGAATGCTGGCAGCATTGCCACGTTGAATGGCAATGCTAATTCGTTGACCGAAATAGAAGCCAGCATTCCGATCACCTGTGGACTCTATAAGAAGTTTGGTAAGATATTTATTAATTGCGTGTGCCCCAGGACCCCAAGGACCAAGGGTTTCTACCCCAAACGGCTCAAATAGTAACCTCGGTCAAAGTTAGCGTATTTTCGCCGTTTAAGGGATCCGCTGATGTTGCTGCAGAAAAAGGCTACACAATGATAATACTGAAAATACGCGTGCGAAGCCGCGAGCAAAAGCTTTTTCCATATAAATTACAAAAATAAAAATTAATCTTGTGAAGCTTGTTGGTGATCCTATTACTGGTAGACATTTTGCCCGTTGTAGGATCTTGCTTTGCTGGGCAGTGTATCGTTCAATATTTCCAATTAGCCTCGGTCAAGTTCAAACAACTTGGGCTATAAATAAATGAGTTCGCAATAAAGCTATTCTAGAGATCCCTGCAGACGACAGACTCGGTAGGTCGATAATTAAGTTAGTCTAGAAATCGAATAACGACGAAGAGATTTAGAAATGATATTATACATGGGGTCCCACGACCATGCCACATGGAGGGTAGTAAAAGTATCTTAAATATTGTTTATAGAGAATTTTACTGAAAGAAGACTTCATTTTTATTTTAAAAACAATTTGAACTGCATTTAAAGGTTTATGAATAATCGCCTATCTGCACCGGGAATCGAACCCACTAAATTGTAAAAAACGCCCTTAATTTTACGATACCGATCGGATCAAAAGGCTCAATCATAAGGATATTTTTTTTCCAAATAACAAAGCATCTTGTGTAGTAATTTAGGTAACTACTTCCATAGATCACCTAAAGAACTGCTACTGATATTTTTTTATTTTCCTGCGCTGTTTGTGTATGAACTCAATGAAAAGTCATAATCATAATGGCTTTAAAACTGAAATAAGTAATTCCTTTTTTACAGACTAAATCTACAAAATTTTAAAATGTTGTTGGTTTGTCTTTTTGTTTTAGTGCTGTTGGTTTGTTTGGCTTAAAATTTTATTTATGTCAGGTAAATTTTATTTATTTAAGGTTTAATCTATTGTTTTAGTAGGCTCCAAATGGTTAGGCATTGATATTGTAGCACTCATAAGATTAGGCGCAACGCCTTTCACTATTACTCCAAATATTTGTTACTTCCAATGGACACATAACCATGTACTCATAAGTGGAAACTGTAGGCTTAAGTTACTCAATAAGTTTAACATAGGTATAGGGGGGGGGGGGGGGGCTGGGAACGGGGGTCAAAGCACGGCTCGCTTCGCTCGCCGTGCTGTTCCCCTGTAGTCGCATTGCGGTTCGCTTCGCTACCCATATCAGATTTTTTTATGGGGGCGGGGTTTGGGGGGGGCGGGGGGCTGGGCGCGGGGGGTCACGCGGGGGTTCCCCTGTAGTCGCATATTAAGGTTTAATAAGCTGTTAGTTTTCCTAAAATATAAAAATAAAATAAAATAAATAAATAATCATAATCACTTTATTGCACGAAAAATGGTATTATAAAGGTCTTAGGCTTAAAATTAGTTCACATAATTCACCGGTTAATTCGGCATGCAAAATAGACACAAAAATATGAATTTAATTTGATAAAAATACGTGGAAATTAAATTTAAAAAAAATCTATATTTTATAAAAATTTGTTAATCTTAAAATGTCAGTGAATTTATATAATGTCAATCTCGATAGTTAAGGAATTCAGATACAGTATATTGATATAGTATCAGATACAGTATAATACAGTATGGCTATTTGTCAATAAGCCACTTTTTTACTTAAATGCAAAAGTTCTGCAAGGTAATTCTTTTATATCTTTAGGTATCCTGTTGAGAGTCTATATTTCTATCTATGAATATAGAAAATGGAAAGCGGAAAGGGAGACCTCTGCCCTGCTGTGGGACTTTACGGGTTTATAATAATAAATCTTCCCGCGAAGTAACTCGAACCCGCAAACATCTGCGTCTGAAGACCATCGCCGCGCCGACTGCATTAGAGAGGTCATGGTAAACCTGCTTTCAATTCCAAACATGGATATTCCAAGGAAGCAACATAGAAAAATTCTTCGTTGCTATGTCAGACATAGATCGATTGCTACCACCTACCATCCCAAAGGGGAAAGCTGTACAGAAAGGGTCATCTATTTTCATCTTATGGAGATCCAAATGGCAGCCACCTTACCGTTCTATTCCTTGTTATTTTTAACCCTTTGAGGTAAAGGGTAGGGATAATCTGATAATCTTACCAGCTCTGACAAAGGTTTAGTAAACTTTGTATATTATTGTACGTAAAGAAATGTCTTTATCTCTGAAAGATGGCCATGATTTTGACTTGCAAGAATGCATAAAAAACTACAAGGTCTAATTTTGAATATTGGAATCATTTGGTCGTTTTTCCGAGATCTAATTTGCTAATTTATTCGCTATAAAATTTATTGATTTATTTAGAGGACAGTATATCGGGTTCTTTTTTACCCCTGATGCTAAGTATTATGTAAGCTATTGTTTTCTTATAAACTACTATATTACTTGTAATTACTTGTAATTATTGTACTACTATATTTAGGTATATTTACTATATTACTTGTAATTATTGTACTACTATATTAAGGTATATTTGTAATTTTTGTCGATATTTTTTTTTATTTGTAAAATTTGTAGTAATAATGCACACAGATCCCCATCTTTTATCCAACCATCCTATCCATCCACGGTTGTCTGGTAGAGATCGCTCTTGAGCGATAAGACCGCCAATTGTCACATTTTTTTGTAATTTTTTGTTGTTTTTGTAAATTATCTTGATAAGTGTGCAATAAAGAATTTTCTATCTATCTATCTATCTATCTATCTATAAATCGAGGGCATGTCTCCTTTCACGACTTTTCTCTAACGCTCGTGGTTTCGGACTTGGCCATCACTGCCCTTCTCAAAAAACCACCCTGTATACCTAATACAATAAGATAAGTACATATGATAAGATAACCTACATAAGATTTTAGATTTCTAAACATAATAAAAATGCGATCCTTGGAAGAATGTCCAAACGTGCCGTAGGACTGACAAACCAGGTCAGAATGTCTATCTTACCTATTGCTGGCTTTGGTGTTAGGCGTCCATATAACGACATAAATTAAAAATCCTATCCTGGAAAAGCCACGTTTCTGAGTCAGTATGTTTTCCCGTATGTTGTTAATGACATGTCAAAGCAAAGTAATCATTCTTACGCCACCATCGAGCACATACCCAATAGAGAGGAAATATGGTCATTTGAAATTCGAAACTCATCAGTGACTTGTCACTTATACATGTCTATCATACTAGTGTTGTGCTGATATAATAAATGATGTACCTATCGATAGATACTCCCGATCTAACAAGAAGTACCTTATTAAAATGTATCAGTTTGATTGATTTATTGTTGATCAGTGTAAGTTTTATAAAATACTCCAGGTATATTATTAAATTCCAATCTAATATAAGAATTCCACACTAATAGGCAGGTTTTGGATTTTTTGCTTAAAAAATTATAAATTCACTATTGAAACTACACTCGCAGAACCCGCAAACCATACTAGCGAAAATTATTAACCTCAATAATTTTCGCCTATGCTCATAGTTTTGTTTAACATTGACTATCGATATCGATAAAAATAATTGCTTGCCCAACTGAGTGTAATGCTTGATTTTGAGTTGGCCAATGGTAGCGCAGCGGTCGCCGCAGTGATTTGGCGAAATTGTTGTCTAAACAAAATAAACATTTCCTCTCTATTGGGTATGTGCTCGATCTACGCCACAAACATCCGTTTATTACTTCACACTCGCTCAGAGGCAGTCTACAGAAATTTCTACACATAATAAAAACTCGATATTGTGAAACTTGTCCTTTGTTTACATGTGAACAGTAATCTAAAGGACGGATCACACCCTAGAGATATTACGGCCTTTTCATTATTTTTATGGAATTTCATTTCGTGTGCGGTTACAAATGGATTTTGTGATCTGGATTCATTGATTTTATGTTAATAGATTTTCGCCAGGACCCCTTTCGTACATCCCCGTACGAATTTTTGTATTCCTACTAGCTATCAATGTTTGTTCATTGTTCAGTTGGTAAGGTTATTCCCGTGGATGTCGATATCTCATAAAGCTGTTATAAATATCTCTCGAGGTAATAAACAGCGCCTTGTTTTGCAGAATTAGGTATGAAACGTTCAAATACCTAATCCAACACCGCAAAAAAAATGAATTCTAGTGTTGCAAGGGAGATTTGTCAAGGGGGAAAACTGGAATAACCCTATTATTTTAACAAGTAGGTAAAATACAATAATCTAAAATTTACTGCTAGTTTGTAAAGATGTGTCTTTGTGTGCGGACAAAATCAAAACAACTGAGCGACTCGGGCCAAAATTTTACATCGATGCATCTAATTCTGAATCTGTATTAACATTGGATTCCTTTTATCTTGGTAAAACGTGAGCGAAGCCGTAGCCAGGAGCTAGTAGATCAATAATAAAAAACTCAATATGTAAACAAGATCCACAATAACGTATCACACCTGCGCAAACAACATTCCTATATCCTTTTCTATACTCTCATCGTATCACATAATTATTTTTCCGTTTTTACCCTCACTTTTCCACGAAACTATTCCAAAAGACCCCAACAGCCCCAAGCTCGGTTGGCGTGAAATCAATAAGCAAATGTGGGTGCTCTGTTTGCCAATTAAAGCTGGCAAATATTTGTATCCGTCACGTGATGGCAAAGGCCTCATGTTCAAGGCATATTTGGGGGTGTTCGGGAAAGTTTTGGAAGGTTCCCAAGATTTTCATCGCGTTGTGACGAGTTGAACTTTTCGTGGAAAACAGATGACAGCCGACTTGAAAGGACCACGGCCGCTGTAGCCGAGTTTTCATCGGCTATGGTAAATTTTGCGATCGAAACTTAAAATAATGGCGTTTATTTCTCAAATTATTGCCAGATTGTTATCTACCTCTTCAAATGCGTGTCCTACTTAAATAATGTGAAGAGGGTCTAAATATTACATTAACAAGAACAAAATTAAAAATTTAAAAAACCCCCCTACAGATATTCATGAAACAGGGCTAAGAACACTCGGGATAAAATTACCTATGACACAAAAAACAAGATCCGTCAAGTGCGAGTGTAACTCGCGCGTCGAGGGTTTTGAACGTTTGTCAACAAGTATGTACCAAAAGTACCAGTTAGAGACTTCGCGATTTAACGAATACCTAAGAATAGTCGGTACCAACCTACATTTCAGATGGATCTCTCTGCATGCTTCGGTTAAATGGGTGGTTCGGTTAAGGTGGGTAGTGGTAAATTTTTCGACTTTTTTCGAAATATTTCAAAAAGCATGAAAGTTACAGAAATTTGAAAAACTGTTTTGAAATGTCCAAACCGATACCTTTCATTTGATACCCCACTTGGTGAGGTAGCCCCCCCTTTTCAAAATTATTCCCCCCCTTTTTGACAATTTTTCAATAAGTGTTCTTTTTTCAAACTTCTCTACATTTTTCCTGTAAAATATAGATCCATGTCTATAAACGCTCCATACATTTTACATGGATCGCTCTGCAATCTTCGGAGATAGGGGGGGGGGGAATGGGTTTTTTTTCAACTTTTTTCAAAATATTTCAAAAAGTATGAAACCTACAGAAATTTGAAAAACTGTGTTGAAACGTACAAACTGATACCTTTCATTTGATACCCCACTTGGTGAGGTAGCCCCCCCTTTTCAAAATTATTCCCCCCCTTTTTGACAATTTTTCAATAAGTGTTCTTTTTTCAAACTTCTCTACATTTTTCCTGTAAAATATAGATCCATGTCTATAAACGCTCCATACATTTTACATGGATCGCTCTGCAATCTTCGGAGATAGGGGGGGGGGAATGGGTATTTTTTCGACTTTTTTCGAAATATTTTAAAAAGTATGAAACCTACATAAATTTCAAAAACTATTTTGAAATTTACAAAATGATACCTTTCATTTGATACCCCATATGACTATGTAGGTATCTTTTAAGATTTCGGCATCACAATTTGTATGGAAAATATTCATTTTCATTTTTCATTTATTTTCATTTATTTTTCTCTAAATCTGTACAAGCACACGAAATGTATTATTATTTTAAATTTCAAGTTGATAGCTGCAGTAGTTTTTGAGTTATTAAGGAGGGAAAAAAGGACAGACAAAGCGAGACCATAAGGGTTTTGAAACCGATCTTCGATCATCAAAACCCTAAAAACTAAACGAAAATCGGTTCATCCGTTTACCCTTATTAATACTTAGTAGGTAGTTTTCACAGATAAAAACCGATACGTAATTTAAAACCGATTTCGACATAGTGGCTTTTATTAATCGAGTTAAACCACACCGTTCAAGCCAGCTATATTTATAGCCAACAGCTAGTAAGCTTTATCACGATGAGGTAAGGTTTGTTTTCGGTCGGATTGCCTGAAACTTGTTTCGGAACACCATAATCAGGTTTACTAACCATATTCAATTAGCGACGCAACAGTCCGTTGATAATGCTACATGAGACGAGGATGTACAGAGTTGCGAAGAGACACGAGAAGAGAGAGAAATAATACGAGAAAGCGTATACCTGCAGGTAAAAGTCAGAAGGGGACAAAAAAGCAAGCGATCCCTGATTCACTTGCTCGATTACTCAAGTAACTGTATATGATTGCGGTCACTATAAACATCCTTGCTTTTGTGTCATTGTTGAAAGGAGCCAATGAACACGTAATCACGACAGCATTGTTACGGAATAGACTCGATCATCCATAACGATTATGAACAAGAAAATAACTTTGGCAAAAAGTTAGCAGCTATAGTAAAGTATAAAGTTACCTACCCTACCTTTAGCTTTAACCGATCTCCCACTGCACCAGAATCCCTCTGATGATCTATCTGTCTTGCAGAAGCACCGTGCGAATTACAAAAAAATAATAGAAAGGAGTCATGCATATGACTATGATTCAAAAGGGTAGACAAACCCTTGATCGCCTGAAATACCAAAATGACTCGACCTCACAGAAGATCTAGCCGTCCCAACAGCTATGGTTCAGCCCCTAATCCAATCTCAAAATCACATCCATCACACCCTGACGAGCGAACTAATACGAGCTTCATAAAAACTGACCCCAAATCTCCTCACCTCATTAAAGGCGCTCCAGCTCGCATCCATTTTGTAGATGACATCCTACCGTAATGAAATCTTCAGACTGACGAGTGATACAAAAAGTAACTCTATACCATATCTAGTTAGACTGTCACTCCTTTGTCAGCCTCAATTTCAGCGAGCAGACCACTGGGATACGTGTAGCGGCCAGTTTATGAAAAACCCTGGGGTTTCGTGCATTCGCATCGCTGTTTTATACAATTGTAAGGACGAGGGGATGGTGGCAGGTCAGGGTAACTTGGTGGTGGAGACCGCAGACTGGCCTGTCTAAACAGACGCCGTTTCGCAACGCGTTAACTGTTTTTTACGTTCCAGTTTTTGAGATATACGTGAAATTTTGCAGTGTTTGCAAAATAGACAAAACTTTCGTACGCTAAAATTGTTTGTATTCTTTTTTATGGCCGTTATCCAATGGCAAAAACAAAACTCTCTATTTTTGCCACGTCCTCGCATTTTCCTTACTTATTTTTATGATTACCAAACATTGTTCAGGCGAGAAATTTTCCACGACGACTATGTTCAATTTGTGGGATTTATAATAATGAAAAGCTGCCTCTGTGGGAATAAGATTTTCATTCGGAGTCTCAAGTTTTTTTTGTGTTTTACTATCAAAAACCTTGGCTATCATATAGATATTTTGCTGTAGTGTAGATAATGATGGTATAAAAAAAAATAACTGCATGAACTGATCGTCATAGAAATATTGATTGGCGAGGCTAACTCATAAAGACTTAGCTTGAATTCTAAAATATTGTTATTTTTCCTCGGCCCTGTATTAAATATTTGTAATTCTACAAAATAGTTTTGTTCCCAAGGATTTTAAAATGAGTTCCCAATGTACCTTCCTAAGCGGTACCCAAGTATTTCTAATATCTCTAAGTTGCGAAGCGTCGGTCAGAATTGTCGCTTAGTGACGCCAACTAAGTATCGGTTGTATAAAATTGTGGTGGATGGTCCACTTCGTGTGTAGGAGCGATTTAGGGAATCAGGAATAAGAAATCGCATTATTTCCTTGGTCATAACTCATAAGTGATCCTCTGTGAGGTCCTCTGTGGCGCAACGGGTGAAAGTCTGCGACGACACAGGAGGTCCCGGCTTCGAATTCCGCCTCGGTACAAATGTTTGTACGATGTGCAGTTTTTGTTCAAAGTGTTGTTGTATTTTCCAAAAAATATCTATCTATGTATGTAGTGTTAAGTACGTTATCTAGTACACATAACACAAGCTCTGCTTAGCTTGGGGCTTGTGGATGCTGTGTGATTAATGATCCAGCATTATTTATTTATAACCACGAGAAGTCAGCCATCAGTGAATCACTGAGAAGTATAATTGGCACAAAATCTCTATTTATGCATTTCATCTTACAACTTGCGCCCCACCCGTCTCAGTTTTAATACTATTGTGGCTCAGAAGCCGCAGCCGCAGCTTCTAAAGCGATTCCATTTCGATGAACCAGCGGTTTGTTCCATGCGGCACAAAGAAACTGCTCTTCTAGATAGAATATTCATGAAACAAACTAGTTTAAACTGCTATAAGGGCTTGAATATCAGCAACAAGCATTTGTTGGGGAATCCAGCTGTTTTCACTTAAAATGAAAATATAAGCACAACCCCACTCTTGTACTTTCTATAAAGGAAGTTTTAGGGAGCTAAAGACGTGGACACTCACGATAGGGCTGGTCCACCAGTTCAAAGTCGCTCAGCGAGCTATAGAAAGAGCTATGCTCGGAGTCTCTCTGAAGGATAGAATTCGTAACGAATACATCCGACAGAGAACCAAAGTTATCGACATAGCTCAAAGAATTAGAAAGCTGGAGTGGCAGTGGGGCGGCCATATCTCGTGAAGAACCTACAACCGCTGGGATAAACGCGTTCTTGAGTAGAAAGCACGACTTGCAAACGTAGTGTAGGACGCCCTCCGGCCAGGTGGGATGACGATCTGCGAAAGACTGCAGGCAGATGCTGGATGCAGCATGCTGAAGACAGGGCGCTATGGGGTTCATTAGGGGAGGCCTATGCAAAATTCCTTTTGGTTCCCAACAGATGGGACTCAGCGACCTGGAAGCAGATTTTGGAATGACCAAACATTCTTACACCAAACCACCCATGAAAATATTGCGTTGCGCATTATTATATTGTTAGCTTTCAGTTTCTATAAAGGTTAATGCAGTCTTATTAGTATCAATAAGTTATTGTGAATTATTTTAGTATTTTTAGATTTAGATTGTAGATTTATTTTAGTAATGCTTTGTAACCTTTAATTAGAATACTTCCGGTGTGAAGTTAGTCTTAAGAAGAGGTTTAGTTTATGTAAATAATTATTTTATTTTTCCTAGTATTTTAATTGGTAATTTTCATATTTAATATCACTGAAGCGTTCCCAAGTAAATACTTATTTAAACAATCACTGATGTTGTTCTTTCCGGTTGCGCGCAGTACTTCGCTTGGGAACGAGCCATTGCTAAATATTGTCAGTCATTGCAAAGCTCTTGTAAAGTGAAGTTGTGTTGAAGTGATAATAAACTGTGTTCCAAGAACGTGTCTTTTCAATGCTGCCATATCTGGTCCTACAATATGTTACACTAGCGGCCCGTCCCGGCTTCGCGCGACTGCACATTTATTTTTTAAAGATACAAATATAGCCTATGTTACATATCGGTAATGTAGCATTCTAATGGTGAAGGAATTTTTAAAATCGGTTCAGTAGTATTTGAGTTTATTCGTTACAATCATCCAAAAATACAAATCTTTCCTCTACATAATATAGTGTAGATTGCAATTTTTACATTGCGCGATTGTTTCACAAAATCTGTGACCAAAATGAATGAAAATTTACGCTTTCGCTGAGTAGTAAGGCATCCAAAGGGCTGATCATATTAGATGAGGTAGATGGTAAAGCTCTGGAGTACTAATAATTACTCCTCACGTGGAATTTCCTTCAGCACTGCGCGGAAACCACGAAGCAAGCAATTTCCGTTATTGTCGCAATTTTGATTATAGCTTCAAACAAGCACCCTACATTGCTTGTTCTACTATGAAAGTCCCTAAAAATACCCTGCATTGAGTGAGTTCACATGCAAAACTTGGTTATATTCAAGATTTTCATAGCTAGATGTTATTGGTCAGTGAGTAACTTATTGATATTGATTATTATTATTAATATATTTAAAATTCTGTACTATGTTATGTATGTACTTTATATTTAAGTAATACGCCACCGTCTTTACATGTACAACTGCTTCGTGTCTATTCCAAGGTTGTCTGCAAGAGATCGCTCTTAGCGATAAGGCCGCCCATTTAACTCCCTTTTCATGTGTTTTTGTTTTTCTATTTTCTTGATGTGCCATAAAGTGTAATGTATTGTATTGTATTATTTATCTTAAAAATTCTTTTGGCTATTCCCTTGTGCCATCCTTTAGTCGATGGGATAAGCCGGAATTTGGTTGAAAAACACAGCTCTTGCTGTGAACAGTAATGACCAAAGTATTAGATACTTACAGCATACCAAATGGTTCTAAAATTTGTTACAAATATACGACCACTTTTTTCATTCAGCGTGCATCCCTTAGCCGTCTCTTACCGCACCCGCGGGAAGAGAGTTGGAGTTATGCAAATTGTAAGCCGGCACCGCGGAGAATCAACAGCTAGCATAGCACAGACACAGCTAAAAGCTCGCAAGATGCAAACCCCAAGATGTCGTAAATCTGTAAACTATTTCCTTAAGCATTCGGCATGAAGCATTCGGCATTAAGCATTCGGCATTAAGTATTCGGCATTAAGCATTCGGCATTAAGCTGAGGCTGGACCTGTTTAGGGAAAGACCAATTTCATTCATCAGACTCTACACGTAGAGTTCTTTTTAATTTATGTTTCAAGCACTGGTTTTATTTGTTGGTTTGTTTTACACAATCTCTATTCTTGTGTTTAGTGTGAGTTTTTGTTTTGTTTTTACTTTACCTCAGTATGTGTGCTAAATAAATCTCTATTCTATTTTATTTCAAAGTAGGCCCTCCAAAGCAATAGAGCCCTGATCGAGTCGGAAGCCGTCGCGGCCTCTGTCGAATCGACCTGTTGATTGCTCTTTAAGTGCGCCTCGAGATGTCTTAATCACTTCTTCAAACGGCGTATAGACGGGAGTGTAAATACGAGAGACAATAAAGATATAGAAACGGTATGATGGTGGTTTTTGCTTGCAAGTTTTTGTTTTAATAGATTATCCATGACGCCAACAAAATGGCTCTGACGGAAGACCAGCGTTGGTTACTAGCTTGCTAGCAACCAACCCATGCTGAGGCAGAAGCCATTTTGTGCCTTCGGGCTTACATTTATAAGTTTTTTTTGTTTTGTTCTAAACTGTAGAAATGTTGTAAGTCTGACTGCACAAATAAATTTATTTTATTCTTTATTCTTTATTTTGTACCAAAAGTTATTGATGATACCATTGAGGTATTTTTAATGGGGTCGAATTAAGACATACCCAGACAAAATCAGAGCCACCACCTATTTTATCTTATTATTATGTTAAACGAAGGAATTTTCAAAAATCGTGATTGCAGTTTACCTATCAAAAGCTTATTTTTAATGCCTCTGTAAAAGTATTATTTTGTAGAGTGTAGGCAGAGATGCGAAATTGCTCTTTTTGCCACGATGGTGATTTGGGTCGGGTATGCGCCTTAAGGCTGCCTGTGTATTCAAGCAAAGCGAGGCAGCAACGGAGCAAGGGAGTAAAGAGTAGCGGAGTTGCGGACTGTGTGTCCATTAATGCGGAGCTCCCCGTTTCTGTATGAATTCCGCTCCGCTTCCCGTTCCGCTTCGTCGCTTCGCTTCCCGGTTTTGTTTTCATTTTTAAACTAGCTCGCAAATCCCTGTCCACTGAATTGAAGGGGAGATTTTATGCAATTCCATTTGTTAATATTGGCACAACTCCGCTCAGCTCCTCTCGTCCTCAGTGTTCATTTGTTTTCTAAAACGACATGTTTAACTCGGAATGTGAAGGCCTCTCCCAAGCAGACGCGGCCTGCGGTGCCGGCTAGAACA
This sequence comes from Eupithecia subumbrata, assembly GCA_949316285.1. NCBI lineage: Eukaryota > Metazoa > Arthropoda > Insecta > Lepidoptera > Geometridae > Eupithecia > Eupithecia subumbrata. The sequence goes on along the minus strand of OX438627.1, from coordinate 2,290,471 downwards.
GTATAATTTGTAAACGAATACAATGCAAGTTGTATTGGACGTGTCTGTCTGGAAGGGGAGTCCCTTCCAGATAGACACGTCTAAAACATTGATTCAAATTTAATTTTGTTCACCATCGTGAACTGCTTCTGTCGCTGACATAATGCGGCAACTGTGGTCTAATTCGATTATTATTAGTAGGTACATGATTCAGGTGGATAGAAAAACAAAGCGAAACTATTTTCTCATCTACTCTCTTTATAACAGTTATTAAAAAATATTTCACAGAGAGAATCCAGCTTTGTACAAAAAAACACTTTTGCTGCAGTATTTTTCGTAGTGAGCGTTTTTACAAAACTACACTTTAAAAAATTAAAAGTTAAGCTTCTGCAAAGGTATTAAGGCCCGAACTCCGTTATCCTTAATTAAGTTTGAGAACTGGCTTCAGATAGCGGAGATTGTAAATTTTCATCGACCGGAAAATCTTCGGCAAGCGGCAGTTTCATAAACTAGTTTAGTTTAGTAACTATGACTTTATTTCTACTGGACACACGTTGGGTTCGAGCTACGAAATTGACCTGCATTATGTGTATTAGTCATTAATAAACTTAGAATTACATATATTAATTGCCTGCAGTCTTTCGCCGATCGTCATCACACCTGGCCGGAGACCTACCGACATAGCCGATCTAAATATATAGATAATTCTTAACATCTAATCTAACCATTTTGGCTTTCTTCAATTGAATTTTGACACATTTTTCGGTACAAGAAAAACCTACAACTGCCGATAAATCCGATCTATTCGACTTTGCCCACTGCAGGGCGGGAGGCCTAGGCCCACTGCATAGCCTAGGCCTCCGAAGTTTCTGTCATAAATAAAATGTAACATGAAAGATTCAACAACAGTTAGTTAACCACATCTTCCGAGGACATCCGTGAGAGCGGGTGCGGTGGCAGATTGGGCCGAGGATCTCAAGAGGCGCAAATATGCAGGTCTCGACAGAGCCTACGCATTTGCTCACCTTGGAGTCGAGACCGTGTGGTACAGAGGCTTTTCGGGTATTTAAAAAATTATAAGAGCGTCTGGTCAAAGCGACGCGTGACCGAGAGCTGGTGAGTATTTGGCGCAGCGCATCAGCATTCCTATAAAGCGGGGCAATGCAGCCAGCGTCGTGGGGACGCTTCCGACTGATATTGATATGGATCAGTTGAGCTACCTGTAGATTGTGTGCAACAGTCTGCAATTAACTCAATTATTTCAATTGTAAATACTAGTTCTAATATATTATATTATTTGATTGTACTTTTCTTTGTGAATAAACGTTACTATTGTATTCTAAAAAAAACAGTTACCTTGTTAGTTTTTGAGTCCAAACCCTGTATATTCCCCTCGGGTTTAGTTATGTTATGTTAAATGAATAGGGGATGAAACCCTTGTTTGTAGTTATCAGATCACATTTGTTTTAATTGCATTTAAACAAAGTATATTAAACTACATTGTGGTCGCCGGCTATCCTCACATTAATTTTATATTTTATACTCTATCTGCGCCTCGCGATTTTACCCGCGTTTAAATAAAATGTGCATTTGAATTAATTGATCATCCCACAGAAACAGTGCACTTTTCCGTGATCCAAAGTAGCTTATCTTTTAATACAGGATATAAGCTATCCTAATACAAAATTTCATCCAAATCCGTTTAGCTTTTTGATCGTGAAGGCGTAACACCCATACACACACATTCATACAAACTTTCGTCTCGATAATAATGGTGTGATAACATTTTTATGCTAAAACCGGTGAAAAGTTGCTTTGGCTGCATTTACAGTGGACAGGTGAAGTGAGTTTTTGACAGCTTTCAAAGGAAATATCACTCACATTGAGTAGGCGAACGTTTCATTAAAACTGGCAAAAGGCCTACCACTCTCGCTGACCACTGAAAACATACCGTTTATGTAGGTCTATAACGATTTTTTTAAATATTGTGAATGCGTTTGACGTATGCCAACCCACGCGTAATATTAAAAGAGGTTGAGTAGATTTATTTTATTTAATCCGATAGGACCGCAGACCTAGAGGTCCTAGTGGTCAGGCGCAGTACCAACGGCTTATGGGATTATGAGAGTGAGGGAACAGAGAGTGCTCCTGTGTTTGTACACACGCTTGAGCACTATAATAAATCCTGCCTAAATAATTTATAACTACACCGATTTTACTTCCTTCATAATATTTATTTTGTTTTATCTTTATAATTATTAGAACCATTATTAACCGACACCTACCACCTATTTAATATTGTTTTTGTTATAAATTATGTAAGGTAACCTGGCCGTAACGCCAACATAAAGGTTTTGGGTGGAAAAACCGCGTTGACCGGCAATCGCTCAGCACATGCTGAGCCAATACCTATTTCGGCACAGGGTCATGGGAGCAAAACTCGATTTGACGCTCACAATTTGTGTAATTTAGTATAAACCTCCTTGGTCTCTATTGAGGCTGGCCGCCGTGACCGAAGATTCGGCTAGTAGGACATCAACGTCATTATAGATATCAAGTGACAACACGTCTCAAAGAATTTTATTATCAAATCAACAAATTATAAGTTTTCATTAGTTAGTTAGACGACCTCCGTGGCGCAGCGGGCGAAGGTCCGCCTGCAACGCTGGAGGTTGCGGGTTCGATTCCCGCCTCGGAACCAATTTGTGTACGATCTGCAGAAATTTGTTCCGCTGGTCTGGGTGTTTTCTATCTATAATAAAAAATATCTATCCATGTAGTGTATTGTATTAAGTATATCAGTTATCTAGTACCCATAACACAAGCTCTGCTTAGCTTGGGGCTAGATAATGCTGTGTGAATTTTCCAGCATTATCTATTTATTTATTATTAGTAATTGGTTGTGCTAATAAATTATTCTAACTATAAATCAGTTAACATGAATAACCACAGATAAAAAATAAATAAATAATCCACACAACATCGTCTAGATAAGCAGAGCTTATTTATGGTTAGATATTTAAGGAAGTATATATTTTATTTACAAAGAATATTAAAATAAAATAATATAAATAAATTAGAACTAGATAATATTTACAATTGAAACAATTGAGCTAACTAGAGACTGTTGCAAACAATCTACAGGTAGCTCAACTGATCCATATCAATACCAGTCGGAAGCGTCCCCAAGACGTTGGCAAATGATAAATCATTTTATTTATTAACTGACCAAACCTCTTTAATCTGCTGAACGTTTAAATGATACCATAGTTAAACTACTAAGCCTTTTCAGCGCTCAATGTCAAAAAATAGAGACAGAAATTCAGTTTCAAATTATTCCAAAACGGAATATTCCCATATTCCTTTGTTCGACAACGACACAGCGAGTACTTTGCGAATTTTTCAATACGTAGCAAATGCATCACTGTACGAATAGCGACTCGAATCGGTAATGCGAACAAATCCCAGCTTCTCGCTACTTTGATGAAGTAGAAAAGATGCAGTAAGGAATCTCTGGAGTTTAGACAACTAAACCTGAAAAACTGGCTTATCGAGCAAGCCTTCTATGGAATTAAGGAATTCTTTATTGAAAACAATTTTACGGTATATTTATACATTATTATTTAGGTTAATCTATTTTTGAATTTGTTATTTGTGATGATGATGATGATCAATATTTTTTTCTATTTTTATAACTTAATTCATCTAATTTTAATTAATATGCTGGATTGATATCATACTTTTAACTATTTTATTATTTGTACTTTTATGACAAGTAAAAAGTGTTATTAATAAAGATTCTGAATCTGTCCTTGTGGCAATAATAATATCTATGAAAAAACATCTGTAAGCAAAAGACACTGGACACAGATGAAGTCATTCAATGCAAAATAGACACTGGACACAGAAGTCACTCAATACGAAATAAACACTGGACACTAAAGTCATTCAATGCAAAAGTGACCAGATGCTACGACGTGCAACTTGTGGCGTTGTTGGGGGGAATACGTTATCAGATAAACAGATAACACACACATATACATTATATTTTTAATTTGTCAAATAATTATACGTCACAATTTTGTTTTAACATATAGCAATATAATAATAAAATTAATGCACATTATTCAGAGTTTTAAATTTTTTTCATAATGATGACGACGACGGCGACTGTAGTCATTTTGAGGAGAAGTCGGAATAACAAAGTGAAAAAAAGATTGTTTAGTGCAAACATCTTTTTAAAATGATTCTGTAGAATGTATTCTGAACCCGAATTTTAGTTCTAGACAAAACAAAACACGTATACTGTTGATACATACAGTGCGACCGAAAAGAGTAGAAAATAAATGAGGGCGCTGCTGTCGTTTAGATGGCAACGCGAATACTACGACGCAAACGGTCTTGTTGTATGAAATCACTTGTCTTGTTCCACTGCGATTAGTTTTTTACATGTTGGATTACACTAAACACCTTATTACACATTAAAACAGTTATTTGAATGCAAATTTTGTTGAGGTACCCAATGTTTATTCACATTTGCGTGACATTTTGAAAAGGTTTGACATTCCGTTGGTCTGGGTGTTTTCTATGTATAATAAAAATATCTATCTATGTAGTATATTGTATTAAGTATATCAGTGATCTAGTACCCATAACACAAGCTCTGCTTAGCTTGGGGCTAGATAATGCTGTGTGAATTGTCCAGCATTATTTATTTTATTTTATTTATTTATTGATTTAGTGTTGCCAGGGCAAAGGTTTAGTTTAGTTCCATTTTAATTAAGTTCTACTCTTTTCGGTCCCGCTGTACAGTGACGATTTGACATGAAATTCTTTAAATTATTTATTTGCTCTTCTTGTTTGATTTTCGCATTGCAATGTTTACTTTTCCTATTATAAAAAAAAATCATAAATACAAACATCACACACAACACACTACGCCATGGTACTGTTAGTAGACATGATTTATTTCTAAAGTCTTCAAACCCATTCTAGAAAACCCTGTGCCCTGAAAAGGCAGTTGCAATGCTGTTCTTTGAGGTACATCGTCGTTGTCGATCGGAGTGGATTCCCATGTATCAAATCCATCGTATTTATTAATATTATGTCGATATAAATGCTTTAAAGCTTTGTTAAAACTAGTATGCTGCCATGAATAAAGTGAATTGGCTGAACAATTTTCTCGATCGAACGCCTGGAGACTTGCAAATGCTTGTACATAAAAATTAACAATTTCTTGTTCAATCGTCTGCACAAGATAATTAATGTTGATGCATTATGGCAAAACAGGCGACCTTCTCGAAAGCAATTTCTCTCAGGAGGCCCTACATATTCTTCATCTTCTTCGTCTTTTTGACGACCTCCGTGGCGCAGCGGGAGAAGGTCCGCTTGCGACGCAGGAGGTTGCGGGTTTATTTATTTATCTTCAAGTACTTCTTTTAAGTACAAACATATTTATGTCATCATCATCAGCCCGTATACGTCCACTGCTGAACATAGGCCTCAGCCAAACAAGACGCCACGAATATCGGTCCTGAGCCGCCTCCATCCATCGTCTCCCTGCGGCCGGTACAATGTCGTCGGTCCATCGAGTGGGAGGCTGGGAGGTCTTCCCACACTCCGTTTCGCATTGCATCGCGGTCGCCACTTGAGAACCCTTACCTACTCCCCAACGGTTATCGGTTCGGCGAGCTATATGGCCTGCCCATCGCCACTTCAGTCTGCTAACTCTGAGAGCTATGTTGGTTACTCTGGTTCTTCTACGGATTTCCGCATTCCGGATCCTATCGCATAGCTCGCTGAGCGACTTTGAGCTGATGCACGAGGCCTATAGTCAGCGACCACGTCTCGGATCCGTAAGTACATATTTATGTATTTCTTTTTTTTATGGGTAGAAGCCTATATTCACAAAGAAAATTATATAATAAAATATTAGAAATAAATTAGAACCAGTATTTACAATTGAAACAATTGAGCTAACTGCAGACTTTTGCAAACAATCTACAGGTAGCTCAACTGATACATATCAATACCAGTCGGAAGCGTCCCCAAGACGCTGGCTGCATTGCCCCGCTGTAAGGCAATGCTGATGCGCTGTGCCAAATACTGACCAGCTTTCGGGTCACGCATCGCTTCAACCAGACGCTCAGATAATTTTGATCTTTTTTTTATATCTCATTAATTGCTATTTATTAAAAACACGGTTTACTATCAGAAATCTTACTTTTACATAACGATTCTCAAATATTCCATATGTTGTTGCGCCTTTTATCTTTATTATTTTTTTTCGCCTTTTATCTTTATTATTATGCATCTCATAGGAAATAGGAAGATTGTAAGTCCAGTGGAAGAACAAGAAGCCAAGCTCATTCTACATGCTGCACCTACACTAGAGCTCTCTTTGGGCGGACGATGAAAGTGTCCATTGGAGACGGATGCGTAACGAGCTCGCGGTGGGTGAAGGGTTCTCCAGTATTCATGAGCTGAGGGCGGGAGAAGCGAGGGGCGGGAGCGGACAGATATCTGCAACCTTACTATTTATGTATATTTTTCTATCTTGCAGTTGCAGTTGGAATATTTCAAGAATATTGCTGGTTCTCTGATAGCACTAGATTCGGTACTATTGGTGCAACATTAGATAAATAAAGGCCGTGGCCTCTGCGTGTGTCACCACTGAGGTTGGGCAGTGAATAAAAAAATAAAATAAAACAGCTTTACTGACCTAATACATAATACAGTAGAGACAAGAACAAAATTTTAAAATTTAAAAACCCTGACAGATTTTCATGAAACAGGCAAATAACACTCGGTATAAATTTATCTATGACACAAAAAAATATTAAACGAAAATCAGTTCATCCGTTTGCAGGCTACGATACCACAGACAGCTACACAGACCGACACGTTAAACTTATAACACCCCTCTCTTTTTGCGTCGGGGGTTAAAAATTAAACTAACTATAAAATCTGACTTATAAGTTATAACTAAATAAAATTAACTTGGAATAGGTGGCTTGTTTTAGTCTGTTCTATCTGTTTCTATGTATGGACCGCCTAGGGTGGTTATTACCACGGCTTTTGTCTCCTCCAAGTTTTTCCACGTCGTTCTGTCTGCTACTTTTCTTAGGTCTTCGTTCCATCTTCTGAGTGGTCAACCCCTCCCGCATTTCGCTCCTCGAGGTGACCAGTTTGTGGTAGTTTGACTCCAGCGGTTGTCTTTAACTCTCTGTATGTGGCCCGCCCATTTCCACTTAAATAAATAAATAAATAAATAATGCTGGACAATTCACACAGCATTATCTAGCCCCAAGCTAAGCAGAGCTTGTGTTATGGGTACTAGATAACTGATATACTTAATACAATACACTACATAGATAGATAGTTTTTATTATACATAGAAAACACCCAGACCAACGGAACAAATTTCTGCAGATCGTACACAAATTTGTTCCGAGGCGGGAATCGAACCCGCAACCTCCTGCGTCGCAGGCGGACCTTCGCCCGCTGCGCCACGGAGGTCGTCAACTTGAGACCTAAAATTAGCTGGATGACGTCTTTCGCTTTGGTTTTCTTCTTGATGTCGCTGTTCCTTTTCCGGTCTTTGCTCTTAGTACCAGTGAAACTGCACTCAATTCCGCGTTGACATAATTTAAGCTTTTTTCGTTAGAGGCCATGTGTGACAAGCATAGGTAAGACACGGCATAAGACAAATATTCATGGATTTGGTTTTCAGGCGGAGAGGTAACTTTTCTTTGAAAGCAGTGAATACAACGTATTAAAGTTGAATTACCTACTCGATGATGTACAAAATGACACAATGCGCGTCATTTTGTGAAAAGGATAGCCATAGGATATTCAAAGGAGCGGGACAGAGCAAACCTTTTTGGAACGGCGGCGTAATCGTAAAAATTAAGTATTTGTTTATTTACAAGAAAACTACACAACTTACGAAGAAACTTGTTCAAGGAATCAAATAATTAGTATTAACCTACGAATGAAAACATAAATCATTTCAATAGAGCGCAGGATTCTTGAGATCTCGACCAAATTATATGCGAAACAATGTACTTTCATGATTATTTTTGTTTTTTTTTTCTCAATCGTGTTTTAGCTTTCAAGGGACCTAATAAAAAATAAAGGATTTTTTGGAATTCTATTTTTACCATGGGGATATCGTGAGTACTGAGATATTTAGGCCTATAGTTTGACAACCAAACCCGTTATATCGTAATCAGTGCAGCAAACTGTACATAATTTAATCAAGGAAAAAATAAATTTATTTTAACTACTAATTGGACAAGCGGTTAGCCCACCTGATCATCATCATCAGCATATATTAGTCCACTGCTGAACATAGGCCTCCCCTAAGGAGGCTTAGCGCCATAACACCCTATCTTCAGCTTGCCGTGTCCAGCATCTACCTGCATTCACCTGGCACAAGGGCATCCTACACTAAGTTATGTTTGCCGAGTCGCGGTCTCCACTCAAGAACACGTTCACACAAAATTAACTTAGTTCAGACACAAGTATAAGCTTTAGAATATCTAATTGTTCTTTTTTTTAACCTGTTTTCCTAAGATATTTTGAATAAAAAATTGTTCTACGAGTAGTTCATAGTTCTTTATTAATAACAGAAAATGTCCCCCTGTAATGTATCCTGTACATGTTAGGGTATTCATTTATCTAAGTATGTTATACAACTCTACATTTGAACCTACTTAAACACAACATGAAAAAATTACTAAACTTTACCACAGATATTATAATACTATGACTTTACATACAAAAAAATAAAAATTACTTAACTTCAGCATACTTAGTTAATGGTTTAATCGGGTATTTATCGCGTACCTTTTGTTTTTATAGCTGTAACGCGGTAGAAACGTAGGGGATATAAAAACAAAAGGTACGCGATAAATACCCGATTAAACCATTAACTATGTTTACAAATCGCGAAAGTTTAAAAAGTTTTAGCATACTTACTAAAGCAACATGAAAAAATTACTTAACTTTACCACAGATATTATAATACTATGACTTTACATACAAAAAAATAAAAATTACTTAACTTCAGCATACTTAGTTAATGGTTTAATCGGGTATTTATCGCGTACCTTTTGTTTTTATATCTGTAACGCTGTAGAAACGTAGGGGATATAAAAACAAAAGGTACGCGATAAATACCCGATTAAACCATTAACTATGTTTACAAATCTCGAAAGTTTAAAAAGTTTTAGCATACTTACTAAAGGCAATTAACAGAAATAATAAATAAATAACAACATTCAATAGAATTAATAATAAAAAGTATCGTTTTGAGCTTATGAACTCATCATAGCTATAAAACGATTGCTCGATAAGCCAACGTTTTAGGTTATTATATTATATTAAACAAAGTTATTATATTATTTTAAACAAAGTTAGAAGCATACTCTATGCACTACCGTCGCGTTTCTTGCTACCGCTTGTTCCTTATTCCTCAATGCTCTTAGCTCCATCCCGACCCCGAGATGAACGGAATATGAACAGAATGCAATCTCTGCTCTCACCGCTCCAAAGATAAAAAACTGCATTCGATATCACCGCTATTTCAACCTGTATAAAGCCCAAAATGAGCTGGAATATACACTTTTCTGTGTATGTTTGGGATTTAAAAATGTATGGTTTTGAGCTATCTAATGGCTGCAGTGTACTTAGAGTGCTTTAGTTTTTTTATGCCGATAATTATGCCGTTTGCGGTGAAGGGTGGAATTATATATGCTCCAGCTTTGAAATGAAGAGAAAACTTTTGACCCTTTTATCTTTTCAACCCTGATTTCTATAGAACTAGTTTCTGCCCGCGGCTTTGCAAGCGTTGATTCTATGGAAACGTTTAATGGTTATTGATATCCCATGGGAACTGATTCATGGAATAAAAAGTAGCCTATGTTTTATTCCAGGCTTAGAAATGCAAAATTTCCGAACTATCCGTTTCGTAGTTTTGGCGTGAAGAGGTAAAAAACATTCATCTATAGGTACATCCAATCATCGAAACTTTCGCATTTATAATATTAGTGTGATTTATACAGAAGTTAGCCAGTGTTTTAACTATGAACTGGTCGCAAGTGCCTTGGGAACGAGACAGACCCGTGACGTAGATGAAATGTACAACTGGATAAATTTTAACCAGTTTAACCGTTGAACTTACTACTTACTGAATGGCGTCCAAGAACTGGATACAGAAGCGTTGGATGTCCAGCGGCAAGATGGGCAGTCGATATTTGTAACACTGCAGGGCGAACCTGGATGAGATTGGCGCAGGACCGTGTGGAGTGGCACAAAAGTTTAGAGGCCCACAGACAGGCAGACAGGCAGACTTCACCCAGCAGTGGGTGAAGTCGGGTGCGGATGATGATGATGATGATGATGATGAACCATTAAACTGATTAATTTACATTTGGTCCAACTCCTCCGACTGAATCGACTTGGTAACAGAGAACAAAAGCAATATCAACTTAAATCCTGTTGATTGATTTGGGCAACGTAGAATCAAAATGGATGCCGCAAAAAAGGATTGAAAAGATTCGTACAATTTTGTTCAAATATCTCTTGATATACAAATTTTCACCTTTAGAATAGTCCAGTCATTTGGTTTGAAAAACATGGGTTACCTGGGAAGTTTTCCGGGAGTTTTGAAAATGGGTAATTTTGTAGGTTTTGCAATCTATGGCCAATATGGTGGCGCGGAAGATACCTTGAAATTCGGAAAGAGCACATTGAAATCGATAAAGTTAACCATTTTCAAAACTCCCGCAAAATTTCCAGGTTAAACTAACAAATGACTGAACGATAGCTAGATGTAGTTATTAATTTCGCTTTATTTCTAACGAATTAATTTTTGACCGCAGTTGGCCATGACTATGTCACTTATCGGATATTGATTTCACTAAAATCCAAATCAAAATCGATAGATCTCTACTTTTTTGCCACTAACAGTAGACAGGAATAACAACAAACCTATAGATATAGCTTAGATGAAGAAACCCAGCTTACATTCGGAAAGCAGAATTGAGTTTTTCATCCACAAAGAAGTTCATAAGTTGAATGGATGCGCTATGCATGTTTATTCAAATGGAAATTCTGGAGGACTGCGTTTAGCTCTGTCGAGTTTGCCGGCTGAATAAATTTAGGGCTCCTTGCTAGAGACATTTAAATGAGAGAATACAATATCATACAAATATAGCTAGGTATACTATCTGCAACCTCAATTTAATTTGAGCTTCAAACAAGTGGTACATAAACATGAGTTGATACGATAAGGGGAAATTACAAATTTTGGTAAGAGATTTGTATTTTATAACTATGTTCCGGAGTACAGGTAGATTAGACCAAAAGTATTATCAGCCTTACAGGTCATAAATTATCTAACCGGGCTTGTTTATGTTATTCTACATTTATCTCTTGAGGAAAACTGAGAAACTAATTCCTACAGAATCATCCTCATATTTTGAGACGATTTATTCTTGGGTAAACCCTTGTAGATAAATCTTTCCTTAACCATCTGGTATATATACTTAGCAATACAAACAAGACTTCATACCACACCTACCTATCCACTGTAGAAGACGCTGCTCTTTTTCAAACATCTCTAACGAAGAAAAACCCTTCATCATGTTCAACAAAAATCTTCTGGTCTTCGTCCTCTTGGCTGCTGTGCTGGTCATCACAGCCGAGGCTACTAACAGGGTGACCCGGGTGCACCCCTGTGATCAAGTGTGTCCCAGGTCACATGAAGAGAGGAACTCTTGCTGCAGAGCACATGGCCATGTGTCGCACGCTTTCTGCGAGAATGGCGGCATGTTATGTTACTAGGCTAGCTGGTCTAATATTATATTTGTAGATAAGTTTGTTTACTTTTAATAATAATAATTGTAATATTAATAAAATATGTGTATTTATTTACAACTTGATATTTAACAGGGATTTAGTCGTCTGAATGAGCTGAGACAAAAGAGGATACTCATGTTTTAACAGATTTATTTGTTTATTAAGTGTTAATTGGTAAGGGAAATCTATTTCCTCTTACTTTTTATATGTTACATCTTTGACAATACATCAATTTAATTTTGTCTAGGTAACTGTTTTTTTTTTCCTTTTAACAAGTTATTTTTGTGAACCAAACTATTTCGAAACGCTTGTAAAATTTCCTTAACTCTAATAAACTCTTCAGTAATCATTTTCATTATTCAACTTAAATGAACTGTATTATTATCATATCACTGAATCTCCTTTTACATAATTTTCTTTTATCTGGTAATTGCTTGTTACGCGTGTGCGTTGAATAGAAATGAGGCTGCTACGTGAAATGTGAAAATAATTGTATGAACTCTATTTACGTGTATGTACGTCCCAAATCATTCTAAAGAAACAGGATGTTTGGTATTGGGACCGTCATAGTCTTGGGGAGATGGTCATGGGCTAAATTTTTCCGGTAAACTTAATGCATAAAGTGAGAACGCGGCCAATTTGAGCAAATTTAGTTTTTTAAATTCATTTAATAGAACAAAACATAAAAAGTGATTGCTTTAATCATGAGCCTAGCAGACTGACAGATGACAGACATCTCTTAGTTTGAACGCCAAATAAATATTTTTTTTACATCACGTAGCATATCGTTGGAAAGGGAAACAAATGAAGAACTTTTTAAAAGAAAACTGAATTCGAAAAGACTTTTTTTAAATGAATTTAGAAGTTGTAAGCAATTCGGGTTTACTCGCGGCAGGACAGCTGATGCAGGTATAGAGTTAGTATCGCATATTTTTGATGCTTGGGAGAAATCGCAAGATGCTCTAGGCGTTTTTTGCGACTTGTCAAAAACGTTCGAATGCGTACACCATGAAACATTAATCAGGAAACTACATCACTTTGGAATAAAGAACACCTCCTTGAATCTTCTTACATCTTATTTGAGACATCAATGGGAAACGGTCTTCGGGGTCTGTAGTTACAATGGGTGTACCGCGAGGTTCTATCCTTGATCCTTTTCTATGTTTAGTTTATATTAACGACCTGCTTCAGCTTGTCAAGAATAATCACGAGATTATATTGTTTGCTGATGACTTCATTAATTTTTAAAATGAAACGACAAACCATAAATATCGGAGATGTGAATAATGCAATCTCAAAATATCAAGAAGTCCATTGGTTTAGTCTCAGTAATCTTTTGCTAAAGGAAACCAAAACAAAATGTATAAGATTTGTTCTACCTAATGTTAAACAAGTTAAGACTGATGTTAACGTTAAAGGAGAAACGTTAGAAATAGTAGAAAGCACCGTATTCTTAGGAATCACCTTAGATAATAAACTTCAAGGGGCCCACAATTTTATAATTTGACCTTTTCTAAGTGTGGGTACATTCACTTGTTGTTTTTATGGAAATACAGAGTTTTTGATATTGATTGATTTGATTTGGTTTTTTCGCGATTCATAGCTTCTACAGAGATTTTTGACCTTTACAACCTCAAAAAAAACTGAATATCATTTCTCAGCATTGATACTTAGGACATTGAGTCTACCAAGAAGTCTTTCAGAAATGTAGCTCATAAATAGCCTATTATGTTGGTTCCAATACCAAACATCCTGTATAGCATGTTTTCTTTAGGGCTTGAAAACGGTTGTTGCACCCTGTCTCTGTCGAGTTTGCCGGATGAATAAATTTAGGGTTCCTTGGTAGATACATTTAGATGAAAGAATACAATATCATACAAATATGTATTCTCTCATCAAGTAGATAAAATCCGATAGTAATCTGCAACCATAATTTACTTTGAGCTTCAAACAACTGGTATAAATGAGTTGATACAAAATGCAGAAAAGATGAAATTTTGGTAAAATGTTTTTGATTTTTATCTATAAAAATGTTCCGGATGACTTTCAAACCGCTAATATAAAAAACTGAGACTGAGATAATACAATATCATATAAAAATATAGGTAGGTAGGTATGTGGAACCATAATTTACTTTGAGCTTCAAACAACTGCTGCATTGCACTATATACAACACGAGTGAAACAAACTATCTTGCTGTTGATTAGGCCGGAAGCATTATCAGCATAATAGGTTATAAATTATCTAAACGAGCCTGTTTATGTTATTCTACGACTATCTTTTGAGGAAAACAGAGAAACAAATACCTACAGAATCATCCTCATATTTTGAGACGATTTATTCTTGGGTAAACCCCTGTAGATAAATCTTTCCCTAACCATCTGGTATATATACTTAGCAACACAAACAAGACTTCATACTACACCTACCTATCCACTGTAGAAGACGCTGCTCTTTTTCAAACATCTCTAACGAAGAAAAACCCTTGGTCATGTTCAACAAAGGTCTTCTGGTCTTCGTCCTCTTGGCTGCTGCGCTGGTCATCACAGCCGAGGCTACTAACAGGGTGACCCGGGTGCACCCCTGTGATCAAGTGTGTTCCAGGTCACATGAAGAGAGGAACTCTTGCTGCAGAGCACATGGTCGTGTGTCGCACGCTTTCTGTGAGAACGGAGGCATGTTTTGTCATTAGAGTTGTTGTTATACAACCATTTTTTGTAGATAAGTTTGTTTACTTTTAATATAAATAATAAATGTAATAATAAAAAAAAAATTATTTATACAGAAAACTTAGTTTTTTTTGTTAGCTGGGGAAGTACTTAATAATTAAGAAGGATTTAGTCGTCTGAATGAGCTGATAGATCAGTGGACACTCATGTTTTAACAGATTTATTTGTTTATTATGTGTTAATTGAGAAGGGAAATCTATTTCATATTACTATTTAAAATATGTTGCATCTTTGACAATACATCAATTTAATTTTGTTTATGTGACTGTTATTTCCATTTCTAACAAGTTGTTTTTGTATGCCAATCTATTTCGAAACCCTTACAAAATTTCCTTAACCCTTTTAATATTTGAAATAAACTTATCAGTATTAATGGACGAGCCAACGAAGTGAGCGAAGCGTCTCTGCATCAAGTCTAGCAAAATTAGCGTTTCTGTCTGTTTGCCCGTACTCCTCTACAGGTCGTATTTTACAACTGATCGGTACGAAACTTTGTGCACAGATTCTACGATTTTATAGACTGTTTTTATCGTCGGAGTTTTATGATTAAAGGCGTACTTTGTCCGAAAAATGGATTTAGAAACGAGTACTCTGGGGTGGTCAGTTCCCGAGACATCATGAGTGACCAACACCAATCTATCTTCTTTTATCTTTTTATGTTCCAAATTCTTCCCATGTCTTGCTAAACGAATTAAACGTAATTACATTCAATACTTTCAGGAATGCTGTTCTTTCAAAGCGAGAATAACATAACTGTAACTCAAAAATACCTCGAGAAGGGCATACTCAAATGGAATGCGACTGCATGCATTCGATGATAGAAAAGGCATTAAGAAATAAAAAGATTAATCTAGCCGCTGATTTTGTGTTTACTTAATGCTAAAATTGCTTGCAAAAAAGTGCATACTATGTTACCTATATGTATCATGATTTATAAAGATATATAACACACACTGAAATTTTATAAATCTTAAAGTCCTGGCAAGAGAGTAGATTATTCTGCTGTAACTGACTTTGAAGGCTTTTAAATATAATTCAGACTATAGAACTATTTTACACAAGTTACGATATCCCGAAACATACAAAAGTCTCCCAACAAGAGTGCATACATCTAGCGTAATACCATTTGATAATATATTACGACTCGGTTCTGCAAGAATCCCAATGAAGAAAAAAAAACAACACCTTCAAGAGTTAAAAAAAGTATGGAAAAAGATTACCACAATTTTTATGTTAACTCACCCCATTCCTTTGTTCTTATTTAGAGTGTTAGTTTTCTATGAGGAACACATTTTTCTTTCACTCCTAAAAAAACTCTAACTAATTTTATGAACCAAAACAATAAATGAATTTTAAAAATAAAAACCTGGAAATTTATTTTGGTATTAATATGTATATCCACCCATTAAAATACGGTTTATCACATAGGTAGAGATACCGAACCCTGTATCTCCAGTAAAACTTCGTCAGTCCAGGATACAAATTATAGAACTATACGTAGGTAAGTCCATTAATTTAATCATTTTATCAGTTGTTAAATCATAATTACAACAAACACAAGCACTAATAATATTTAAATGTAAAAAAGTGGTTTGTCTATGTTTTTATTGTTAATTATTTAATAAAATAGTTTTTTCTCCTGTAAAATTTTACCAAATGGAGATATGAAGTTTGGAAATTAAGGCAGCGATATATTTAATTTTTTATTATATGTTATTACAGCGGCAAGAGAAATGCACATTTTGTGAAACTTTAAAGTTTAAACTATAAACCTTTTACGATTCGATACCAAATACAGCCCGCTAACAGACAGACAGACGGACAGACAGTGAAGGCTTAGCAATAGGGTCCCGTTTTCACCCTTCGAGTACGAAACAATAAAAAGTATGAGTAATTTTAGACCAAATCATTAAAAGTCCAACCTTGCAGACCTCTGAAATGAGGCCATCCCCTAATTTTTCTCAATCAAGCGACCATTAAATCCAGGTGCTGGCTGTAACTCTCAAAGTCAATTAAGCTCTTGAAAGCTGCGGATGAATCTCATCACGGTCCTGTGAAAGATCAATATTTGATTGGAGTAGATAATTTATCAATCGCAAAATTTATGACGTCGGTACTGGCTACTGTCCGTGACTTGTGGTCACATTATCACTGGGTAAATGTAGTACTAGTAATTATTCAGTTTATGACGACCTCAGTGGCGCAGCGGGCTGCGCAGGCAGACCTTCTGCCTGCGAAGCATCGATTCCCGTCCCGGGACAAATGTTTGTACGATCTGCAGATATTTGTTCAGGTTGTTCTGATTTTTTTCTAAGTATAATAAAAAAATATCTATCTATCTATGTGGTGTATTGTATTAAGTATATCAGTTATCTAGTACCCATAACATAAGCTCTGCTTAGCTTGGGGCTGGATAATGCTGTGTGAATTTTCCAGCATTAATTATTATTCTTTATTATTAGTAAGCCGCTAACAATAAAGTTATGAGAGGTTTTTCGGAGGGTAGGAAGTTATAAATCCATGTGGTAGAGCTCATTCTCCTGATTTTTCAGAGACCCGACAACGGGGGTCTGTCTTGCGTGGTTTCGAAGTTTTGAAAATTCCTTGGAGCCAAGTGGTAGAGCTCCTTCTGCTGATTATGTAGACACCACACGATGGGTCTTTCTCTCTTGGAGTCGGACATATTGCGTGAGGGATTTATTTTTTGGCTTATCATATATTTTTTTGCAAGGGGAGGGTATGGTGTCCTAAACCGGAAATTTGAAGGGAAGTATTTTCACAATACGCAATTAACTCTGTTTTTGTAACCTAAATAATAGCCGCATCAAAAATTAAATATCGCCGTTTGTGTCTTCACAAATGGGTCTTCTTTGAGCCATCACAAAAACATGACTTTCTCAGAAAATCGTCGAAAAGTCAAACCTGTCAAAAATTGGCTTTTTCTATCATTCCGTTGAATAAACACCCAGGGATTATTTAGTAATTGAGAAATTGCCTGCAGGCAATTTCTTCTTTTTTATAATCTGATTTATCTCCTATGAGAACCAAGAAAATTACAATCACAGAACAAAACCAAATTAGAACCAGTATTTACAAATTGAAACAGTTGAGCTTAATGCAGACTGTTGCCAACAATCTAGAAGTAGCTCATCTAATCCATACCTACCGATCGGAAGCGTCCCCAAGGCGCTGGCCCGATCTTTGGCGAGCTTACTAGTAAGTACCTGTTTAAAATTATAAATGTTGATGTAAATGAAAAAGATTCAAAGATATTTATTGCGTAAAACATGGTATAATAATGGTCGTAAGTATAAATAATGCACTCATGTCTCACTATATTTTAGCATGCAATAATTATAAGTAATTAGGTAGGTACCTACTTATGATCTAGCATTAAAAAAGTTATTTATATCATAAAAATTCCGGTCATACAGCCACCTACACAATTTGATTTTAAATAAATAATTATTCAATAATTTAATGTCATTTGGTATCTTATTATATATTTTTACACAAAGAGTCAAACAACTTTTCTTAAACTTGGCTGAACGGGGGGTATCTTTTAAAATAAGTTTATTCGGGTCTCTACATATTCTAGGGTGTCTATCACATGCTTTTTTAAATAAGTTTATATGATTTCTAACAAAATGTGATACTTCTTAAATATAGAGCGACGGTAGAGGCAACAAACCAAGCTCCATAAACAAGGGTTTGCATGACTCATCAGGGGGGATTCCACAGATCGCTCGTTTGCATTTCTTTTGTGCCATAAATACTCTGTTCTTATCAGAGCTGTTGCCCCACATTACAAGCCCATAACGAAGTACAATTGTACATATATCTACGTCCATCCTGTGTAACTGACACACCATTAATTTCACAGGAAAACTGTCTGAAAGTCTACCTCCTACGAAAAGCCACTAACGACACCCCTTGAGGAAGAAAATTGTTACATTTTCCCCACAATCCCTCTGCAAATTGGAGCAAAGCGCACATGGGGCAGCCATGAACCGGACGTATCCAACTGTCAATAGATCGTAAAGCGATTAGCATATCTACGTCCGTAAAGTGGAATACGCTGCCAGAAAACGGTGGAGCGAGTTTTCTAGTGGGTCTATAAAATAGTAGATTGTTTTACAAGTGACTAAACCATTCCATTATATACGAGATTGTTATACTCTCAGCGTAGCGAGGGAGTTATAATGGGTGGTTTTGGCCCGAGTAAAACACTCTAATTTTCACTTCGATTGCGAGAAAATAAAACAAGTCAATATTAAACAATTTTCAGAAATTTTATTAAAAATTGCATATTAGCTGCTTCACTATCACTTGATGACATTTTTCACGTTCACAATTTGGAAGTAAAAGTCAGGAAGTTATACGTAAAATTTTGTGATTTGGAATGAAGAAAATTCTAGATATTTTGCGCCATTACCATCATTTTTTTAAATCTCTATCTAACCCGCAACGAAACAGTTCGCATTCTACCATGAAGGGAAGAATCAACCTTCATAAAACATCACCAAGAAGGTTCTATTTTAAAAAAAAAGATTGACGGAGCACCAAGAAGTCGAGTTTTTATGTAAGAGAACGAATGCTTTGTACGGGCTGATGATTTTAGACAAAAATTAAAAAGAAAAAATACTTTTTAGTCCTAGGTATTAAACTCGAGTTTTAGGCCCGGTAGGCTACACTATTATGATACACTTTTTGAGCAAGAGAAGTAAAAACTTATTTTTATCAGACTTTTAGTTTTGCATGTGGTATGCTCTGAAAAAGTAGCCTATGAAGATGGGAATATGTTCTACATGTGCATATGTCCAGCAGTGGACGAATATAGGATGATAGAGATAAAAGATAAAGATATATTTATTTGGCCAAAACAGGTAGGTTCATACAGGTTTGAAAAGTATGGTAATTTATAAGTAGTAAAGTACATTTATATACATATGTAGGCACAAATACTATCAAAGTGTAGGTATAGGTAATATTTATTAGGTATTGTATAATATGAGTAAATAAATAAATAAATAATAATAATAAATAATGCTGGACAATCCACACAGCACCATCTAGCCCCAAGCTAAGAGCTTATGTTATGGGTACTAGATGACTGATATACTTAATACAATACATTACTTAAATAGATATTTTTTATTGTACATAAATAGAATATTGTACATTTATTTATTTATTATTTATGTACACATAGGTAGGTGGGTACCTACATGAAACGGAGAAAATAAATTAAAATAATGCCTGCACTGCGCACAATCAAGGTAAGGTAAGATATTGCTGATGATTATCTACACGTAGGTTCGCCAAATAACATCTTGATTTTATCAGTAGTTTGGAGTAGGTAACAATGTTCATATTTCTACTCACAAATTTTCAACATTAGAATTTTGTTGATTTACGCAGGTAGGCTTATAAATGCTTTTAATTACACTTATTTCTCCGCTTTGCTAGAAATCAGGTGCAATCCTAAGTTTTTTAACCCACGACGCAAAAAAAGAGGGGTGTTATAAGTTTAACGTGTCTGTCTGTGTATCTGTCTGTAATATCGTAGCTCCAAAACGGATGCACCGATTTTCTTTTAGTTTTTTTTGTGTCATAGATAATTTTATTTCGAGTGTTCTTAGCCATGTATCACTAAAATCTGTCGGGGAGTTTTTAAAATTTTTAATTTTGTTCTTATCATAAGCGGTTTTATTTTAAATCGCCGAGGTGACTATCCAATTGGATACAATCCAGAGCCCGCGTGTTTTAGTAAGTTAGAAAATATAAAGCTGTCAATGATCGATCACGGTGGTATTCAAATGTCACTTAAAAAACTACCAGTTCTAGGCTACATTCCGAATTACGCTAAATTCGATATTAGCGCGCCCACAAGCGTTCCAAATTACTGTCAGCGCGACTACGATATCCCGTGTGACATCATAGATAACATCATTACATGCGCCATTTTGCGATATCACCGACCATTTGACAAACTGAAATCACTGTAAGCGCTTTATCAAAACTGACAATTATTATTAGCATTCATCGTAGTATTATTCTCCTTTTTTTCGTTTCCTTGTAACTGACTGACATTTCACAACGCGACTCGAGACCGTAAGCGCGTTCATGAGTGTTCCGAATTAATGAAAGCACTCAACTGTCAATATCGTGATATCTAATTTGGAACGCAAAATATCGATGTGAAATCTATCGCTATCAGCGCTGTAATCGTATTTCGAAATGCACTTGACGCGCAAAGTTGCCTGGCACGGCCGCTAATCTGCTGCGAATTCAATGCAATCGAATGAACGCAATTAAAACCTGAAAGAGTGGAGCGGGATTTATTTGCGGAACGACGTCGCCCGATTAAATCTGCAGTCTGCTTAGTGCATTTTAGTATTTAAATGGCCGTTTATAAGTGAAAATGCAAGCTTTTTAAGTTTTGACTCTGCTTAGACGATTTTTGTAGAACATCAATTTGTT
This sequence comes from Eupithecia subumbrata, assembly GCA_949316285.1. NCBI lineage: Eukaryota > Metazoa > Arthropoda > Insecta > Lepidoptera > Geometridae > Eupithecia > Eupithecia subumbrata. The sequence continues at coordinate 2,269,415 of OX438627.1, read as the reverse complement.
TATTCTGATGGGAAAATTGACAAACAATGTAAACAACTGCGAGAATCTATTATATAGAATAAAATAGTAACTATATTTTAGTTCCGTCGGTACACAACTAGATGTCCCTAATAAAAGTGACCGACCGACGGCTAGATCGCGCTGATGAGAACGCACGGGTTCTTGTCATAAGGTTAATGTTTTGTTGTGTAGTGGGGTGTCCTACCAAATGCTTTAGGTTAAACTAAGTCGCTTCATTCCTCCTCATGCGCCAAATTTTGGTGGATTGTAAGAGACTGGACAGGAGTGAAGTCCACTTATTATATTACTACTTAAAAGACAGTACTACGACACCACTATACTAAATTCGATTTTCGTTTAATTTAATGATGTACTTAATTTGGTCTTTCTATTGATCTGTAAGTCTAGAGATTTTCATAAAAGTGAGATTTCTCCCGAAAAAAAGGTGAATAAGTACTGAGAACTGACATTTTATCGGTGATTTAAATTATTGGAACTGTATTCACAAGAACTCCCTATAGAATAGAATAGAATAGAATAGAATAGAATAGAATATAATTTATTTCGACACACACAATATAAAACAACCAAACAAAGGATTAGGAGCTAAATTAGGTACATGCAAATATTGGCCGTCAAATCGAGCTTTGCCCCCATGACCCTGTGCCGAAATAGGCATTGGCTCAGCATGTGTTGAGCGGTTGCCGCTCAGCGCTGTTTTTCAGCCAAAAACCTTTATGTTGGCGTTACGGACTAGTCGGTGACAATTAAGCTTTTAAAACAAACAAAACAATTTTAAAAAGGTAGGTTTGTAAACATAGGTAATAAAAGAGGTTTACCTCTTTTATTTTTACACCCCGCTGTTGGTAGGTAGGTCTCGGGTAATATTGGTACAAATAATTATATATTATATGGGTAAACAGTAATAAATATAATAAAAGAACGGAAAATAGTGTGGTTATAAATTATTTAAAATATATTTGAAAGGTTAGTCGTAATTTGTTATAGGTACTTAGATGACGCACCTACTACTTATTTTTTAGGTAAGTAATAAATGTGCATGCAGGTAATAAATGTGCATCTTTAAGATCCTATGTACAACATGTTTGCAATAGAAGTATTGAGTAAGTAAAAATACTTACATGCGCTTTTGAAGACCAGAGAAGGTTTATTTTATGTAAGTTAGCTAGATAATCGAGCTATTTATATTTAAGTTGCCAAGATTCCTCTGTTCATCAACAAGAAACGCTTTGAGTTTTTTTCTGAAATTAAATCTATTACCGAGGTTTCTAATCGGTGGCGGTATATTATTCCAGCACTTGGAGGCTGCGTATCTGAAGCTACCACGAAAAGCTGCGGATCACGATATAGATCAAGTTTATTAACTTTTGTTGCTGGCCTTGAGGTAAATTTTTAAGAAAGCGTGGAGATACAAAGCGGAGGTGAGTAGAGATATGTAAACATGAAATAGCAAAAGTAAAATGACTCTTACAGTGAGCGGGGTCCCGTAGGTGCCACATTCGACTAGTTTAATATGGTAATCTCCGAAACTACATACTGTTTCCTTGTATCTCCTGACAACATTCTTAACTCTATGTTGCATCCTGGAGTTGAACGAAGCTACGGGCAAAAGTTAGTCGCATTCCCTAACCTTCAATTCAATTTGTTTATTAAACCAGACCTAACATTACATAGTTAATTACAGAGTTCTCCAATGCGTTACGTCTAGGCTCGTGATTCATCACCAGTCATCACCATGTATTCCAGATTCTATGGTTGCAACTTGCAAGGTTGAAAACACTTCTCCCGACCATCTCAACCTCCAGTTTTGCATAATTGAATATTTGCCTAGCATCTCTCTATCTTCGCCAGGAGAGCGGGGCAAAGCTACATTTTATGCAGTTTATTGGCTTACATAACAAGCTTGTAGTTGCTATTAGAGCAAGCTGCAAACACAGCTTGTGTTTTAGCGGAATTTCTAGCTTGAAATTATTGACATTAGCTGTTGATACTACTATGTTTTTGATGTGCAACGATCTAGGTAAAATTCGGGAGATTGGGTCCTAACTTCTCGAAGAAGGAAGGTTCAAATAAGGTCCAATTATAGGTCCACCACCTCAGACATAGTCGGACGGAGTTTGTGTTTTGCGTGCGGATTGTTGTCTCGGTCGCACTTCGGTCTTGACGTATGTTTTTCTATCTTTGTTGTTTACTAGCTGCATTCTTACTACCCCTTGTCCTATTAAGTACCCGTTTTCCCGTAGGAATTAAGCATTTTCCCGTGGTAAAAAATATGTAAAAAATATGCCTATGTTCATCACGAATAATGTGGGCTTCTAATGGTATAAGAATTTTTCAAATCGGTGCAGTAGTTTCGGAGCCTATTCAATACAAACAAACAAACAATCAAATCTTTCCTTTTTATAATAATTAGTATAGATTATGTAGGGTTATTGCAAAAGATTGGAAAAAGCGTATCTTTCCGTTTAGTTGTAACACAACACCGGCTATTTGTTGATTTAGCGCTGGAAGAACGAACCATTTACAGAATTTTACTTATATTGATTTAATATTTTGATGACCTCAGTGGCGCAGCGTGCGAAGGTCTGCCTGCGACGCAGGAGGTTGCGGGTTCGATTCCCTTCTCGGAACAAATTTGTGTACGATCTGCAGAAATTTGTTCCGTTGGTCTGGGTGTTTAATATATATAATAAAAAAAATATCTATCTATGTAGTGTATTGTATTAAGTACGTATATCAGTTATCTAGTACCCATAACACAAGCTCTGCTTAGCTTGGGGCTAGATAATGCTGTGTGAATTGTCCAGTATTATTTATTTATTTATTTATTTATATGTGATACTTTTTACTTATAGGTGCTGTGTGAATAGAGTTTAGAATGGTGTGTATTTCAGTCAGTTGAGCAAAAGAGCAGACCTGGAAGATAGGTAAAGTTTGGTGGGTACCATCTACCAGTTCCCAACAACACACGGTATTTCCATGAGGAGATAATTAACGTCTCAAATTTCGTTTTCAGTGGTCAACAGGAGCGGGGTCATGATAGTTTTCACTAAAATTTTTCACGCTGCAAGCGATAACTCCTTAAAAGGTGGCACAAACTTTTGCCCATTTTCCCCCAGAACTTGGTACACTTTGACTGCTGAAAACAATACTCAATACTCAATATATTAATTGTTGTTATGACATTGGTAGGTAGGTAATTATCTACGAGGAAGTATCACAATGTACCCTGTTGGGCGTAATAACAAGTGGAAGGCAGACCGAGGTTGTTTATAATAAAAAAAAATAACCGTATGTGTTTTTTTAAGGTAAAAAATAAAAACAAATCCGCTCTTGCGAAGCGGCTAAGAAAATACATATCTGAGTGACTCAGCACAGCCGTAACAAGTTTTTTTCTGTTGCTGTGCCAGATACTGACCAGCTCTCGGGTCACACGTCGCTTCGACCAGACGCTCAGATAATTTTTTAAAAACCCGAAGAGCCTCGGTACCCCACGGACCTAGGCTCTCGACTCCCAGAGGAGCAAATGTGTAAGGTCTGTCGAGACCTGCATATGTGCGCCTCTTGATATCTTCGGCCAAAAAATAAATAAATTGTTCTACAATTCGAAAGTCTAAAATATTTTAACACCGGAATTCCAAAGCTACTAAGCCGTAACCAAAATTGGTTGAAATCCTCAGCGCCCCAAATTAATTGATAAATAATTGTAGCGACGGGCAACCGCCAATCTGGGACGGCGATTACCATGTCAAAGGGAGGTCGGTGCCAGTGCTAAAACGCAGTGCATACACGCCCTGATTTAGGTTACACATGAGTGTAGCCTAAACCAGGCTACACTAGTGTGTAGGAGAGTAAACTCCCATTAGAGACGTGAAACACATTAATACGTTTAAATTAAAATTTAAAAAAATCTCTCTAAACGCTCAGAAAGAGGATAAGAATCTAAAAGATAATGGTCTAACACAGACCCGACTGGATGACGGTGGCAGCCCGAACATTAGTTTGGCGTGGTTTGGCACTATTGTTTATTGTTTTTTATTTATTTATACTCTTTATTGACTAAATGACTTAAGATGGGTCACTTTTATTCATTGATTGCTTGTCTTTAATGTTAAAATATGTAATTTTGCTTTTGTATTGTTTTCTTTTTCTTTCATTTTCCTGTTTCCATTTATTTTATTGTATATTTTGTCGTTGTAAACGCATCACTCCAGACGGTCGTGACGTAAGCCTATGGCCCTTAATGAAAACCAGCGCTGGGTGTATACAACAGTGTTCATCCAGCACAACGCTGAGTGGAGGCCATATTTGCCTCAAACCCTGCTGCGCATCATCTGTGTAGTAGTTTTTAGGGTAAATAAAAATATTTTCTTTCTTTCTTTTTATAGATATATAGAATAGATAGCGAATTTTACTCGTATAAAATCCGACATGAGCTTAATATGTATCCTATGACGTCACAACATGGCCGACAGCGTTTTCATAGTTCAAAATAAAAAATTAATAAAACTATTATTAAATTGAAAATATGTCTTGTCATTTTACACTTTTTATATCTAAAATCTACAATTATTATTAGTTTCTTAAGTCAAATACTACAGAAAAAGCTAAATTTTTTAAGAGGCAAGTAGCTTATTATTGTAAGTTTGCGTGAATACGGTATTGTCGCGTTATTCCACACGGCTGGGTCACGAACACGAAACTTTTTCTTTTCCCGCATTTATTCAGTCAGAAACTCTTTGTTTTATTTACTGAAACTTTTCACTGTAATCTCTGTAATACTTTGGTTAACTTCTTTATTCGAGGACCTTAGAATTGTTGAGCATTATTTTTACTATTGAAGTAGGTAAGTCTTTTATAACTCAGACTGTTAAATTCTTTTAACTTCATTTTTTATGTGCCAGAGGTAGTTTTTATAAGTAGGTGCACAATGTAGCTGTCGTGCGGCCTATGTCCAGCCGTGGACGAGCTCATGATGATGTATGTGTGTGTGCAGGTACCTGCAGGCAGCATAATAAAGGTAAAAACCCCTGATACGTTTGAGATCAATTCCCCTAAGAACTCCTACTAAAACCAATTTTACTTAAACACAAACCTGAAAAAACACTATCTGTAGACACATTTAATTTCATTTCATTATATATGGCACCCAAAATTTATAACCATTTACCAACTGACATTAGGAAATGTAATGACACCATAATATTTAAATCTAACCTTAGTTTTATAAAAAGTAAGAAATTTTACAATTTTCATGAATTTTTTGACGCAGTTTAGTAGGTATTAAATAAATGTAGAGTACAGAGTGGTTCATACTCATTGCAATTTAGTAAACGCATGTTTTTTAAATTCTACAAGTTTTCCTTGTAAGCTTCACTATTATTATTATTTTTCTCTGTTAATATTATGTAAAATTAGTACGCCTACTGGCAGATCACAGTGCTGTTAATTTTATGTCTGAACATCCCTGTAATACCTGTGTATCACAAATGAATAATTGAATTGAATTAACATAATGCACCTTCCCAGTTATCACGCCTGACAGAGCTTCTAGCGTTCTATGACATGGATTTTTACCTGTCCCTTTATGGAGCTACCTGACCCAAAACAGCGCCATCACCTATTTTATCTTATTATTCTAAAAAACTAAAGAATTTTCAAAAATCGATTGGCCAGTTTGTGAATCATCATAAGCTTTTTTTAATGCCTCTGTAAAAGTTTTATTGAGTATACTTTAAGCAGAGATGCGAAGTTGCTCGTTTTGGCCACCATGGTGGCTTCGCATCTCTGCCTTCACTATACAAATGATAACATTTATAGAGGCTTTTAAAAAAAGCTAATAATATTATTTACAAACTGGCCAATCGATTTTAGAAAAAAAATTCGTTCAACAGAATAATAAGATAAAATAGGTGGTGGCCTTGTTTTGACGGTCGCGATGGTTGGACTGGAATTAGACGGTTGGCACTGTGAGAAATTTGGTTAGTCCCAACCGTCGCCCTACAAACGATACGAGACCGTTGGGCTGATCCGTTCCCTTAAGCTCTAAGGGAACTTAGGGGAACAGGATCGGGTGACCGACGGTTGAAAATAATCCTGTTGATATATTTGAGAGACCGGAAAAATATAAGTATTTATATATTACACAAGCCATAGCAATAATCTCAATATCGCTTACGAACGGTCATTTTGATTTAGCCCCACGGCCGGAAATCACACTGCCTCCCGGAAATGGGTATCCTTTGTCAACAGAATATTGCTGGAAGCACTTATACTAAGCCAGAATATACAACCTTCGGGAAACGAGCGTTATTGCTTCTAAAACCTCTTAAATTGATACCATAAATTAATATATACTTAAGTAAATTTTAACGTACCAAGAAAGCACCGCTGCGAGAAGAAAGGTGCCGGATTGTGTAGCTTGCCGCTATCCCTGATTTGATGACCCTGATCATTAAGTAATAATCAAGTAATCGTGTGTCTCAAGAAGGTAAATTCAAAATCCAAAAATGGTTATTTGGGCTTCCCTTCAGCTACGGAAGAATCCATCCCTCTGACGCGTTAACACATTCAGTACCCAGTTTGTCGGTGCGACCCGCAGGGGCCGTACGGGCAAAGAAATCAGAATCATAAATATAATAATAACAATAATCATTTATTTTTCTACACAAGTTTCTCTTAAAGTAGACATATTTATTGTTAATTGTTGTTCAAAAAAGGTCTTGGGTAAAAGTGGTTGTAAATCGTATACACAGCCTCGGCGGCGAGCGGTGCAACCCGCAGGGGCCCGTCGTCGGTACATAGTCATCTATATACATAAAAATAAATTGCTCTTCGTTAGTCTCGCTCAAACTTAAAAACGGATTGACCGATTTGTATAAATTTATTACTGTTTTGTTTGCTCTAATACAGGAGTGGTTTAAAAAAAAAGGGGGGGGGGGGAATGTATATTGTGATAAGAAGTTTACGGGGTCATCGAGTAATTAATGAAAGTGTTAAATACCTAGGCTATAGGTATTGTGTATGCTGAATGCACATTCTTCCGTGTTCCTAATTAATTAAGTACATTTTAGAATTCGATTCATATAATAGAAACGTTAGAAACCTTTTTTTCGCCACATCACATATTATATTAGCAAAATGTATAAAAAATGATCAATCATCTGCACAAAGCTGCACAAAGATTTGCTATGCGACGTCTCCAGGGTTCCTTATTTTTAACCCCCGACGCAAAAGAGAGGGGTGTTATAAGTTTAATGTGTCTGTCTGTGTGTCTGTGGTATCGTAGCTCCCAAACGGATGAACCTAAACGAAAATGTTTATTTTTTTTGTGTCATAGATAATTAAATCCCGATTGTTCTTAGCCATATTTCATGAAAATCTGTCAGGCTGTTTTTAAAATTTTTAATTTTGTTCTTGTTGTTACAGTGTTGTCATAATCCTGTTAAGGCATTCACTGGCCAGCCTCGGCGATGCGACCCACAGGGTCGCGACACGGGGAAGTAGAAAAACGTCTGCGTCTTGGGCTATGAAAATGTTAAAATCATGGTATTTTATACTACACCTGCTCGGAAAGTTGCCTATTCCTTTTCCATTTATAGAATAGAAAGTATGTCTTTGCAGGCCTATAGGAAACCGGGAGGAAAAACTCTATGGAATTTCATTTCTCACGTGTTTTAGCGGGAGGAAAAAGTGTATGGAAATCCATTTTTAACGTGTTATTTTTTTTTAATTGCCTAAACGATCGGCTGGTAGCTATGGTTATTTTCGTTCGGTCAAACGACAAAAAGTTTATACTCCAAGTCCATTAGGCCTCCTCCGATTTCCGAACAATATTTTGAAAAAAGAACCCAAAGGCTGGCGCGGTCAATGAGGTTTTACCAACATCATTGGGCGCGGTAAGTTCTTCTGAATTTCAATTAATAATTAATTCTGCTTTTTATTTTCCTCGAAGGTGTAGTATAAAGCACTATTTATCACTCGGCAGAAAGTGCGATTCCTACCTCAAACACACGTGGAGTTACCGGAAGGTTTTATTTTTTATTTTCTAAACTATAGAGCTGAACGGTGGTCATTAATGCCACCATGTAAGTAAAAATTTGTAGGTATCAATTCGATACCTTCGGCTTCCTCAGCGCATTGGTTTGAAATAAGTGTTCATTCAGCGTATATCAAACTTTACGGTTTATTTTTTAATTAAAAAGTTCTCTCATAAACGAATTTTACGAAAAAGTTATCAAAGTTCAATCGATCGTAAAATGCAATCTCATTTCAAGGTTCGAAAGTCTTGGACATAATCTAATCATCGTTCCTTAGCAATTCGTATTTTAACTTTTTTTCAAATACTTGAATGTTTCTAAAAAAGCTGAATACCTAATCATAAAAATAAGTCGTGTAGATAAAGATAGGGATTGAAAATGACAACCTCGTGGCTTGGATCAAAGAAGCAAAGAGTGGAAAGATTTGAAATGTCTAAAAAGGGTTGAAAAATAAAAGGTTATAAGAGTTATCGGTAGGGCTCTTAGATTGATGAAGGGATACTGTTTATTTACAAGTTGGTATAATGGATATTGGAAACTCAGGCAAGTGTAAAAAGAAGCAAACAATGAACACGCCTAACATTACACTCAGACCTAACCTGACCTTAGTTCAAAAGAGCTGAACCACCCACCGTGATTCCACCTTCAACAATCTTTAATTAGGCCCTTTGAAAACCGTTCAAGTCTCAGAGTAAGTAATCTAACATTTATCATCGGCGAGCTAAATAAAATATCATGAAACTGTAGGAACAAGTTGAGCTATGCTTCAACTTTAGGCCCGGCGTACATGGACAGTTTGGCTTGAAGGATATTGTCAGACGACGCTATTCGTCAATTCAAAACGTATATTTATAAACAGATTCGTAATGATCGTCACACTGTGTTAGACATGAACTTGCGTCAAAACAAACACGCACAATAAAACTAAAATTTATATGTATAATATAACAAGGTGGTATTTTCTGTATACGTATAATAAAAAAATCTATCTAAGAAATGTATTGTATTAGGTATCCGTAGCGAGAGCTGGTGAGTGTCGGGCGCAGAGCATCAGCATTGCCATACAGCTGGGCAATGCAGCCAGCGTCTTGGGAACGCTTCCGACTGGTATTGATATGGATCAGTTGAGCTACCTGTAGATTGTTTGCAAAATTGTCTGCAGTTAGATCAATTGTTTCAATTGTAAATACTAGTTCTAATTATTTCTTTTGTTTGATTGTAATTTTCTTTGTGAATAAAGGCTTCTGCCCTTAAAGTATATCAGTCATCTAGTACCCATAATACAGGCTCTGCTTAGCATGGGTCTAAGCAGAGTAGATTATCCAGCATTATTTATATTAGAGTTGATCGAGTAGTTTATGGTAAAACAAATCTACTTGACCGTCTATTCCCAGCCTTATGCCAAAGTAAAGACTACATTTTATATCGAGACATGAGCGCGAGGGCAACGTAGGAACGCAATTAGCTCAGAGTAGGCTGCGGCAGTGCATCCTTAATGCACGGTACACTTTGCAGGGATATAATCACATCACACTACTATTAAAAATGCGAAAATTTAGATGTTTGGATGGATTTTTGTTACCTCTTTACGCTATAACGACTCAACCTATCGGGCTGAAATTTATGCATAGATGTAGCTCTGAACCTGGAATCAAATATAGACTACTTTTTTTCCTATAAAACAGCTTCCATGGCATAGAAATAAACTTTAAATATTTCCATTAAACTTTAAATATATCCAAAACAACATGTTGCTGGTGTATTTTATACACGTTTTAATCTTTTATGTGGTGGTCATATTTATATAAGACGCTAGGTGTATATTTTTTTGATATTAAGTTTTGTTTTAATCGGTCGTGGTAATTAGTTAGTTCACGAGACCAATCTATACTAATATTATGAAGAGGAAAGATTTGATTGTTTGTTTGTTTGTATTGAATAGGCTCCGAAACTACTGGACCGATTTGAAAAATTCTTTTACCATTAGAAGCCCACATTATTCCTGATGAACATAGGCTACTTTTAACCGCGGGAAAATGCTTTATTCCTACGGGAAAACGGGTAATAGGACAACGGGTCGTAAAAATGCAGCTAGTAATTAAATAAATAGACTATTTTCGATGGATGTCTGACGGTTTTGCAAAGTAAAATCGCCTTGGCCAAGTTTTCAGCCACGGCGCGGCGGCCAGTTCTAATGGAAACAAGGAAAATTCATAGTGCACACGTAATTGTAAATACGTAAGCTATGTAAAACAGGAACATCGTGCAACGGAGCAAAAGGTAGCAGACCTACGCAATTACCCTGCGAAAGGCACACGAACCGAAATACCGCCCGCCCTACATACCGCCCAGGTGGGCGCGGGGCGCAAGTCACAGGCTACACTTCAGCTTTAACATTTTTAACCAACGGGCACGTCATATATGTCATATCATTTAAGTTTTAGTGACTACGTTTGAATTGGAGTTACATTGGCCGTGGAAGTACAAAATAGAACGGTCAAAACCACGTTTTTATTATATGTCGCAAATTATACTCTTTACACTATACTCTTATATCTCACTTATGTATATCTCGCAAACACAATGAATCTATACTTGTGTATTCGTTTATTTTTGTCTTAAAGAGAATTACAATAAAATAATAGAAATAAATTAGAAGTATTTTCTGAGCGTTATAAGCGTATTTTCAATGGAAACAATTAATCTAACATAAATAAATAAATAATGCTGGACAATTCACACAGCATTATCTAGCCCCAAGCTAAACAGAGCTTGTGTTATGGGTACTAGATAACTGATATACTTAATACAATACACTACACAGATACATATTTTTTATTATACATAGAAAACATTCAGAACGCCCTGGACAACTGTCTGCAGATCGTACAAAGATTTGTCCTGAGGCGGGAATCGAACCCGCTACCTCCTGCGTCGCAGGCGTCTGCCTTCGCACGCTGCGCCACAAAGGTCGTCACAGCTAACTACAGACTGTTGCAAACAATCTACAGATAGCTCAACTGATCCAACTGATCCGCGTGACCCGAGAGCTGGTCAGTATCTGGCACAGCGCATCAGCATTGCCATACAGCGGGGCAATGCAGCCAGCGTCTTGGGGACGCTTCCGACTGGTATAGTCTGTAGTTAGCTCAATTGTTTCAATTGTTAATACTAGTTCTAATTTATTTCTATTATTTTATTGTAATTTTCTTTCTGAATTAAGGCTTTTGCCCTTATTATGGTAAAAAAAAAAACATATTGAATAATCGCCTATGCCCCGCGCCACACCGCAGTGTTGCGCAGCCAGAGCTCTAAAGGCCTATCTACATCGATTTTACGCTGTGACATTGTTCGGGTGAGAGCATCGCTTAGCTTATCTTTGCAGTAGGGACACGCTTAAACGACCTCGTATCGTGTTATGGGCGATTTTGCTTTGCATATTCTTATGATGTACAACTGCTAAGTATTCTTCCTTCCTGATTATACACAATATTGCATGTTCCGTAAGGAGGCGTAGTAAACGTCTCTCCATCTTCTAGGAGAGTGCGGAGCACTGTTGTAAAACTGTAGCAATAATCTGGGCAAGGTGGCACAGCCCAGACGAGCTACAAGACATCACTCCGAAGAAAATCTTACAGTTCCTAGGAGCTGCAAGGGTAAGTGGCGAATTATTAACGCCACAGCTTCAGGGCTGAACACACAAAGTAACGATCACATTAGGCCTTCATGGCCACACTGACACGAAAGCCACCTAAAGTATGTAAATAAAAGAATAAAACGTCAAGTGCGAGTCGGACTCGCGCACTAAGCATTCCGAATAATTGTTGTTCTTTAGTTCTTTATTGCCAACAAACATCATTCTAGGTCAACGGGATGTATACGTTTTGGTCCTTGGCGAGAATCAACAGTTTTTTTTTTTTGTGAATAAACTACAAATTTACGGATTTCGTATTTTTTCCTTTACTTGTGCTATAAGACCTTGCTTTTTGCCAAATTTCCTGATTCTAGGTCTACGGGAAGTACCCTATAGGTTTTGTGTGCATATGTAATTCCTGGAAATTTCAAAATATTCGGACGCGGCTGTAACTTTTAGAACTTTTATTTATATTGATGTTTCAAGAGGTTACGGACTTAAGTATTTGATGTTAATTTCAAATGGACTTTCACGCATTCCTGAGAAAAGAGGGTTAACAGACGAACAGACAAACAGACAGACAGGCAGACGGACATCACACACACAAGTGATCCTATAAGGGTTCCTTTTTTTCCTTAAGTGGTAAAGATAAGGTAGGTACCTTCTGCCTGCAACTTCGTTTACATTTTGTACTTTATTATTATTTTCAGACTTAAGGTAGCGTATGTCCTTCCCGAGGGTAACAACCAATCGTCTCACCCATCATTAAGCATCTGTTGAACCGTTTAAGCATGAAAAGGTAAGAAACCCGAATAGTCTATTGAAAACTGCCAACATCTGTTCCTACACTCTCACACACAGAGCTGCTATTAATAAACAAACAAGTGAAAAAAAAAAAAAAAAATTATTCATCAGTAGAACTTTTTCTAGAAAGAACAGAATTCTCTATCGTTCCTAATAAAACAACACGGGGGACTCTCGACGGCTAAGTAAGCAACAGTATTTACCTACCTCAAGCAGCAAGACGAGCATAGTAAAGGACTTAGCACACTCATCCCACACCCCTACCACTGTACAGCAAAAAAATTGGCATTCAAATAAGTGCTTTATGATGGGCTCGCAACCTCGAAAATAAATGTGTGTGTAAAACATTTATTTTTTAATCTTATTGCCGCACTCTTTGTTTGAACTGCGCCTTGCTTATCGCAAGCTTCGAGCGAGTGGCCCGCTGTCCCCGCGTGGAACGCTCGCTTGAAGCTGTAGCTGCGTATTCAGCGCTTGGACAGCGTGCACTAGATATACTATTTGAGGCGCAGACCCGTAAATGCTGTGCTGGAGCGCGGCGTCCTATATATGCGACAACCTTTGCGGCCGCTGTTCATTTTTAGAGCCCTCGGAAGTAGGGACTTTGAAAAGGGCAATGTCTGAAATGAACAATTGTAAATCTGAACGACCGTACAGAAAATTCTCGTCCTCCTCGACAGCCTATAATGGTCCACTGCTGGACGCAGGCCTCCCCCCGATAAGCGCCTTTCTGACTTTTATCTCATGGGGGTAATGCCCATAATCCTCTCCCTGGGCATGCGAGTTGGGGTTCTCAGTTCGATGGTAGAATTGATAATGGTGATAATGAAACTATAATAGTGGAAATAATAAATATATCTGGGTCCAACAATAACAATTGTGCAATTAATTCAGATTGATTACAAAAGCTGAAAATATCAGCCTCCGGTTCAAGCTCTGCGAATGAAAACATAATGAACGTTGTAACTGAACTCAGTGCTGATTGTAATTAAAAATTGCCTCTGGCTACATCTGTGCGAGTGAAATTTAATATTGACTTTATCGAATTCAAACAAAACTGGAAACGCTTTATATTATCGATTACGTCCATTTGGTTTGTTTTAGAGTGTGATCAGAGCCTAGACCAAGGTATGAACCAGGACATCAAATCATCAAAAACCATAGGTTTACTTACTTTACCAAAAATGCTGAGTAAAAAAAAACAAAACAAAATCTGAACGATCACCATTTCGAGCTGAATGCGACGTTTCCTTAGCCTAAATTGGTCCACTGCTGAACGCATGCCTCCTAATAAGCGCCTAATTGGCTTCTATTTCATGGGGGGTAATACCCATAATCCTCACGCTGGGCATGCGTGTTGGGGATTGCAGTTAGGTGGTACAATTGTTCTGCAGGAGGCGCTTGTAACAGAACAGATCATAATCTGCCTGTTGTTGCAAATATAAATGATTACTAGTTCTTATTAATCTATGGTAATAAAATAAGGAGATTTATGGCATTTCTTACAGTCATTTAAATTCAACACTGAAAGCTTTTACGATCTGTGAATTGAGAAGGTATATTGTCAAGAGCTGTGTTTATCGTAAGAACACTTGATTTTGAAACGATAATATCAACATTCCCATGAAACGTGAAGGGTCATAAATAAGACCTGTCTAGACGCAAAAAAATTAGACACTTCAAAACGATAAGCAAAATGCCCAAAATAATAAGGGAGAATTTGAACCTTATGTGCGTAAGAGTTGATCATGTGACGGCTCCTAGGGAAATATTAGGGACAGTCTAATTTCGGGATCCGCGCGGGAAGCTGGTCTAGGGTACCTACCTACTGGACAAAAGCTGAAACGATCCTTTTGTAAAACCGTATAGAATCAAATAACTATTAAAATCAGTGTTGATTAATGTAGATAGAATAAGTGTTAACTAAAACGAATTTATTTATTGGATTTAGAGTCAGTGTTGTGATTCATGGCACTTGGTCATGTAATCAATTTAGTGTAGAGTAGAGTTAGTGTTTCAGATACCTACCGGTGCTGGTTCCAGCTACAGCTAAGTTGCATGTTTTTTATTGCAAAAATACGTCTGATCTTAGAATAAGAAGGCTTAGAATGATAGTTGGCACAAACGCGGTAAGTCTAAAAAATTGCGACTAATCGTCGCAATTTCAATTTCGAACCCCTAGTACAATACTTCCAATGGCGCCGAAAGCAGCTCCGACAAAAAAATATAAAAATGGTGTATTGTGCGGTGCAAGGGTGTGCAAACACCACTAATAAGAAAACTAACAATGCAAAAAGGTAATTTCATGGGTGAGTACTAATATTAAACTTGTAATATTGCGTAAAACAGCCATCAAAAATCATAAATATATTCAAAATTTTTCAAAGCAGTTTTCGTGAAAATGTTGCTATGCGTGGGGGAAAAAATACCCCGGTTTGGTACTATACTAAGTATAAAGTAGTAGAGGAAAGGTGTCTCGTGTGAAAGGTAGGAATTTAACTTTCTCCAAATTTACTCATAGGTACCTACTTAAAACATCGTTTTAGTATTTTTCAAAATCACTCGAGGATATTCTATTTAGTGTTCTATGGCAATAGACGCGAGTGCGCTTTCACTTGGTTCTTTTTTTAATTTTGAATAGCTACCGGCTACTAACTTGTAAAAAAAACTTTAGAAATGGTTTTGCATAGAGTTTAGCCGCAGTTTAGTACGACAGTAACGCTGTATTTTCTGCAGTGTAGAAAGGAATATGCCACTTTTCCTGGAGGTGTAGTATTAAATACTTTAAGTGTGTAATTTACCACATATTGGCATCAATTGATAAATGTTTAAAACTCTCGGCGTGCTTGTCACAGTCGCACTTGACGGGTCTTCATTAATTTTGTATCAAACTAGTTTCAGCTCTAACATAGTAGGTAGAAATATATAATAGGTAGAAATATATAATATACTAGTTTCTGCCCGCGGCTTCGCACGTTTTGCTTGTATGGAAACGCCTCATGGTTATTTCTTTCAATCCCATGGGAACTGATTTATGGGATAAATGTGGCCTATGTTTTTTTCCAGGCCTAAAGCTACCTGTTTACAAAAAAAATATCCCGATCCTTCAGTAGTTTTGGCGTTAAAAGGTAACAAACATCCATCATAGATAAGCTGTGAGTGAAGAAGAAGAAGAAGAAGAAGAAGATTATAATTAAATAAATTCAAACAAATTGTCAAACATATCCTTTGTAAAAAGGCTTACTACAAAATATCAGATTATCTAGAGGATAAAAAATCTTGGGACGAGTTTTGCTCCAGCTCGAAAAATAACAACTAACAGGCTTAAGGTTTCTTCGTCGCTTCTTTACATACATACATACCGAAGCGACAGAAATCAAAAATATCACTTATTTCCGTGTCAGTGTTTAGTTTTATGATTTGACCTTTTGTAAGTGTACATTTATTGTATTTATGGAAATAAAGAGTTTTTGATTTGATTTTATTTGACATCCATACATCTAAAAACATCCAAACTTTCCCTACGAACATGTTCTTGCTTTTTTAAACCTCATTCGTGTATTTTTTTGAAATTTGAGAATTAACAATTGACGCCCACCAGTTAATAAGCAAAAGCACAAAATAAATAAATAATGCTGGATAATCGACACAGCACCATCTAGCCCCAAAGTAAGCTACTCAAAGCTTGGGTTATGGGTACTAGATAACTGATATATTTAATACATTATATACATAGACAGATATATATTTTTTATGACACATAGAAAACACCCAGACCAACGAAACAAATTTCTGCAGATCGTACACAAATTTGTTCCGAGGCGGGAATCGAACCCGCAACCACTTGCGTCGCAGGCGGACTCTCGCCCGCTGCACCACTGAGGTCGACAAAATTACCCATATTTTTAGGGAAAATGCCATTTACTTGCAACATTCAATCATATGAATGTGTGAGTGAAAGCACTGTATTTACGAGCTGTCAAAACACACATAGATCGGTTTTTGGTTACACAAATTGTCAAATTGTTGAATGACACTATCCCTCTGCTGAGACAGCAGCGAGTTTTTACTCTATGCGTCTGATATTTGTCAAAATTTTAACTACTTGTCAGATTACTGTTTCCTTAATCAAAGGTTGAATAATTCACATAAAACTAAATAATAATGTTGACTTAAATCATATGTATTTTTATCCTTTCTTGTTTTTTTATGTGATGCTTGGAGAAGAAGTTGTGTTTATTGTTTAATGAATTTCATTGTGTTTTTCCTTAGGAATTACAGGAAATATAATTTCACAGAACAAGGACACTGATCAATCTAATATTGATAATATTGTTCAAAATAAATAATAATTAAAATTGATTAAAAATCGCAGAGTAGTATATTCTGATTTCAGGTAAACTATGATTTACATTGCAATTTAAACTGTATTTACAGTTGTCTCCATTAGAGAGAGCTTTTATATTTTGATCAATCTAACTATAGCTTGGTGCGAATGTCACTTCAGGCAATACTCTCCGAAAGTGGGAAAGCCTTTTATAAGCTATGAGAAGTAATCTCAGTTGGATGAATCATTATATTATATTGAGAATAATATCTAAAAGTAAACCTGAAATTTGGAAATATTTTACATTCAGAAGCTGTCGACTTCTTGGACATAAACTCCCATGTGAGGAGGTCCTTATTATCATGTTATGAGAAGTAATCTCAGTTCGATAAATCATAATATTATATTGAGAATAATATCTAAAAGTAAATCTGAAATTTGGAAATATATTATATTCAGAAGCTGTCGACTTCTTGGACATAAACTCCCATACGAGGAGGTCCTTATTATCATGTAGACTTTTAACAGTCTATACCTACTTTAAACCATAAAGCGCGGAATAGGGGTCATTCGGTACTAACTAGGGATAACTAGCTTGGTAGAGTCTGACTCCGCATAAAAATTGGATCAGTCTGTACTTCACTAGTTAATAGGATTAGATACTGTAGAGATTTAGTGGACCACGGACTATTTTAAGTAAGAAAGTTGATACTGACAATTTTTTAGTAAGAAAGTTGATGGACTGAATGGGTTGAATTAAATATCACAAAGTAGCTTTCCCTCTGAATGTGATTATGTTATTTATATATTTATTGTTATAATTAAAATAGATATCAAATTAATCTCATTAATTATATGACAGACAATTGAGGCTGGCTATAGAGGTATTAACTTACGTACTGACACACAATAGGGTTGATAAAAGATTATGCCCTCTTATTCCCCCGACATACCAGACATACTGAAGTATGACTGTTTTGTGATAAGTCCAATTATGATTATTATAAAGTAGATGGTATGTTAGCCAGCATACATCTTCTACGGAGGGAGCTATCCAGTAAGGTGTCGAAAGCTACTGCACAGAGGCGGTGGAGGGGCCTGTGCCTATGCCGTAATAAAATCAGTACGATAGAATGAAGAGTGATGATATTAATAACTACAAAACTACCTATCTGAACTTCTTATAGTTGTTTCATGCTTATAATATTATTTAAGTACATAAATACTTCGAAACATTAGATTTATTATTAAATTAATACGAGGAATGGAAGGAATTAAGTTAACTTTAGCATTAGTTCGTTTGTCTTTAGCACCTAAAAGAACCTAGGTACTACCACAACACAACGTAGGAGTCCTACCACTATCTAGACGATCATTGGCCACACTAATCATTAATTCCACATTCGGTAGTCTGAGAAACAAAGGTATAGTAAATTAATAGGAAGGTTAATTTTATAGGTAAGGTAATTAGAAATTATAGGTAGGCGACAAAAAAAAAAATAGTCGGTTTTTACACGCTGCTGCCTGCCAGTGGATATCCCTTAGTCGCCTCTTACGACACCCGCGGGAAGAGTTGGGGTAGTGCAAATTCTAAGCCGGCACCACACAGCTACGCGCCGTTTAATGTACTTTAAATCCTAAGGTTGTTAGCACACATAAGCCGCATAATCATAGATATGTTCGTGCGTGGACAGCGTGCGGTCATCACGAATTGAGGCAGAGGCACGGTAATGTTATATAGATAACATACCATTTCCATTCCTATTGTTGGCATAAACTATAGACAAAATTCATTTTTATGGCGAACAAGCGATCTTTTCAATCAGTTTTGCAGGCAGACTGACTTAGACCTAGATCGATTCTGTACGACTGACCAGAGGTTACTTTAATAGTGACGTAATAATACTTAGGTTTGCATAAATTTTATATACATAGTTATTGGTAATCTTTTTAATCCATGTCATTGTCGTTTGAGCTGTTCTCTTTTTATATTTACATTTTTTACATGTCATTAGTTATATTGGCCCTATACGTGAAAATCTTTAATTGGCTATCTGATGTTATTACGTAATTTGATTAAGTTAGTTTAAGCCGTTGATTTTCCAATAAATTAAATAAATAAATAAAATTACCGCGAAAGAGGCGAGCGGGAGCTCTGCGGGAGCAGTGGTGTAAAGATGTGCTATGTCCTCGAATCTAATTTTGTAAGTACATAGTTGCACAGTAAATCTCATGTAGCCTCGTTCACTTGGCCACGCCGATTTGAACGAATCGTTGGATATAACTTTTTCACCACTCTCGCTTGAAAACGGTGACTTTGCTGCTCAAAAACAGTGAGCAAAATTGCGGGTTTTGCTCACATGTGGAATAATACTGTTTTTGAGGTTTGTAGCATTTTTACCGTCCAAGGTTGTTGACCAAAATGAGTTTCTGACATCCAACCTCTTTTTTAAACTACAAAATATTTTCTCGCTAGTCGTGGTGAAAAATTGTATGATTAACTCGAGGGCAAATAGTTTTCGTTTCGTGCCTTTTAAATCCTCGCTACATCAGCGGTCACCTTAAGAGCCGCTCGCTACGCTCGTGACTCTATTCTAGACTGCTTCGCTAGCTCGGGATTTAATATCGACACGCTCAACAAAAACTGGTTTTGCCCACTTGTTGAACAAATAACTAATAAGGGTTTCGATACAATACGGAACCCTTATTTTAATTCGATTCTCTCAGTAAGTTTAGTTTTGGCTTTTGATTGGACACGCCAAATCAATGAAAATAGAAAACTCCTTTGGTGCTAGAACTAACAGATAACACTGGGAGCTTAGTTTTCTTCATGAATACGGAAAGTCAAAAGCCTTTTTCCGTCGTAGAAGAAGATAAGCCTTACAAAAGTAATTAACAGAGACCTTAGGAGAGGTTTCGGAACCTATCCTAAGGTCTCGGTCGCATAGTTTACGAAAATTACAAATGTGTATATTTACTTCTTTCTTTTTTATATATGTATTAAGCACCTTGCAGCGCTCCTAGCGGATACTGAGAGAAACTATTTTAATAGTATTGCAGCGAATGAATAGTTTCACACGCACTCGATTGTGGTTTTTTACCCCCGACGCAAAAAGA
The DNA here is from genome assembly GCA_949316285.1 of Eupithecia subumbrata. Taxonomy (NCBI): domain Eukaryota; kingdom Metazoa; phylum Arthropoda; class Insecta; order Lepidoptera; family Geometridae; genus Eupithecia; species Eupithecia subumbrata. Next base: position 2,249,473 of record OX438627.1, on the reverse strand, counting down.
GAGGGGTGTTATAAGTTTAACGTGTCTGTCTGTGTATCTGTGTATCTGTCTGTGGTATCGTAGCTCCCAAACGGATGAACCGATTTTCGTTTAGTTTTTTGTGTCATAGACAATTTTATCCCAAGTGTTCTTAGCCATGTTTCATGAAAGTCTGTCAGGGGATTTTGAAAAAAAAAATTTTTTTTTCTTCTCGAATGATTTTTAGTGTTTTGTTTCATTTTAGTAGAAAACTTTGACAATTCAGTCAAACGGATACTTTTTCCGTCTGTAACTGACTTCGAAAAAAGGAGAAGGTATGTTCGGCTGTATGTCTGTTTTTTGTGTATATTCGTAGATTTCTCCATCAATTATGTATTCATCGATTTGAAAATTCTTTCGCTCGTGTATAGAAAATGATCTTGAGTTGGTCCTAAAAAAAATCCTGAGGAATTCCTCGATTTTTTTTTTAGTATTTGTCCAGAAAAACAAAAAACATATTTCAAAGTTGGTTTTTAGATTTTACAAAACAATCAAATTATAATGCATTCTATTGTGTAAACTCATACTAGCAACTCAGAAGAATGCAATACAATACTACACCTATACAACTCTTCATTCATACACCACATATAAAATACAGCATAGATATAACTTAAAACAGAAAAGTGAAATAGGCGGCCTTATCGCTTAGAAGTGATTTCCTCCAGAACAGAACAAAACAGCATAGCTAAGTATTCGTTACTCTGTGCGAACTCATTTGGTCTGGTAATCCCTATTGATGTCGGTGATTCGAAAGCTATCTAAAGTTGAATTATTTCCACAAAGGATTCATTCCAGGCATTTCGGTTGGTACGAATTAACTGTGAAAAAGCTTCTGACAAAACTCCAAAGGTTTTTTGATCTAATAAACAAATTTTACAGTAATTTTAAAACCCGAACGATTTTACTTTGTACTTTCGTAATGTTATAATGAAAGAGCAATGCTTGTAGTTTCTCTGAAGGATAGGATTCGTAACGAATACATCCGACAGAGAACCAAAGTTATCGACATAGCTCAAAGAATTAGCAAACTGAAGTGGCCGGCCATGTCTTGTACCAACACAAATAAGGTTCGTAGTTAACCCGCTTACATCTGTGATGATCATGAACAAACTATTAAAAATCAGGGGTCTACCAAACTTTACCGCTTGTATAGTTTCTAGGCCATCAGGTTCATGAAAAGTTAAAACACAATAAAATTTATATACGCTCTTCGAAGTTTTCGCACATTGAAGTGTCGCAATAAATTCCGGTTAATATACAAATATAACAAATACACAATTCCACGTACTTTTATGATTCGAAGATATTTCGTACAAAATCTCCGGTTCCATAGAATAACTCCGCCTCCATACAAAAACCGCAAGCACAGCAGAAAGTATCCTATTTCTCATTAAACGCTCTTGTGGTTGGATTAGACAAAATGCTAGGAGAGAGATAGCGTTTCTCATTATTGTGCATTGCACTGCACTAAATATATTTCAAAAGAAAAAAATATTTTTAGGAGTTTATTTCAATTTATGATTACTATCAATCACCTACTGCGACCCATTTGGTTCAGTGTTGATAATAAAGCAACTCATCTACTACACAAAAATCGCAACACAAATAAATTAGAGGCAAAAAACATAAAAAAACTTGCCAATAGACAAAAAATCGCTAATTTAAAAAAAAAAACTTCATTGTCCATTATCGTGAAAACGGTTAACGGTCAAATCAGTCAGAAATTATGGAAACCACAACCCCCTCAAGGATCTAGGTCGACTTAACCTGTAACCCTGCATTATGTTCACAAGCTACTGTGTTTGTCAATCTATCTCGCTTTCCGGTTACCCTTTCATTAAATTGGGTCAAAACGAAACAGAGTTTATTTTTAAAGGTAGGTAACTGATTGCTTTGTAAGCTTTTTTCTGGTAACAAAGTCGATTCAAATATACGAGAGAAACAAATTTTGCCGTCTGGGGCCCGAATCAATCCTTTTCGCGTACACCCATTACGTGGTGTATTACCCCTGTAGCTGGTAGTGTAAGCTCTTTCATTCGCATTTTTCGCTACACACAATCCAAGCAAACACTTGTCTACACCCCCAACAATAGCTCGCTACAATCCGACAATGGCATATTGTTGACAGCGTGACGTCACAATAGACGGCTCCGGACGATTCATCTACCCGCAGTTTGTTGCGAACTGGAAACTGGAATGCGAGAGATTTGATACTGATTCAATTTTTTATATTATTTTGTAGAGTTATTTTTAGAGGCTTGTCGGAGAAATATTTCCATAGTGCCTTTTTTGCCAGAGATATTTGTTCTTATGAAAGCTAAAAAAAGTACTGCTATTAGTAGTAAGTATAAGAATAAATAAGTGGCAACGCTAGTGTGACATTCTAAGACTGATAGTACCTTTAATTATTTGTTTTTTTACTAGGTACTTGACAGTCCGATTGTCCCTCCCTTCCGGGAGCAAGGGAAGAGAGAATGAAAGGGATTCCATTCCTTCAACGTGTCCTAGCGTAGACCAGTCGGCCGCTCTAGGTATCGCTGGATCAACGAAGTTGAAGCCGATCTCTGCGAACACGACGCACGGAAAGTAAGGCACGTATTGAATTTATTAAACCATACGTATTGGAATAAGATCTCCATAACCAATATCAATAAAGTCTTAGCCACTTCTGATTCCAATTAATCCGCGTTCACCAGCCGAGCTCTGCCTGCATAGAGCCTTATTGAAAATCGAACGAACACGCATTAGTTGCTTGACAATCTTAAGGGTCAAAACCAGTTGGTTAGTTGGATTCGACACCTAAGATTTTCAAGCAATAAGGCTCTGTGCGCTAATGATGCTTATGGGGTTTTTCGGGAATAAGACGGAATGTAGTAGAATAAAACAGAAAAATATTACAATAGATGATGTAGAATAAAGTAAAAACTGTTGCCAAATGGTTTCTATAGGTACTCTTAAAGGCAAGGCTCGGCTGGAGGACACGGATTAATTGGAATTAGAAGTGAGCGTTAAGTTTAACAAAACTTTATATGGCCTAGTGGCTTAGTCCAATCAAGACACTTTTCTAAGGTACCAGACGAAATGTTCGACAGTTACTTTGGTAGGCAGTTTGTAAGTATACCAATATTTTTCTTGAGCTAGCCCTCCTATAAACTAAGTAAATATAATTAATTCAAGATATTAAAACTTTATTCGTTTAAGAGGCGTACCTATCTGGTTTGCTTGTCAAACTAGGCCTAGATCTCAGTACTCACGGGATCCCCGAGGTAAAAAAGTAGAATTACATAAAATTCAAAACTGTTTTCTTCGTTAGCTTAATTGAAAGACAAGATTGCGAAAAAAAACATGAAAGTTTTACACATAATTTGGTCGAGATCTCAGGAACCCTGCGGTCTATAGAAAAGCTTTTTGTTTGGATTCGTAGGTTATTACTAATTCTTTGGTTCCTTAATACAGTTTCTTCATAAGTTGTGTATTTATCTTGTAAATAAGCAAACACATCATTTTTGCGCTTACGCCGCCGCCGTGCCGCTCCAAAAACGTATGCTCCGTCCCGCTCATATGAACACGAAATCCTATACCTATCCTTTGCACAAAATGGCGCAGAATGCGCCCTCTTAAGGCTAATTTTAACGGGCAGGTACCTTGGTAGGTTATGTGTAAAATTAAATAGATTAATATAAACAGGATATTTCAGAACACCTTCATCGCGGCTTTACAAAGTAAATGCCTTAATTATTACTGATCAATTATGTACGAAAATTTCATACTGATTTAACGAATCACACATTTCGCAAACGCGAATTCGGGGATTGCTAAAGGCAAATAAACATTTACCCATTTCCCCGATAATTAGATTACACACAGCCGTGTCCACACATAAGTTTTACAGCGGTTGTAAAGCTACTTCTGGAGCATGTTTGTACATTATTTTTGCAGCTAATCGGATCTCAAGTGCGACCTACATCCCCGAGCCTCTATGCACGAGTACTAATTACCTGAACTCCTCGCTGTAGCTACCTACATAGCATAGCTACCTACGTAGGTAGTCATTTACTTACCTTGCACAAATTATGTTCAGGCACCACAGGAAACCTAATTTCCTATGTTGCCTGAACATAATTTATGTCGTAGGTATTCTGGAAAACAGATGGCTTAATCGGGAATGAGTTGGGAACTAAATCTTCACCGTCTTTGAAGCAGGTTCGATTCCCGCCTCGAGCGAGGCAAATGTTTGAACATATTGCAGATATTTGTCCTTTTCAAATCACTCCCTATCTTCAAAAAATGCATCCTTGTTAAGAGTTGGACAACCTTATTTTATGTTCATGTAGGTATGTTTATTATTAATCTTTGTAGGTATTGTGGTAGGTTTGTAGTGTAGGTATTTTTTTCCTTTTCTTTGAGTAGGTATCTATATATTTATTCAGTGCCACCGTCTATTTTGTTCTTTCATTTCCAGTTCATCCCAAGGTTGCCTGGAAGATATCGCTCTTAGCGATAAGGCCGCCCTTTATACTTCTTTGTATTCTTCTTTGTATTGTTTCCTGTATTTGTGTATAAAGTGTTTTCTATCTAACCATCTTTTCTAAGTCTTCAAAAGCCCTTTTCTAAGTCTCCAAATGCATTTTCTAAGTCTCCAAATGCCTTTTTCTAAGTCTGAAAAGGCTGAACGATCAAAATACCTTAATATTTTCCAAACTCATTCAAAACCAGAGGTATCATAAACAAGCCAGAGTATTCACTCATTTCCCCTACCAAGATCATTTACAAAACATACTCTCGGCAAGTATCCCATTACAGCCGTTTGGATCTATAGGTACCTACCATTGCAGATATAATACCTACCATAGGCATACACCACTGCCGTTACAGGGTTCATGAGGCTGGGCCTGGTGCTTTGGCAAAGCGATTTGCCCTATCAAAGTACACTGCTCACTTATGGAAAAAGTTGGTAAGAACGAGTTCAAAAGTGAGGGTTCTGTGAAAAGAGGATTTATGCCGGGTGTTTCTTAGAGGTTTGTTACGGAGTCTATGCACCAAAGCCACCAACATAACCCGGCGGGTTGGTGCGACATTTCAGTGTATGAATATTGTAGGCAGCCGATAGTGTTTTGTCTCGACTTTGGTGTGTAGACTCCATTACAATCAACGCATTTCATTTGATTGTATGCCGATTAAATTTACTCGTTCAGACGCATAGTACCAGAAACGCAAATTACCTTATACGCGGATGGCCAAAAATTGGCTACGGTGATGATCACCAATGGTGTTGGATTTCAACCTAATCGAATGGATTCCATGTAGGTTCTTTTGGATAGATTTTTATGATTAAACTTTTGTAAAATACCCACCTAAACTCTCACCATTGTAGGTACATAAGTGGACAATTCGCTCTCGAGAAGATCGTCGTCACACGATCTTCTCGAAAGTGAGTTGTCCACTTCACTTTGGGGTAGGGGACAACTAGTCCGAATTAAAAACCAAGAGACTTTTGATTAGGACAAGTTGTCCACTATGCTTTTTAGTAAGCCATATTTAATATAACCTAGGTCCAACTGGCTCATGATTATGTTACATAGAGAGATCAGTGGGAGGTCTTTGGCCAGCAGTAGGACGCTACAGGATAATAGTTTCAAATTTGGGTAATGTCCGGCATCACGGGGCGTAACGTGTTACACAGCGAGCGTTCGTGCATCAGTACGGGGAAAAACGCTCGCTCGATTTTAAAACACGGGCGGCGAGCGGCTGCAAACATTGCCTGCAACATGGCCTGTGTTGTGTTACAACGCTAAGACACGCTATTTCCAATCAATTGCAATATGCCTACTACCTAATGAACAACAATGACGGAAAGACGTATCTAGACCGAAGTGCGGTCGAGACAACATAAACGCGTAACACGTACGACGGCAGCGCCGGTCCGACTGTGACTGAGGTGGGTGGACCCAATTGGACCTAATTTGAGCATTCCACTTTCGATAGGCTAGTGACCAATCTCCCGAATTTTACTCACATCGATGGGCTGCAAATGGTATATTACGTACTGTGACGGACGGAGCCAGGAATTGAAGATCAAGTTTCAAGTAGTCCTCTTTGTAGCCCTTTCGAGAGGGATTGATTTGTATCCCCGTCGTACAATCAGGAGTTGGTAACACACAAGCGTAGGAAGGGTAAGGTGTGTGCTGCTCCCAGCCTACATACCAGCCGCTCTCATAATTTCAGCTGCTTCTTGGGACCCTACATCTACAACAAGGTTAATGCCCTTATCAACATCTTTCCACTAACCCGCCAAAAGTGTAAAACAGTAGTGGCTAATTGGTTAAAAACACTTAACTACCAAGAAACGGAAAATCTCCTGACCACCCTTTCATAACGCTCATACTCTGCTCTCTAATTAACTTAAACTATGAACCTAGAACAAGTTCCAAAGCTTAATTACTGTACGCTGAAAAGAAACCTCTTGACTGTTCTTGAGTTCAGTACCTACCTGTCGCTTACCTGTATTCTCGACCTAAACATTTAGGCATTCTCCTAATCCTAAGGTTCTCTATTTCTATCAGCTTGCGATGGCGGCGGGTTCTGCGTGATGAACTTACCTACACTCAAATCATATACACTCTGCACTCAACACACATACACACCATCACACCTCATGGGCTACTCCTGTTGCCCGGACTCTTAAGAGACCGGTGTCCTCAGGAGTACTCCACTTAATAAACACACTCAACACACACATTAAAAATTACACAACAACTCACATAGTTTGGTCTGTCTGTTATACATAATTATATCTTATTAATTTTCTTGTGTTTATAATATCTTTTTCTGTTTATTTTTCTTATTTTGTTTTTTTTGTAAACTGAGGTTCTAAGAAAGTATCTTAGTAACTAAATCACCGGAGTAGAATAAGATTGTTTTAATTGTTTTTTTCTCTTTCATCCTAGCCTAGCAAAATAGGTTCCTACAACAAGCCATTGATAATGTTATACATGATAAGTTCCATCTGCATGTTAACTCATAGCTAACCCGCCTATTGTATGTAATCCGTGGAGTGGGGGCACTGGAGACTTGCAGGCACAGGTTTTTCTAAAACTTATAGCAAGCTCCAGCCTCTCACAATACAGGTTTAGTATACTTACCTAACTAGATAATAAGCACAGTGCATAAAATTAACTAGACTGTAAACCTATTGTGAAGAGGAAAATAAACAAACAATTTATTATTTATTATTTATTATTGTTTTAGAATAGCTTTTCGCATGTATTTGAGCAAGAGAAATTGTAAAGTCATTATTTTAATTTGTATAAAATCTTGCTCGCCCTACCCCCCTACGCTGGCGGGACAAAAATTAAAATATGTATGGTGCCGATTTGTATGAAATTTGTAGTCAGCCAGTCATCAAGCAGTAGTAGTAACCAGCAAATACGGCGCCAACAGTCAAGAAGAATAAACCTAGTATACAGTCCAACATTGTTTCATTAAGCCAAGGAACGTGGAGGAGGACCCTGCTAGTAGGACATCACAGTAGGCGCTAGGACCCCCCACACGAACCGTAACACCGGTCAGTAGGTAAAGTAACCGTTGCATGGTGTGTGGCAAGGGTTACCCGTTTTCAGTAATCCATATGGAACACCAAAACCCTAAAGCAGTTCGCCCTCGGAGGTAATTGCGGCGACATGAAATATGAGAGTAATTCGTCTTGTTCGCGCCGCCGATTCCGCTCGCTCTGCCGCCTTCGAGCGCTGCTATTTCCTAAATCTGATACCTACTTGAGGTTTTCATACGAGAGGTTTGATTTTGTTGTGTTTATTTGTTTGTTTATTTTGCTGCGGGTTTTTTGTAAGCTGTTTTTTGCAATACTTATAGGAATCAGTAAAATAGACGAAGATAGTAAAATCCACGCCTTTACCGTTCGCATGATATATTATTATTATGATATATTATCATTCTGTAAGTCAAGTTTGAGTAAACAATAAATAAATAAATAAATTATTACTTACGTATATATTTCCTCGTTCACAATTGATTTACTGTCTATAGGAACGTAGTGATTAAGTTTAATTTGTACTGTGAAAGGCTGTTATAATGCCTAGAACAACCTATCTAGCAAGTAAAGATGAGTAGAGAAGAAAAAGTACCCTTACTTTTAAAGGAAGCCATGTAACCTGTACTCAGCCGAAAAGGATGATATTTTTTTTAGTTTCTTTGCTTTCTTCCTATTCGTGTTCTTAAAAGTGATGTAAAAAACTAAATTCAACAAACCGTAGAACAAAAGTTGATCCCCTCGGGGTCCAGAATCACCCCCTTTCGGCTTAGTACACATTTTGTCGTGACAGTAAAACCTATTAGGTTCGAGCCCTCTGAAGCTTCAATCAGAGGGTCTGGGCGTGATAAATAACAAGAATAGTATAAATTAAAAAACCCCCCCAACAGATTTTCATGAAACATGGCCAAGAACACTTAGGATAAAATTATGACACAAAAAAAATTAAACGAAAATCGGTTCATCCGTTTGGGAGCTACGATAACACAGACAGATACACAGACAGACACGTTAAACTTATAACACCCCTCTCTTTTTGCGGCGTGGGTTTCATTATCCTTTCAGATAAAAAGTGTCAAAACAAGACAAAATGCCTAATTCGCTACCAAAAACCGATTCTTATGGCTAACAGGAAATATAAAATTGTTAACGTTATAGCGGGAGGCAGGGCATAACGTTATAGCGGGAGGCAAGGCAGGGATTTACAAAGCGAAATATAAGCTTTGAGAAAATTGACACGAATTATATTACGTAAAAACGTGTAAATAATATTTTATTAAGCTGTAGGTACGAAATAAATAAGATCATGTTGCTTTAAAGGGTGTTTCTTTTCTCAATGATGAGTTGTAGTAGAAGGGATATTCTTGAGATAATTTACTTGGAAATATTTTTTTAGATTAAATAACTAATGTTGGACAATTCACAGCATTATCTAGCCCTAAACTAAGCAGAGCTTGTTATGTGTACTAGATTGAATAAAATACACTATATAGATGGATATTTTTTATTAAACATCGACATCACCCAGAGGTTCAGACTGAAAACCAGCGTTGTTTCCGTCCTCGGGCGGTAGCGGCATCAAGCTGAGGCTGGACCTGTTTAGCCACGCACTAGGGAAAGACCTTTTTTTATATCAGACTACACGTAGAGGTATTTTTTAATTTATTTTATAACACTTTTTTATGATGTTTGTTTGTATGTTTTATGTACTCTCTATTGTGGTGTTTACTGTAACTTTTTGTTTTGTTTTAACTTCCCCTCAGTGTTTTGTGTGCTAAATAAATTTTTATTCTATTCTATTATTCTAAAACCACCAGAACAGCTGGAACAAATATTTACAGATAAGTACAAACATTGATAATATAAAAATTTAAATATCTATCCACTTAAATATGTCATGTATAGTATTAGGTATTATTAGTATAGTGGATTGTCAAGCTTATTTATTACTAGTTTATGCCCGCGGCTTTGCACGCGTTGTTCTTATGGAAACGTTTAAAGGTGATTACTATCCCATGGGAACTGACTTATGGGATAAAAAGTTACCTATATTTGATTCCAGGCCTATAATTACCTGTGCGCAAAATTTCAGTCCGACCCATTCAGTAGTTTAGAGTAGCCTGCGACGCAGGAGGTTGCGGGTTCGAATCCCGCCTAGGAACAAATTTGTGTACGATCTGCAGAAATTTGTTCCGTTGGTCTGGGTGTTTTCTATGTATAATAAAAAATATCTATCTATGTAGTGTATTGTATTATGTATATCAGTTATCTAGTACCCATAACACAAGCTCTGCTTATCTTGGGGCTAGATAATGCTGTGTGAATTGTCCAGCATTATTTATTTATTTATTTAGTTTTGGCGTCAAGGGGAACAAACATTAGTCGCGCCACAGAGGTCGAAAACAATTATGTTTATCAAAATATTGTATTTTCTATCATACTCGACTAAGGAATAACAGGGAGTGGGGGGGATTCACATAACATAGACCGGATAAGGATTTTTTCAAACCTTCAAAACTTCTATGACCATAAACAATCTTTAGTAAAATAATCGTTTTTACATTCCGAATCGAATGCGACATAGATTTCAAGTCATTGTGACCCCAATCTTTTAGAAATAAGGTTTAAATTGGCCTGAGGCTTCGAGCCCGGAGCGGGCCGCGTAATCCCTGATGGTATTTATAAAAAATGTTTTGACCCGATCCGGGCCTCGAAAAGATGCCGGATGACCTTACCTTAGACACCTTTCAGATGGATAAAACTCCATGATTAGATTGTATAGGGCGTAGGTGCGTTTTAAGTTTTTTTAATCCTGTTTTTTATTCATTTATCCAAAATGTGAATGTGTAAAATAAAGGTACAGAATAGAATTAAGAGACAAAATAATCAGCATTGCTATTACTACGTAGCAATGCTACCAGCATTCTGAGCACTATGCCTTCTAAGGAAATCGTAGTTTTTTAAGAAATTAAATGATTACTATCAACTAATTTCCTAAAAAAGTGTAATTTGATACTACACTTGCGAGCTTTAAAATGGAATCGCTTTCATCGGGAGTTGATCAAAACAAGTTTTTTACAATTTATGTACAGGGTGGACCAAAAGTCCGTTTATATTTGAAATGATGATAAAAAAAACTAATTACAGTAGATTAAAATTGTTTATTCTTTTCAATAGTAAACAAAAGGGGAATTTATTTCTTAAAAATCACATCATCCATATGCAATCCTTCATTATTCTGGCATTGCTGCAATCTAGAGCGGAAATTTTCGATAACAGCTTTACATGTTTCTGTTGAGATGTTTTGGATTTCTGTGCGAATACGATTCTTTAATTCGTCAAGAGTTATTGGGTTGGTGTCGTAAACTTTAGCCTTAAGATATCCCCAAAGAAAAAAATCCATTGGGGATAGATCCGGGCTACGAGGCGGCCAGTTAATGTCCCCTCTTTTCGATATCACTTTTGGGCCAAAAATGTCTCGAGCTGCCCTTAACGACTCATTACATGTATGACAAGTGGCTCCATCTTGCTGAAACCATGAGCGTTGATTAAAACCAACAAAATCCTGCAGTGCTGGAGCGAAAAAGTTTTGTAACATGGTGATATACCGCTCGGAATTCACCGTAACCGCACGTCCTCTTGAGTCTTCAAAAAAATAAGGACCAATAATGCCTCTTGCTGATAAAGCAGCCCATACCGTGACTTTGGGTGAATGCAGGGGTCTTTGATGCTTTAATTTCGGATTAATTTCACTCCAATAACGACAATTTTGTCTATTAACATGCCCATTTAGGTGGAAGTGTGCCTCGTCGCTGAAAAAAATGTTTGTAAAGCTGGTGAACCGCTCTACCATTTCGTTTGCAAACTGCAACCTAGTGGCATGGTCCTGAGGTCTTAATGCTGTACAATGAACTGTGATTGTGGTATATCATTTGAAAGGTAATTTTGTTACCTTTCAAGTGATATCAAGAAGATTTAAAATTAATTAAATTGGCTACCTAAATTTTGGGAATTATTGCAATAGGTCGAAGTTGCATCTATCGGCTTCTATCGGCGCCGGAGCTGGATGAGCTGGATTTCTCCCTCGTATCCGCTGTTTTAGCTCGTCCCACATATGCCAGATTGGGTTCAAGTCAGGAATAAGGGCTGGCCAGTCTAGTGTGGGAATGCCGACATGGAGCTCGCAAGTTTAGTTATAATTCGTGTCAGTATAATCAGTTACAATTCCAATAAAATAAATTTTAATCTCATAACAAAAGACAGGTATCTTTGTTTTTGAAAACGTACAACAATTTCCGGCGTTATTCGTACCTATCCTTTCTGAAGCATTCACATCACTGTCGCACTCAGATTGAAATTCCATCAACTCTCAGGAGGAAATAAATCAGCTAATTTACAAATGCACGAGTGACGCACGATTCAAACGACGCGAGGAATAACGATAGGACTTCATCTATCCTTCTTATTCACAAAACTACGGACTCAACAGCCTATATCTATTTGTCCACTGCTGGACGCAGCCTCGTATAAGCTAAAGATGCGCGACTGCGAATGATTTGGCTAGTCGAATGATTCAGATTTCAGATTTATTTATTCACCATCTTATAACAATTTGTGCTATATTAGGTAAGTCTAAGAAAAGTCATTTACAGTTTTAAATAAATACCTATCTAAGTACATTTTAGGTGATCTTTATCTACTAATTTACTCATTCAATTTGAATATACTAATTTTCTGAATTGAATGACAACTACTAATTAGTAATTGCTAATGCCACTACGAATAGATCGAGGCGTCGAATAACGAATTGAGTTCGACTGCCCGACTCGAGCAGTTGCCATTACTAACCAAATTAGTTACTAATTTCGAATGGTGCGAATGATTTGTGAAGTCGAATAATTCGAATGAAATCATTCACAGTCGCGCATCTTTAGCATAAGCTCCATAAAGGCTTTTATCCCATTGGATAAATGCCCATAATCCTCACACTGTAGGTACATGCGGGTTGGGGATCGCAGTTCGGTGGTAGAATTGTTCAAGGGTCGCTGCTGTCCGCTCCGGTGGATATCCCTTAGTCGCCTCTTACGACACCCGCGGGAAGGGTTGGGATGGTGCAAATTCTAAGCCGGCACCACATAACTACGGACTATTGGACTAAAATCCTCTTAAGGTAGGTACTGACCGGCGTTACGGGGCGTAACGTAACGTGTCAGTGTTCGTTCACACAGCAGTCCGTTTTACAGGCCCGTTATACCGCCGCGATATCGCGTGCCCTGTCGTGGATGCCTCTCGTAAAAAGATTTTTATCTGCTAAAGAGGTGTACACAAGGTACGTAGATCTTTTAATCGTATTTTTAACGCCAAATAAACACGTGCATCAGTCGTTTGCCTAATGTAACGTGCATCAGTCGTTTGCCTAATGTAATGAAAATTCCGTATTTATTTAATTTTTCGAAAACTAAAGGGCAAGCATTTTTTTTCATTTTTTTCCTCAATTCAGTGTTCGAATCTACACCCCGCCTGAAAGTTTGGTCCTTCGTTTTTGTTACACCCAGTATACTTTACGTTTTTATTCGGTGATGGCGGTTGCAGTCGTATGAGCGAGTTCACACACATTACTCATGTGAAGCCGCGGGCAGAAGCTATTTATAAGTCTATTCGACAGAGCCAGCTTAAACAAATTCTATAGATGTAGCTCAACCCTGTCGAGAAAAACATTAATCTGTATTCGTGCCGTGGCTTTTGAAGAGCTGAAAATACTAATTTTGAGCCAGCGCCATGAGCGACAACTGGCTTCACCTACTTCAGATGGAAACTAGACTGGCGGCTGGGTCTCGAATTTTAACCAAATTTTCGTATGTCTGGGATACATCTGTGTCTAGATAGGTAAATACTAGAAGTATAGATTTGGTAAAAGTTTGTAATAAACCTAACAATCACAGAGCCTAACAAACAGATGCGGTTGATATTAGACACAAATAGTCTGATATTACTCTAAACCATTTACGCCGAACAAATTAAGAGTGGAATGTCTGACTTGTAGTAAATATAGTACTTGGTATCCAGATTCATCAAATGCAATTCGCATGCATTCTTCTCCCACAAATTAATAGGCCATACAATCAGGAAAGGTAATCTAATCACCTATTTGATTGATTTGAAAAAACTAAACCGTTTTATACTACTTTTAACTTTTGATAAATAATCCTTTATGAACAATTTATTTATGGAAACACCTCGGAATGATTTTATTTACAATGGTGAAATAATTTTATGTATGGTTTGTACGTAAAAAACCATACATACAGCCGAACATTGAATAAACTCTTTTTTTCGAAATCGGATAAAAAATGGGTTTTGTGTAAAAAATTCCCTGCGAAGGGGATTATTAGACTTTGTCTAAAAATCCCCTTACAATCGGATCAAGCTGCAGAAGGAGATTATTACACAAAAATCTAGATTTAAATGCAATAAATAATTTTAATATCAAAAACAAACAACCAATTAAAGACATGTCACTCACCTAATTAAAAAAAAATGAAGATTCGCAATTTCATACGGAAAACCCCTCTACTTGTTTCAATGACTATATTAATGACAAAAAATCCTGGACTGATTAGTAAGCCTTAATTTTTAGTTTTTAAGACAAAGCTTCTTTACAGCCCCACTAATTTTAATTTATATTTTGATTATTTAAACTTACTATTATTCATGGCCTTTTTACAGCCAATCATTTTATTTTATTGTTTCTGATTATTATAACTATTTTGCGTACCAATATTTAGCAATTGACTTGACCAAGTGTTCCTTGTGAATTCACGGTAAATAAATAATTTGATTTGATATTGCGTTGTTTTCTTTAACATATTTACTTAATACTTCGTAAAAAAACATAGAAATGTCCTTATTATTACTTGCAATATCACTTTGCCTTTATTATTCATAGGCAAAAAGTGCCTTGATGAAAAATTCAATTTTCCACCTCATTATGGAAATACCCTGAAAAAGGACACTTATTCCTTAGTTCATAAAAGAGCTATTTAATTAAATTCTCGAGTGGCTGACACTCTCCTTGAAATTGACCTAGTGAGGATAGAAGATTAAGGTTTTGGTATATATACTGATAAGTTTCCTTTAGCCTTCAGAAGTTCAAAATAACAACCTAACTAAGAAAATATCTAAGCAAAAATACCTGATTTTTATCAGAGACTTTACTTTAATAGTAGTGGAACAAAACAATTATAGGTAGCTGGTTGTATCACATTAAAAAGCTGTGACAAGGAACACGATTAAGTACATAATCAAGTTAAGCGCTTCAATTCCTAGTTTATTAATTCGAAAGAAGCAAAGGAAATTGTCAATCTTATTTGATGATTTCCTGTGCAGTTTATGGAAATTCTCAATCTTATTTACGATTATGATTGATAATCGTAAATAGGATTGAGATATAAAGGTTATGTTTTGTGCTAAGATTGGATGAATGTTTATTAAATTAATAAATTAAATTAATATTAAATTTAATTAATTAAATTTAATCAATCAAATTTATCTAAGAGATAGGTGACATTTGGTTGACTTGACTAAGTGTTCCTTGTGATCCTATGGTATTAATAAATAAATTGAAATTGACAGGCCAGTGCCCCGCATCTGTTTCGATAGCACTTAAGAATTCCCGGGCAGTTGTAGAATTATGAATTTTCTCTGAGTCGTAGAAGGGGTTTCATTCTGTCATTATAGTTGAAGTAACGTGCCACAAAATTCTGGACACTGAGCTCAGAAGAATAGAGTAGGTTCTCCGCTGGGCTGGTTGTGCTGTGGTTTCTGAGAGCCCCGTGCTCCACATCGGTTCTGACAGGACTTCAGAACATGCGGGCAGCCGTAGGATTATCAATGTTATTTTAAGAGTCGTAAAGGAGATTGCGTTGTGTGCTGTGATTGACGGTACGTGCCTCAGAATTCTCGACTTTGATCTTAGAAGAATAAAGAAGGTTCTCCACTAGGCTGGTTGTGCTGTGGTTTCTGACAGGCCAGTGCCCCGCATCGGTTCCGACAGCACTTGAGAGCTCGCGGGCAGTCGGAGTCTCCGGTGCAAGTGTGGCTGCAGATCCAGGCGCCGCCGGGCTCGTCGGGGCAGCTGCCTTCTTTCACTGGAATTCATAAATATACTTTGATATTTTTTTTTAAATAAAAAAACCTACTTCAGATCTCTTTATATTTTCACTATGTTTTAGGTTCGGTATAAAATTAAGGGACCACCCTTGGATTTTTTTTCCCTCAGCCTCAACAGCCTATATTGGTCCACTGCTGGACTTAGGTCTCCCCCTGATAAATGGCTTATTGGCTTTTATCTCATGGGGGGTAATGCCCATAATACCCCACGTTGAGGATCGCAGTTCGGTTTAAGAATTGTTCTGGAGGAGGAGGTGCGGCCCGCCCCCGGTGGATATCCCTTACTCGCCTCTTACGACATCAGCGGGAAGAGTTGGGTTTGTGAAAATTCTAAACCGGCGGCAGTACGCGGCATTTTTTGTAGGTACATAACCAAAATAATCATCAAAATCGACACATAATTGACGGGGAAAACAGGTTTACAATCATCTCAGCCGAACGATGTCCACTGCTGGACTGCCTTCCTTATCTCCACAATAACCGGTCAAAAGCTTTGGTTTTCACAGCTATAAACATACCTAAGGTAACGAACCGCCGCTGCGTGACAGGATCCACGCACATGGCGCCGCCACACTCCGTGGGACAACACAGCTGTTTTCCCTCGCATGGCGCGTCAGGCCCACAGGTGGGCACGCATTGGTCCACGGATAGCGTGGGCGGGCAGGATCCGCTTAGTACGGCGGTAATGAGAGTTGCCACTGAAAGAAGGGAGCGAACGTTTTTTAACGAAGTTGAAGAAAATAGATCTTTATTTAAAACACTGTTATACTTTAACTTTCATCCATTATTATTGTTTTCCTAAACATTTCACTCTAGAACTAAGTTTATTGCGTCATCGGCTGACTCAGTCGTTAGCAAAAAGTCAAAAATGCTTTCTTTCTGTAGATTCAATAGATAGATATAAAACACGTCAAATTGGTAATAAGTGTACATCCGTTTTATCTACCTATGTATTGATTAAACACTGTTTTCCCAAGTTACGATTTCTTGTTCTATAGCAGCAGTCCATAGACCGTATCTCAAACCACAATGTCGCTAAATGTTGGATATTCATCACTGCTATAACGCAATATATAATAACGGTAATCAGGGAAACCATAAAGAGCAAATTAGATACATAAAAGTGAATTCGAACACTACTATAGAGTAATATTGCTCTGTACTGGCTATTGCTGAAGCTTTTATAACACCTGCCTATAAATTGGTGAAGTAAACGTTTACATCGACAGATAATAGGATAATTTGGCTCTATAGCTTACAGAGCCAAAACGTTTCACCAAACGCTTCTATAGAACCCGTAGGTATCATTAAAACCTTTACACGAAGTTTACTCAACCTTTTTGTGACATAAACCTAAGTTATAGATCCAAAATGTTACTTGGGTTAGAAAGCAAAGGTGTACCAGTGAGGCTGAAATTTTTACCCCTCTCGCTGCCCACATAAGAGAAAACGCAGTCACTTCTGAACAAAACTCTCAACGGCCCAAGACACCCATAAAATCACGACCAAATTCCACTTAAATCCAAACACAAGTGCACCCCCGTCGGCATTACATGTAAGCACTTTGAGGATTACGGAGCCAAGTCTTCGATAGACGGCCATATTGTCCAATTGGTGCTCTTGGGACATATACCGCCATTTGTCTTCTATGGTAGCTATTTTGATAGAGTTATAAGCATGAATATTGGTCTATGGGATTGGTCAAGGCAATCTGAACTCTTTTCACTGAGACATAAAGATTGGTCACGCTTTGAACAATTCAGTGCTGTGGGCATATTGTGCCAATAACTACTACGCATGACGTTTTGATGAAAAGCGGACGAATATATTCGACTATAAATCAACTTGATTGAGGCATGAACATGCATGTTAAAACTTAAAACACGCAGTTGGAATTGCAAAACTGGGTCTATTAAAGCTTTTTAAATTTAAGTTGGTCAAACCTTACTCTAATATAGGAGGTAATCTACATGTGACAATATCTTTTTAGGGTTTCTAGATCGAAGATCGGTTTCGAAACCCTTATGGTCTCGCTTTGTCTGTCCTTTTTCCTTTTTTATTAACTCAGCAACTACTGCAGCTATCAACTTGAAATTTAAAATAATAATGTTTTGTGCGCCTGTACAGATTTAAAGAAATAAATGAAAAATGACAATGAACATTTTCCATATAAAATGTGATGCCGAAATTTTGAAAGATACCTACAGGGTCGTGTGGGATATCAAATGAAAGGTATCAGTTTGTATATTTCAAAATAGTCTTTGAAATTTCTGTGGGTTTCAGACTTTTTGACCATATTTAACAGGAAAAATATAGAGAAGTTTGAAAAAGAACACTTTTTGAAAAATGGTCAAAAGGTGCTTATCACGGGGAAGCCTGCGCCCACCAGTGGACATACGCCGTAGATACATATACAACAACAAAGAAAGACTGCTCTTTCGCAGTTCGTCATCCCACCTTGCCGGAGGACACTACATTTGTCGAGTCGTGGTCTCCACTCAAGAACACGTTTCTCCCAGCAGATATGGGTTCATCTCGAGATATGGCCGGCCCACTGCCACTTCAGTTTGCTAATTCTTAGAGCTATGTCGATAACTTTGGTTCTCTGTCGGATGTATACGTTACGAATCCTATCCTTCAGAGAAACTCCGAGCATAGGCTTTTATCATATGGGGGTTATACCCATAATCCCCACGCTGGGCATGCGGGTCGGGGATCGCAGTTCTGTGGCAGAACTGTAGTACAGAAGGTGCTGCTGACCGATCGATGGATATCCCTTAGTCGGCCTTACGACACCCGCGGGAAGAGTTGGGGTGGTGCAAATTATAAGCAGGCACTTTCAATATTTTATTGCATCGAATTTACAAAAGTATACAGAGTATTAAGTTATTTTTTTATTATAGTGCGTAAGCCTGAGCTGGACTGTGCAAAAAAAAAGTGTGAGACACTAGGGGTAATCTCTAAGAAATAAAATAATACGCCAAAAAATTTTCGACATCGACGGGTCTTGAACCCGCACCATGTTGTATTTATACAAATACTAGCTGGTGCCCGCGACGTTCGTCTGCGCAGGAATAGTATTTCGAGTAGCTATTATTATCTATTTTAATTACCAGCAGGCCTAGCCAAATCGCAAACGAATCATATCTATTCTCTTTCTACGATTGCTAACGCATTAGCGGTTGCGTTTATAGATAGTGGAATGTTGGTAGCCAAGTTGACGCGACTGTTTGAATCGCTCATTCTACAACACGGATAGAATACAATCAAATCTTTGTCTATGGTTAGCGTTCTCAAATGTCAAAACGATGTCAAAGTCACAGGTAGAGCCTCTACCTGTGACTTTGACATCGACTTTGACATCGACACCACCTCTACCACAGGTTTCACTTGCTGATCTCAATTCTCATTCATTTGTGAACTTCGTAATAGATGTTTTGAATTGTTTTGTGCTATAAAGTGAGTGAAATTAGGTAAAAGCTCTCTTTTTACCAATTTGTGACACTACATTATGTGCATACACAGGATTGGTATTACAGTTCGCGGCTTTATTAGAATCCATGGAGAGGTACGTAAATTATAAGTTACTTAGCTTCTGCCCGCGGCTTCACACACATTTATGGAATAAAAAGTAGCCTTTATGTTATTCTAGGTCTAGATCTTTATTTATGCAAAATTTTACGCCAATCCATTCAGTAGTTTTGGCGTTGTCTTCGGCCAAACATTTTCCCAATGGCACAGACTTTCGCCTTTATAATTTTGGTAGGATTAAACCAAAATCTTCCTTTGTTTTAATCTTCCTAATACTCAGTAACACGAAACATAAACAATGACGCGGTATGCAACTTGAACTTGAACCGTTCACATACTTATGAATGAAACAAACATAGGTATTGATTGTGTTTACTAACACTTTGTTTATAAAGTACCTAGTCCCTTTGTGTTTCTAAAATAGTTTTAACTTTTGTTGTAGCCGAGGTGATATAGCGAGGGAGGCCCCAACAAGGGGCATAAGGCAGACTAACTAAAGGCTATGGCAAGAGCTGGCTGAATCGCTAAACTCCATTGGTGGGAATGTCACAAGATCAACGGATAATATAATGGGATTGACTGCTGATGTCGGTCAACCTACAATTGAAGAGAGAAGAGAGGATTTAATGTTAGTTCATTTATTGCATAAGATCATCGCTATGTTGTAAAGTGTTTTTTTTTTCTTATTTTGGTTTTGTTAGTAATATAATATCTCATATTTTTCAGGAAGGAACATCTCAAAGAAGCTCTCTACCACCACTGATCGAAGATTCCATCCCTGAGTTTCACTCCTAAATACCAGCCACAGATGTGATTAAGTTGGAACTTTCTGCAATTTTGCTGCAGATAAGATCATCATCGCTACCTTCAACAAATATATTGTAAACATTAGAATATAGTGTTTTTAGGACCAAATAAAAACAAACAAAATGTATAATACTTTTATTCAAATTTATTTATTCAACTAAATATAACTTAACAGACTTACATCCAAAACGTTATACTTAGGTATACATTAAATTATATCAGGTATATCTAATAAAATAACACCTAATTTTTTTTACTTTCTTTTTTCTTCAACCTTTGTATGGACTACTACACTGCACTGTAAGAATTATTTGTACCTATGGTTGTACCTACATCACGAATACCTACCTAGTCGCAAACTTTGCCACTTTTTACCTTAACTTCCAGTAGAATCTCGTTTGTTCCTTATAATGTAGTTTTTTTGTCTTGAAAGTAAGTTTATTTAGACGAAATCTCTGCATTTATAAAGTGTACGACATTTCTTGTATGGTGTCTTAGCACACTCACGTTTTATGTACGTGTTTTTCGGCAATTTTTACGACACTTTTTCAATAAGGGCACATCACAAGGAATGCATTTTGAATTCATAATAGGTAGTTGCCCTGTAGTAGGTATTTGCTAAAGGGCAAAAAAGTCCAAAAATCTATAATTCACACTTCTCCTTCACAAACACTCGTATTTTAGAACAGCTGATGCCAAATCCGCCATTTTGTTAGCGTTTTCTACTGGGTCTCGGCGAACGCTCGCCTAGCGATCACAAACTTAGAATTCGTTTCGTTAGCGGTTGTCAAAAGTGCGGCTTGTCTACCATTTGTATGGGGTTTAGCGATCAACACGATAGAATCGACAACATTCTATTCTACTCGTGTTGACGAAACGCTTACTTGTAAACTTGGCTACGGTTTATCGATTCGTTTGTTCTGACCACGTGACTTTGCGTTTTAGAAATGTGATTCCCATACATTTTCTGCGTTTTCTATAGCGTTAGCGATCATAGATTTGCAACTTGGCTAGGCCTGCAGAAGCGATAAAAGAATCTATTTTCATTTAGGAATCAATTTACTACTACCAAAAGTGCATTTGAAATAAATTATTAATTTTTATTGTAGATATGGTTCACTAGTCGTCCAAGCAGTTGACGCATGTCATGGGTCCAGACGTCTACAACCGGCTTCCCGATTGCGTTACAGAAGCCCGCAGTCTGCCTACATTCAAAAACAAACTGAAACGCTGGCTTGTTGAAAAAACCTTCTATAGCTACGACGAGTTCGTAGCATATAAGTGTTAGTAGGTATGAATGTAGGTAGGTAATTCAATTAGAAAGATTTGATTTTATACAATTTTAATTAGCATAAAAATGCAGTATTATTATTATTATTTTTTTATGAATTAATCACTCTTCAATTTATTATTATTTAATTATATTTAATGTTACATAATTATTAATTCTAATCAATTTATTAAGTTATAAGTAGATACATTTTCAAATCAAAATGTATATTATGGCAATACATTAGGTAGGTATACATAGCAAAGTATGTATACAGTTTTTGACATGTAAGTATTATTACCCAATAAAGACTATTATGACTATTATGACTATTTTGGCAATAACGGCTACACATAAAATATAGATATATACTGTCGCCGGCTTTTTTGTAGGATTATTTAAGATAAACATTTCCATCATACATTACCTATATATGTGTAACTTTAGCGGTTTTGGCAGCGCACGCCAAAATAGCTCGCAGATGGTACATTTTTTCCTACTTACTTGACACTTATCGTCATATTTCGGACAATTCACACAATACATATTTATAAATTGTAGCCAATGTGTTATTCTGATGTATAAGCTATATTATTGTAAAGTTTCATTAAAATCCATTCAGTAGTTTTTACGTGAAAGAGTAACAAACATCCATCCATCCATACTTACTAACTTTCGCGTTTATAATATAAGTAGGATTGTAATAATTATGAAAATTTGTTTACGCTAACACGTCTACAAAATTCTTGGAATAACCAAACTTCTATCATTGCAATAAGTTATCCCCCTGTACAAAGGTTATCTCCAGAGTTATCGTAACCATCTGCCGAGACCAACTTCAGCAGCTGCGTCACACGAAACATGTGAATGTGATACACAATGGATACACATTACCAAATTAAGTTGTACTTCATCAAAACTTCCAGAAATATAGCAGTTACATTGTCGTTGTAACTAAAACAACAAATACCAAACGCCTAACCCCCCCCCATAATCTGAAATCTTAAGGCTCTTGTACACACGCTTTTCGTTTTTCGCCGCGAAAATCTACGGTAAATTCGCCATTGTTGTATCAGGGACACACAGGTTTTTTCACCGTAAAAACCTACGGTTTATTAGCTGTGTTTAGACACGGGGTCGTCAACACAACATTACCTACATACAACGAATTAACCATAGATTTGATGTGTTTGAACACCGTGAACTCAGGCCCTTAGGTGTCTAAATCCAAATAACATAATCCAAACGTCCCAAATTATAATTGCCCAAAACTGGAAACAATCATAAAAGATCATTAAACACACGAAACTCACCAATTAGAGCACAATACAGTGACATTTTGCTGGATTCAGCTTGATAATTCTCTCTCACAATAATGGAAACGTGAGATTCACGGTTTTATAGAAAATTGAACTTATTATTTCTTCTTCTGTCCTTTATTTCACTCTTAGCACAATTCAGCTAAAACGAACTGGCCACTGATTGTATTCCACTTTAAAACCAAAAAAAAATAGCTGCTGAGTCGAGCTAGGTATAAATCAGTCAGAATAAACAAATGGAAACGTTAAAATCAAGTTATAACCAGGAAACAACTGAATCGTGAATTTACGTGTAAAGTTACTTCGTATGTTTTAACTTGAAGATAAAAATATCGCAGGAATAAAAGCACTGGTACAAACTAAGTATAAGCAAAGTATGTCTTTTAAACTGAAGTTTCTAGCAAAACACTTGTTTCTGCGACACACAGCTCTGGAGTGTTACTAACTTTTTTGAGAGGAGTTTATTAAAGTCTATTTATATTATGTCATTACCTTAATATAGGTATGAGCTAACAGGATAACTTGAGACAAATTACAAGAATTGGTGTGTTTATTTAGCGGAATAAGCGAGTATTGAGGACGACGTTTAAGATAAAGTAGTGTTCGGTGAATTATCAAGGATAATAGCAGCCGTGTGGTTATTCAAGTTGGTACTTACTTAGTTACCGACTTGTTGGCACTGAAGATGTACCTGTTATGTTTATACCTCTTTGTAAAAAATAATAAATATTTATACTGGCAGCGCCTCGCGGTTTCACCTGCGTAATTCTCGTTCCCGTGGGAATTCTGGGATAAAATAAAGCCAATGTGCTATTCCAGACTACAATCTATCTCTGTGCCAAATTTCATACAAACCCGTTCAGTAGTTTTTGCGTAGCAGCGCCTCACGGTTCCAGCCGCGTAATTCCCGTTTCCGTGGGAATTCCGGGATAAAATATAGCCTATGTGTTATTCCAGGCTATAATCTATCTCTGTGCCAAATTTCATCCAGATCCGTTCAGTAGTTTTTTCGTGAAAGAGTAACAAACATCCATTCATCCATCCATACATACATACTTAAAAACTTCCGCGTTTATTATTATTAGTAGGATAAATTTCGTCATCGGCTATGCTACCGGCATCTGACATCTGGTACAATTGGTACGAACAATGTACCAATGCTGCCTGTAGCGGAGGCTTGCTACGGACCAGGTAGACGTCTTACTACGTGTAACGTGGGCGTGCTACGAACTGTGTAGCCATGCTACGTATAGCGTAGGCCTGCTACGAATAATATTGTTGAAGCAGTGTGCTCAACAGTAAGCTACGAGTATGTAAGCTATGATATTAGCTAGAGGTAGCTATGATCTATAAAGATGAGATGAGTAAAAGCTAAGGGTTGCTTCCCTATAGCTTCGAGCTGACAAGGGTTGATCTCCGGAGATAATAATACAACCAAACTAGTTGATTTCTTGTAAGAAAGTGTTTAATCGGTGTTTGAGCTAAAACTAAGTAAAACACATGATCACGTAGAAACGTGCGATTAACAGTTACCGCATTCTTTCCAGCTAGCTACATCTGTACAGCTTGTACAATATAGACGTCATGCGTACAGCGTAGGCCTGCTACAAACGATGTAGACGTGCTACGTTTGGCGTAGACCTGCTACAAATAGTGTAGCCATGCTACGTGCAGCGTAGAGCTGCTACGAACTCGGTAGCCATGCTTGGTGAAGCGTAGGCCTGCTACAAATTGTGCAGGCTACAAACTGTGTAGCCAGTAGTGAGCAGACCTCCGAATGGTGTAGATATGCCATTTAGAGTCCTGAACGCGTACCTTTCATCATGGTGGCCTGATCTTGATCCAATCTTGGATATAGGCCTCTTCCCTTCTTCTCCACTCTTGTCGATCTTGAGCCCGTCTCATCCAGTCATGTCCTCCGTGCCGTCTGATGTCGTCTACCCAACGATTTGGTGGTCTGCCTCGTCCTCGGGTGTCAGCTCTGGGTCTCCATTCCAGGACTCTCCTGGTCCAACGTGACGTATCCATTCGGGCAATGTGTCCTGCCCAAGCCCACTTCTTTGCTGCTATGGTGTTTACCACGTCTCTCACTTTTGTCTTGCTCCGGATCCAATCGTTACGTTTTCGGTCGCGCAATGTGATACCTAGCATTGCTCGCTCCATACCTCTTTGCGCGACTCTGAACTTCTCCGCGGATTTCTTGGTGAGGGTCATAGTTTCTGTGCCATAGGTGAACACGGGCATCACACATTGCTCAAATACTCTGACTTTTAGGTGCAGTGGCAGTTTGCCACGTAGCGTCTGCTTGTTAGCGCCAAATGCTGCCCAGGCTTGTGCGATTCTCCGATCTACTTCCGCGGTCTGGTTTTCGAAGCCCAATGTAATTTTATGACCAAGGTATATGTACTCAGCTACTGATTCTACTGGTAGCTGGTAGTTTCTAATGTTCGCCATGTTAGTCATAATTTTAGTTTTCCCAGTGTTCATT
Organism: Eupithecia subumbrata; assembly: GCA_949316285.1. NCBI lineage: Eukaryota > Metazoa > Arthropoda > Insecta > Lepidoptera > Geometridae > Eupithecia > Eupithecia subumbrata. Next base: position 2,224,322 of record OX438627.1, on the reverse strand, counting down.
TTGAGGCCCGCTTTTGCCGACTCTACTCTTAGATCTTCTATCATAGATATTTTCTATGTTACAGGAGTAGAGTCGATTCTCAACGGCATTTCCATACAGGTCGGCATTTGCCCGAAGTATATCAACCTTCATATGGTACGGAATATGCTTTTTTGTAACCAGGTTTCTTCTGTATGAGCGGACGTTGAAAGAGACTTCGGCTCGTACTGAACGCGTACCTTTACTTTGCTCTTATTATTTATTATTCTTGATTATGAAATATTATCTTTTTTTGAATCTTCGTTGCACGTATATGTAGTAAAATATTCCGAAGAACGGCGGCGATAACTTCAACCGTAGGTCCTCCATCAGTCATCGAGTCTTGTAGCGAGCGGAACAGCCGCTAAGCAATTTGTATCAGGCTAAATATGTGTTTATCGCATTTTTAAGTTTTTGCAACAACAAACAAATCGAAAAGATAACTTCAGGTCAAGGTTCATTATGATACGTTTTTGTTTTTTATTTTCAAGAAACGTTCAAGAATTAATGAATGAATGAAATGTGCGTTCAGTCTGTACAGTTATTTTGACTGACATATAGATTAATGAATATTTGATCCCAAGTTATGGAATGTATGTATTTTATCTCTCTGTTTTTCTCCTATGCCCTATGTAAATTCATATATATATGAAATAAAGTTGTAATAAGTAGAAGTAGTAGTAGGTTTTTATTGTGATGAGTTATTTTTCCTTTTGTTTTGTAGGTTAGTGGAGTTTTTTTTTTGTAAATACTGTACAATATATAGAGATTGTTGCTCACTTCATAATGCTTGCGATGCTATCATGAGAGGGTCATTGGCAGAATTGTCTCAAACCAGATGCAGGCCATTTGACAAGAAGTTGAAGTTGATCCCAAGTTATCATTATTAGTTAAAGGTCATCAGAGCTTATCTTTTGCCTTGAAAATGAGTAACAAGGCCACCACACCAAATGATTGGTCGCATAATGTAAAGTATATGTACTTGGGTTTGGGCACAGATATTATAATACTATAGGTTTGGGTATGTTAATTGACAGCAAAAGTTGACGCTTTTTTTTTCAAAGTAAACTGTTATTGAGAACTAGCTTCTGCCCGCGGCTTTGTACGCAATAGTTCCAGTTAAAACATTATGGCAATCTACCTATTATTTAAGTTAAAATTTAGTTTAAAATATTTAAGTTTATGTTCAACATATTTGACTAATTTCCACATCCTGATCAGTGATCCTGACCAGATCAGTAGTTTTGGATATCATTGAATGTTCATATCACAAACTTTCGCCCTTGAAATATTATTATGTCATAGAGACCGTAAAAAAATCGACTACCCATCACTCGTTAACTAGGTAATAAATAAAATAAATAAAATATTTGCACATCTATTGTGCACGAGTACGATAAAAATCATGTTTCTAAGCGCCTGTTTAATTTATAAGAGCTCCTACTAAGCTTTGCTATTCAATATTGTACGCTAGGCGAATCAACATTGATGGTATGGCATTCCCAACCAAACCAATTGTAAAGTGGATAACCAATATTTGTGTAAGTAATTTAAAGGGGCGCGATTGTCTTTTGTTTTTTCGTACAATTAACCACAATGACGTCAGAAATCTATCGATGCTAGAAGCCTTCTCTAGTTCTTTCCATTTACAGTCGCGAAGTACTACGAAAAAACTTTCTCGCTAACTTACAAAAAGGCCGTTTTCGGACGAATTTTATGTCTCTGACTTTTTATGACTACTTTACATAAAAGCCATTATAAGGACCGAAATTACAGTATCAATTAGATGGAAAATGTACTTTCATAATTTCAAAATGAAATGGCAGCTAACTTCACACGACATTTCAGTTTTAACTCGATTATAGTACCGATGAAACAAAACTTCGTAATGCAGTAGGCCTTCAATATACGAAAAACAAAAGACAGTCGTGCTGGCTTTTAGTAATTTAGTAATAAATTCTACATTTAAAACCAGGCTTATCTCTTTTCACAGATAACGTCGGAAATGTCCACAGGTGTGTGTAATTAATCGCTTTTAGGAACATTCATCACGTTGACCATTCCAGGTAATAAATTAACGTTTACGGGTTTTTTACCCTTTTTTAAATACTTTTTCATTTTCGTAAGTAGTGTTCTTTTACCCTTTTTTAAATACTTTTTCATTTTCGTATTTAAAAAAGGGTAAAAGAACACTGGCTGGGGGGGGATTCGGTAAGGGGATATTTTAACCGTTTAGGAAGGTATCGGAGGTAAATCAAGAAGACCTTTACTGCTTAGATGATTCCACCTCCTCCGTCAATACCTAGTATGTAAGAAATTCAATGTTGTGCTAATCTTTTATATAAATATTGACTGAATAAAATAAAATCTATATTTACACTATATTTAGATTTAGACAGGCAAAACAAACATGTACCTACACAGTTTCTACAATAAATAAATTTCATTTCCAGCAACATCACAATAATATATTACGCGAATATCTAGCAACCCGAACGTGAACTGATTTAATCTCTAAAAACTTCGAAACATGATTGCTCCATCAAAAGGTTCGTACAGGTTCGTACATGGTACATGTGGAATCTATCCTAGGAAATCTCCGGAACTCAACGAAGCCCGTATTAAAGGATTATCCCTTCCGAATGAGCATTGGACCACAGACAACATGGTACTGACTGGAGTTCCTATCAATATACCCATCAGTTGAATACTTGGTTAGGAACTGCATTGCATTGTCTTAATATCCTATCCTTGAAAACCATCAATAAGATTTCTGGTATTTATCAATTTGTAATTCTGTTAATTTTACACCTTTGGTTTTCCCTTAAATAAATACAAATATTATAGCTAAGTCGTATGTTTCTTAACAACTTAAGCTCTGCTTAGCTTGGGGCTAAATAATGTTGTTTGAATTGTTCAACATTATTTATTCTCTAGACTTCGCTACTTGGAAAGCTTATTAAAAGAACTGTTTAAATAGGACTGGTAATAGTTTCGGAGATTAACCTACCTACCACTTTGATGAGTTCTGGACCCATAAACAAGAAAACATTTAATTTTATTTAAAAAAAACATCATTATAGGTAGTTTACATGAGTTGCGAGCAGCGGCAAAGCTACTGAATAGATCTTTATTGTATATTATCTTTATTCTTATTGACGACCTCTGTGGCGCGGCGGGCGAAGGGCCGCCTGCGACGCAGGAGGTTGCGGGTTCGATTCCCACCTCAGCACAAATGTTTGTACGAACTACAGGAATTGTTACGGGTGTTCTGGATGTTTCTATAATTATAATAAAAATATCTATCTATGTAGTATTAAGTATTACACAAGCTCTGCTTAGCTTGGGGCTAGATAACGCTATGTGAATTGTCTAGCATTATTTATCTATTTATTAATCTGTCTTAACTAATCCTGGAAAACACATGTGAAGACACTGGCAGAATTCGGTTTATTTTTAGTTTTTAAACTTCATTTTAGCTGCTATAACGTCTTATATTTTAAAATGAGTGTAGTGTTTAATAAACAATTTTCTCTTTCTTTCTTTAAGTTACCGTTTATCACAATAGAATACGAACATTCTAAAACTGTCTTAAACACAACACAACACGGTCACAAAATACCTGCATAGGTAACACATAACCCTAACAACACACAATGAAGCCATGATGTATGGAATCTCGCCTCAGAATAGCTGGTCCCTTCCGGAATCCCTGTAGCCCCGTAGCAACAAACACATTGCGATAATAACTTTACAGCTATAACTACTTGGAACTTCGTTGAAAGGGACTGTATTTAACTGGGGTATCTAAATATGCTGGATTTGTACCTACATTATGATGTCCTCTTAGTTGAATCTTCGGTCACGGCGGCCAGTCTCAAAGAATACTGGCCAGGTGGTGCGCAAGATATATTATAATATAATGCCCAAGTGTGTGCGAAAAACACAGATGCACTCTAGAGAGTGTGCAAGGAATAGATTCCTTCACTCTCATAATCCGATGGGACGGCAGACCGACACGAACGGGAAGAGGTCAGGCGCAAGACCAACGGTGCCTTGGAAAGCACCTACAGTATAGTTAAGCTAGAAGCAGACTCGTCTCACGTGTGCAACGTATGCGACATTATTATGAGTATGAGATATGGATGTCTACTTTGAAAAACGAATTAAGTTGTCGGATTGCACAAAACCAGGGACGGCCGATCTGTTCTTTCAATAACCTTACTATCGAAAATGATTTTGACATATATTTCTTGGAGATCCGAAACGAAAGATGAAGTTGGTGACGCGCCCGAAGCAACTTGTTGGTAAGGTTGTTCCTTTCGTGCTATCGACGTCATCGATTCACGTCACGAACGAAGTTGACGTCGTTCGTTTTTCAAAGTAGATCTCTTGGACGCTTGAATTTGTATGAATGGCCTAGAGACACACGCCACGCCATCTGACGTTTCCGACATTGCATCGCGTACGTTGCGTGATGTGTGGGCTCGGTCTGTTTACAGCTTTATTTTTTGCCAGAGTTTTCTATAGAATTAGCTTTACTTACCTAGGTAAATCCAATCAATGCTCGTACTCTGGTTAGTAAAACAAACAAGTTAAAATTGTATACAGAACATTTTATTTTATTGGAATGTGTGTAAATAAATAAACCCTGCAAATATAAAATACTGTATGCTCTAATACAAATACAATTTCAATTTGATCACAGTGTTTTGATTTAGTTACTACCAGCAATTCAAATTACGTACAAAAATGTTATTCAATTTCTTTCACTCATGTTTAGTTTTATATTTTGACCTTTTCTAAGTGTACATTTATTGTATTTATGAAAATAAAGAGTAATTTGATTTCTCATATATTTGTCGAAATAAATGTAAATAGCCGCATGCGAGAGGGGTGTTCATAGTTTAATCACACTAATATTATTGTAAAGGCGAACGTTTGTACTTGTTACCCCTTCATGCTCAAACGGCTCAACGGATTTGGATGAAGTTTGTTATCAGGATAGTTTATATCCTGGGCTAAAACGTACAGGCTACTTTTGATCTCCAGAAAGAGCAATGTTCCCGTGGGATGAAAAATTAAATCAAAATATTTTTTCAAGTGCCCAAACTTATTCACCGCGTGTAGCACCGCAGGGTGCAGCTAGTGCATCTATATGTGCATTTATGTGTCGGTGTGTCTGTCTGTACCTTCAACAACATTTTTTATTTGTATTTTGCCCCAAAAAGACACTAAGACATATGTGTAGGTACCATACTAAACCAAAACTCTGCAAAGAAAATTAAAATTTTGAAACTCATTTTCCACCAATAAACTTATCATCTTTAACATTAGAATTAGCAATATACGCATCCAGCCATGTTGAAATAACTGGTATATTCTCATTAGACCAGGTCGCTTCTTCCTTGATATTCTTCAAGTTCTTTTCTATGATGTGTTCAGCTGAACCGAATTGACCTGCGTGCGCTGAGTAGAAGTTGGAGACGAGCTCTTGACCTTCAGAGGTTTTGAAGCCGGAGGTGGCCGAGGATATGAGGCTGTCCCATAGGTTATGGTTGCTGCCATACCTGCGAAGGTTTATGATGATTTTTCTTTGAATTAATGAAATAATACAATTTTTCACACGTAATCCTGTCAGCTTGAGAAATATCGAAGCCTTCGTAAGTCCCGATATTTTACGAGCTGATGCGCTTCGATAGCTTGCGATAGCTGTGTGGTGCCGGCTTAGAATTTGCACCACCGCAACTCTTCCCGCGGGTGTCGTAAGAGGCAACTAAGGGATATCCACCGGGGGCGGGCAGCAGCGTCCTCTGCAGAATAATTCTACAACCGAATCTGCGATCCCCAAACCGCCCCAAACCGCATGCCCGGCGTGGGGATTACGGGCATGTGATGAAATCCAATAAGGCGCTTATCAGGGGGAGGCCTGCGTCCAGTAGTGGACCAATACAGGCTGTTGAGGTTGAGATGCGCTTTACTATTCTTTAAGTGAAGCAGAGTCTATGGAATATTGCATTCTTTCATTCAGTCACTCAAAGAAAATAACGGACGGAGCATAGGTGTGAGTATGCAAAGTTTCGGACCGATCGATCTATTGGTAAGGTAATTAAGCTTGGACGTGTATGATTAACATGCTTCTCAAACTACTAACGAGACTTTTATATACTATAAATTAGCCAATGTAAGAACCTTTGTTAAAATGTGAAAAAATAAAATGCGCCTAAAATAGCAGCAGACTGAGTACAAGGACAAAAGAGGATATACAAGAAGAGGAGAAGGAAGGACATAAGAGAGAAAGATAAGAAGTAAAGTTGAAGAGAAAGAATGAAAATAGACTTACTTGTCCTTCAAAAACTGGAAGTTCTCATTCAAATGCTCCAGCAGGGTCGTATACCCATCAAAGTTAACTGACAGCATATTGAAGATCAAGAACAAATCAGTCTCTGTAAAGTTCCCATTTCCCTCCATCAAGGTTATATTCAACAGTCTCTTGATCTTGGAACTGCTGATGGGGCAGCCAGCCAGGTTCTTGAGGAGAAAAGTCCGCTCGCTTTGCTTCCTGGATGGGGGGAAGTTGATGACCCTTTGGAGGCCAAATTCCCACTCCTTAGCGGTGCCGTATTTGAAGACGGGGCAGATGTGTTGGTTTGATACACTGAGGGGAGAAAGACAATGATAATATAGTGAATAATATAGTATGTTAATAAAGTATGTAAACGCAGTGGATGGGAATTACAAATAGCTCTGTATATTCTACAGAATTATTGGTAATTCACTGCGTGAACTGCAGGTTTTGCCCATCATCACGAACACTTTTGTGAAGACGCCAGGTCTTAATGCTTTATTTGAAGTTCTAGATGATACTTACTTTATTAACAAAGAAAATTACAATCAAATAGTAGAAATATATTACAACTACTATTTACAATTGAAATAATTGAGCTAACTTCAAACAATGTACAGATAGCCCAACTGATCTATATTAATACCAGTCGAAAGCTTTCCCAAGAAGCTGGCTGCATTGCCCTGCTGGCAATGCTGATGCACTGATAATTCTTTATTGATTCAAACAAATCAATGTCCTGTAAGGGAAAAAGGGGGAAATGAACTCAACGATTTAATAAATAATTTGGCCAGCTTCAAAAAGGGTTCTACTTGTTGAATACCCTATCCAGACAGAAAACCTTTCTATTCATATGATAATCTCAAAAATGAAGTCGCTCGGTTCAGAGCAATCCATTTATAACCCAAATCATTCTCAACCAGTGGCCACGGTGAAATGATTTGGTCCTCATTAAAGCTTGATTGAAACGTTATTTTTGGAACAATACGATAGGTCGGATGTCCGGGAAACGATTGAGAGGGAATTGTTTAGTGAATTTAATATTGTTGCTGAAATACAATTTTTACAGCAAAACAATCTTCGTAATCGACAGGCGTACAATTACGTGAATGAATACTTACATCAAATAGACAACAATAGATCAAGGAGGTGATCAACCTTTGTATAAAAGGCTAAAGAAAAATCATTAAGAAGTAAAAGATTTTTTTGGACCTGAACAGGTTAAAAGATTCATTGAAAAACGACTACCTATAGGTTTCAGCCTTATGATTCAATCTTTTTCCGGGTTAGAAGTTATTAAGTACAGAAACATTATTTTCTTGGAACATAGTCTAAATTCTAGATGGGGTCCAATTCATGTAGGATAGGATAGGATCAACTAACAGCCCATTTCATTTCTACCTCTAATATTGGAACATCAATTGCTTAATACTCACGGGTTTCCTGCATCTTTAGATCATGTCCAACAGCTTTATAGGTACTCACGGGTTTCCTTCATCAGGACTCTTGGTCTGCATCCACTTCCCATACAGATCCTGCGCCTCCTTAATGCAGGGCTTGTACCCAGCCTGGCAGAGGAAGTTCTTCGTCAGCGTGCGAAGGTTGGTCTTCCAGCTTTCCTCATCTTCATCCTCTTCCTTCTTCAGTTCCTCGTATAGGGGACTGAGGAGGAGTCTGACGTATTTCTGTGAGAAAAGGGAAATTGTTAAGATCTTGTTTTTGTCATTATGTAGGAAAAAAAATAAAACAAAACTACCACATGAATTATTATCTATTTATGTATGCCTAGCTATTTATGTTTAATATTTATTTTCTGTAAATCTTTTTGCACGAGATGAAATTTGTTTATCTTAGTTGGAACTTAATTGATCGAATTTTTTTTAAAACTAAAGTAGCCATGATCACGGAATAACGGAATAGTTATTCCGTGATCATGGCGCATGAAACTGTGCCGAAATATTGGAAAGCTCAAAACTCAAATCATGGTAAATATCCCGTTATAAATGACTTTAGTGTTAATAACCATGATGGATTTAAAAGTTTTATCGAATTTTTTTTGTTAATTGATAAATGACATCGATGAAAACACTGATAAATCTTTACGTTTAGAATTAAGTTCTAAAGGATTCTTCTGATCCTTAAGCCTGTGTAGATTTAGTCTGTATTCCATTGTACGGACACTCACTTCTTAATTTTGCTACTGCTGTCGGGAGCCCTATGTAGCAGTGGACTGATATACCTGGGCTGATGATGAGATAATAGATGAGATACCTTAAACTTATCCTGAACACACGGACAAATCTGCCTTCCAACATGATCGATCATCGTAAACATGGAGTCCCAGACCAAATGACTTCTCTCCTCTTTCAAGAACAACGTCATATTCAGCGCAGTCGCGAAGGAAAGCTCTCCAGCGAAGGCCAGGTTCCACGCATCATGGTGGAGCTTGGCGCGAGTCAGTTCGGGGATGGTGGTACGCTTGCTGCTTAGGAGGTATTGGGAGAGGAGGTGCCAGTTGTGGGTGTCGTAGTTTACTGGGAAGGGTGCTGAAAAAATAAATGTTGTTGAGACCTTTCGATCAAAGATGTTTTATTTATTTTATTAACCGACGAAAAACGGAGGAGGTTCTCAAGTCGACGCGTATATATTTTTTTTATGTATGGGTCACGCTTATTTTTTCGGATTAATTCGATTTCATGTGCTAGGTACTGGAAACTTACCGATTTCTTCAGGATTAACAATAACAAACTGATCTTTTCCCGGCATGTTCTTTATCGTCAGTTCCTTATCCTTCGTCCAGACTTCCGGCGTGGTCTTCGTGAAGTCCAGTTTATCTTGTTTGATGATTACGAGAGGAACCCACCACGACATGTGCTCTGCATCGGGAACGTCATGTGGTCGCTCGCGGAGGTAAACTTTCTGATAGAAAATGTTAGGACTGTTACCCCAGAGAAGTATGCAATACGTAAGGAATCTGTGACAATGTGAATAATTTAAATAATATATTTTAAGGAAAGATAAAGTAATCTCTTCCTACTGCAAAAGTTCTTGTTGTAGTGAGTGTTAGAAGATAATTTATCATTAGGAACTAATTTACAATAGTTAGGCCAATCACACTAATTATGATAAGTCCAAGGATAGTAAATATTATACTAAGAGTAAATCATGATTCAGTTTTGTAAATTAAAAGGATCGAAGCGTATAATTAAAAGGATATCTTTTATGAGACAGCTTACAGTAAAGTGAAAGAGGTATTAGGTACTATGTTTAATATTGAACGCTATATTGATTAAAATCCTCACCTGAGTAGCCACCAACAAGTTATTCTCATAGTTCCTCTCAATATTGACGACAGGCAGCCTGTCCTTGTCAATCCAGCTCTTAGCGACAGTCTTGGTGTCGACGTCAACAGGCATGGTCTTGTCTTCTACGGCGGCTGAGCTCAGGGCGCTCCAGATGTCATCACCGGTGAATGTTTTGAATTTACTGTGAAAAGGGCATCATAGGTTAAAACTAGAAGTATTGTGCTTGACAATGTTTGTGATTTTTAACAAAACCGAAAGACATTGTAGGATAATTCGTTTCAATGAAGTGGAGTTGTTATGGTCGTTTTACAAATGACGCGACGGCGGCTGGTTATAAAAGTATTAGTGGGTCTCTCTCTGACTCTAAAATCATTACTGAAACCTTACATAACGATGTTTGCTACAGATCGCCTTCAAAACTAAAACATAATTATATACAAGTATTTTCATGATCGACATAGCTCAAAGAATTAGCAAGTTGAAGTGGCAGTGGGCCGGCCATATCTCGCGAAGAACCAACAACCGCTGGGGCAAACGTGTTCTTGAGTGGAGACCACGACTTGGCAAACATAGTGTAGGACGTCCTCCGGCCAGGTGGGATGACGATCTGCGAAAGACTGCAGGCAGATGCTGGATGCGGCAAGCTGAAGACAGGGCGCTATGGCGCTCATTAGGGGAGGCCTATGTCCAGCAGTGGACTAATTTAGGTTGTTGATGATGATGATGATGATTTTCATGATAGGTACTTAAAATGTGTTTTCATTTATGTATCTTTTATTACTGAATAAAACATTATTATTATTAAGAGTAAATTATAATAATAAATTATTATTTTACTTACTGTGTGATACAAACGGAACGTTTTAAAATCGTCATCATCAGTATCCTAGTCCGCTGCTAGACATATGTCTCCCCTGAACATGGCGCGTTATGCACCCTGTCTTCATCTTACTACATCCAGCATCTACTAGCAGTCTTTTTCAGATCGTCATCCCACCTGGCCACGGAGCGTCCTATACCATGTTAATGATGAGACTCTTTTATACGAAAGAACCTTACCGAGACTCCAAGAAACTCTTGATTGCCTTCTTAAATGTGTTGCCCCCGAGGGTATAGTTGAACATCCGGAACAGAAGCTCCAGTTTCGTACACGCGGTCTCTTGCTTCATGCCCGTGATGCGAGAGTGAGGGTAGCGCTTGCTGAACTCATAGTAGAGGGAGTATAGGACTGTGAGCGGCCATTTGCCTTCCATTTCTGAGCCGTGGTTTATCTGGCGATGAATTAAAGTATAACCAGAATCTGCTACGAATATTTTCAGGTAGGTATACTTCGACTTAAAATTTATTCAAACGCGCTGAGGGAGTTAGAGGAATCGAATTGAAATAAATTAGTTCTGTGAAGAAGAACGTGTTCGGATTTACGTAAGTTTTCATACAACGAACTCAAACACTAAAATCTTTCGGGCTATTTCAGAGATCAGGTTGCAAAGTGTGCGCTCAGTATTATATGTGTAAATATTGATAATGCTTGAGACATCCTACCGATAGATGAAACTTGTGTCTCACTGCGGAGAAACAGTTCCCCCTGATCTCTTTCCTCTCCATTCGGTGGGTGAATGGTAGCTTCATACTGCAGCCAACTTTCATCGTGAGCCTCTTTCGTCTGAATGCTAGAAAAAACTAAACTAGGGATCTAGTTTCCTCTTACCTGGAAAGCAGTCTCAGCAGCGATATACCCCACGAGAGCCTTGTTGAGATGTGCGTCTGACCACCAGGCGGGCGTGGTGAAGGCACCGAGCCATTGGTAGGAAATCTCTTGAGCCAGTTGGAGGTAACCTTTGTTGGTTAGGTCGCTCTCTCTGGAAAATAAAGCCAGGTTTTACAATTTGTTTTTGGTTTTAGAAGGAGTTGTGTATGCAATCTGGAAACATAAGCAGCATATCGCTGATAGAAGTAGCGCTATTGTAAAATTACCACTCCACTGTGATCGCTAATCCGTCTGCCAAGCGTGGTGATTATGGCAAAATCCCTCTTGTTAGAGGAAGGCTCGTTCAGCAGTGGACGTAGGTATGCTGATGAAGAGAAGAAGGAACAGATATTTTTATAACGAAACGCCTCCAGACGGAGGCGTTTCGTTATAAAAATATCTTCTAATTTTCAGACGAAAATACTACTAATAATGCCATACCTAGTGGCTTTTATCACTGACCAGAATATTATGTTGCGACCAACAATTTGTGCAAATGCGATGCAGCTCTAAATGGACATTGCATTTCATCAAACTTTTTATGACATTACGACATGTAAAACTATATAACATAAAAATGAAGTGAAGTCACATTGCATTCAAAATTTTCTTTACAAAAAACTGTCGTCGCTCATCCTCACGTGCAAAAAATTCGCTTTACCAAAAGCCATTCTGCTCATGACAAGGATAACCAATCACAAATCATGTCCATTGATCAACAAGAAGCCGCTACAATCGCGGGACAATGCCTGTCGGGAGCGACCTTGGCTGCCTCATGGCTATTGTGAGATCGTTGCTAGTTGAGGGGCCCGATATTTCAGCGGACGTGAAGTGAATCTTTTGTAATTGTCTAACCAAAGTGGGTTTTGTGCAGATTTTAATGCAATTTTACCTCATCTGTAATGATTAGTCAGATCAGATAGATGATTAGACATTTTGTTGCAAATCAATAGAGGACGCAATTCTATTGAAATAATCGTAAGAGTAGTAGTATACCTCCATACAATTAAAGTTTTTTTTAACACTTATAATGCAGTCTTTTCTGGATTTTGCAGAGCACAGGTTATCATACCGTATTTGCCATTATGTTTTCTACAGGGACGTAGTAATTATAAACTTCAGCTTAATATACAAATATGCAGATTTTTCTGGATTTTGCAGAGCATAGGTTATCATTATCATACCGAATTTGCTATTATCTGTTCTACAGGGACGTAGTAATTATAAACTTCAGCATCATCTGGCTATACATTCGGTTGTAAGTCGGCTCCTTTCTATAATAAGCGCTCGGTTTTGCAACAGCTTGCCGCATCCAGCATCTACCTGAAGTCGTTTACAATAAACTTACTTGAATGTAATAAGCCCCCAGTTATCAGACGGCTTGACCCCAGTATAGGTCGGCAATGCGACGATATCCAACTTCTTCAGCGGCAGAGGAACTTGCCAGATGCTCTCCAACTTGCCGAAGACGTCGTCCACTTTATTGTTTATGTCTCCCAGAGCTTCCACATACTCTGGGCGGGCCCATACTCGGAGAACTGGTAGAAGAAATGTGGTTCTTATTATTTTACCTGTTGACGACTCTTTGGACACAGTAATTTGAAGCCAAACAATGGTAACTGAACTAAAACAATGGAACTTTTGATACAGGGATAATCAGTAAGCGGGTTAACTACGAACCTTATTTGTGTTGGAAGAAACACGTTTACGCTTACATCCGTAACGATTTCGTCAAACTACGTTAGTTTTTATAGTAGACCAGGGATAATCATTATGCTCATGAGGATGCTGAGAGATTAGATAAAAAAAATTATATCTTTCGTAACCCAACGCGCCAAGCGAGCAAAAAAAAACGAATTCCAGAATTCGCTGTGTTAAATCGTATAAAAGATTGCATACTTGTCCGTGCCGAGACGGACTTACTAACGGATCTTCCTTCATACTATTGTTACAGAGGCGAAAGTTTGTGCCGTTATAAATAAATAAATAATGCTGGACAATTCACAGAACATTATCTAGCCCCAAGCTAAGCAGAGCTTGTGTTATGGGTACTAGATAACTGATATACTTAATACAATACACTACATAGATAGATATTTTTTTATTATACATAAACATCTAGAACACCCTGAACAAATATTTGCATCTATTGTGTAGATGTTTGGCAGAAGTCAGAATCGGGTTGAAAGTTTAGCACACACAAGGATTTGAACCCGGAATAGCCGGAAGCCGCGGATAGAAGCTAGTTTGGTATATACAAATTAATTGTGATCAAAATTCTATTCGTTCGGCACGTTTGGATCGGAAACACATGTGTTCGCATAAGAGAGCTGTCGTTAGTGAATATTTGATTATCCTAAGTTGATAAAGCATAAATCTAATCTGATATTATAGGAATGCCTTTGGGACATCTGATAGGAAAAGCGATGAATCCTAGTTCCAGGGACAAATTACTAATTTACTTTTCCCTTGTTATCATGGGTGCATGTAGATATGGAATTCGCAAACGTTGCGTCCTGCATTACAATGAGGTGAATTAGATATCAGATTATATGTTGAACAAGTATGTCTTTGGATCTCAAAGGCGCCTACATAATAATTTAAATAGAAATACAAAAAAACCACTCTCAGGAACTAAATATCCAGTACTAAAAAATTCTGCAGCGCAAGCGGGAAGCGACTTTGTTTTATACCATGTAGAGATAATGAAAGATTCTTACAGATGGATGATGCTGGATACCCTTCTTGCTTGGTGTAATGTTTGACGTACATATTCAGGAGTTGCAGCTCAGCTATCACCAGTCCCAATGTGTATGTGGACATTGGAGGTGACCGCCCAAAGGTAACTCGCACTGCGTTTGGTTCGTCTTTGCTGTAAACATAAAATCATGTCTCATCGGAGACTAGCCAGATGCGCAAGATATATCATAGGCACAAATGTGTGCGCAAACACAGGTGTACTCTCTATTCCCTCACTCTCATAATCCGATCGGACGGTAGACCGACACGACCGGGGAGAGTCAAGCGCAGGACCAACGGCTTAACGTGCTTTCCGAGGCACGGGGGTGTAACTCCGCCAACTTCCTGTCTCCGGGCTGCTACTATGAATTTTTCTTGCCAGAAATATCCCAATAACAACCGTTGGGCCGACCTCATAATCAGCGGTTAAACAAGCTGACTGCTAGACTACCGAGGCAGTAATAACCATAATAAACATACAAGAGAAGAAGAAAGGAAAGAAAGGAGAAGAAGAAAGAAAGGAAAACCAACTCAAACCCTACAATACCATAAATACAATACTATTCGAAAGATATAAAACCGGATACCTACATCTCCAAGAATACATCCGGCTCAGCATAAATGTTGGGACACAGACTCTGGGATTGCCGGCGAGAGCTGAATGACGATAAAAACGTCTACGATAAAAATTACATTGATCAAGAGGTGACGGTCATATTGACAGTGGCGGCGATGAATAAGGGAATCCACCAGAAGAAGGTATTAATTAATAGCTCCATCAAAATCTCTGATCTGTCTGCCATGCGTAGTGACTATGGCAAACACATCCGTGTAAGGGCGGCATATTTAGCATATGTTTGCTGGCTGATTGTGTATGTGTGATCTAATGTTGATGATGATAACTTACATTTCCTCAGTCTTTTCGATCTCCATGTTGCTTAGCGCCACCATGTTCTTGGGACGGACCACGCTCAGGTCGAAGGGAGTCTTGTATCCGGGCTCGTCGAAGCACGGGAACATGCGTCTAGCGTTGTTGGGGCGAAGTTGCGTACCAGCTACCATCCTGGAGGAAAATTCTAAAGATGCCTATTGACGCTTTTAAATGATCTCGAAGTCACAACAAAGAATTGATCTCGGTGCTACAATAGTGTCAGCTCAGAACAGTTGATCTATCGTTAGCAGGTTTCGATCAATTCCTAATTCGGACATAGTGTCCAAGAGCACAAGGGACGCAATGTCCTATTTGGAATTGCTTGAATAATCTGAAATCAAGCTTTAATTATTATTATCAAGTACCTACCTAAGCAATTTTACCTTGATTTATAATGTACAAGTGTCAGTTCCGCCAGGCGGCGACGCGGCGCGGCGGCTCAGTGAATAATTTTTTGAGCCAATTATGTAAATGGTGATGATACATTTAGACTAGTCACAATATTATGTTCATAGTCATTTTATTCTATTATCTATTCGTGAAAACCTTCAATAAGTTGTGTGGTACATCAATTTGTAAGTCTGTTAATTAAAAGCCTCTGATTTTCATTCAAATAAATATTATACCAAACAATACACAACCGATCAAAGACGTTAAAAGAACTACAGTTCGATTACCTTTCATTCTCCTCCACAGTATAAGTAGACTTGAAGAAAGCCTCAGTGAAGACAGTCTGGAACTCCCCTCTGAAGGAGAAGAACAGATAGCCGACAGAAGACTTGGGGACTTTCTTCTCGAGGTAGACCGTGGCGATTGGCTTCTTTATGTCGATCTCTACGGAGCGAACCCCGATGGTTTGTTTTTCTTCTCTGAAAACATGAATAATCTCACACATGGCTAAATATAGGTCATGTCATAAGACACACTCCGGTAGGTATAGGCACCAAGAATATGATAAATTTTGGCTGATGTTCGTGATATAAATAATCAATACTTTGTCTAAATACCACCCATTTTGTTGTGTTGTCGTGTCTTTTGACTTGTATTATTCTGATCTGAATCTGCATATTGTTGCAATTTGTTAAAAAGTTAAGGATTGGATTTAAACCTTAGTACGTACCGAAGTACCCCGAAATTCTCGTCAGACACCAACTATCTAAAACCCCAAACAATCTTCCATCACCTTGATTCTTGGACCTAGGTATTCAAATCTTATTGAGACAAAACGAATCACAATCTTAAGCTGTTTTTTCTAATTTACATTATGTTTACTGGTTCTGAAGGTGTAACTAATAAAGCGTAGCGATTTGCGTATAAATGCATTACGTGGCTTTATACTATGCATTCCAAGAATTAATATTATAGCATTTGAAGGTACATGTACTTACTGCATTGTTGTTTTTTTACAATTGACCTTGTAAAAGTCATTCAGTTAAATTGAACAACCACTGATTTCCTGGATCAGTCCTAATCCTAAGCCTTTTCAGTGAACAGAGGGAGCTGCTCAAAGAGAATTAGGTCTTCAGAAAAATATTGCCTATATCAACGATAAACATTGCTGGATGACCCTATTTATCAATTTATGTCGAGGAGGTAGTAAAGTTAAGGGTTGGACGACCTCCGTGGCGCAGCGGGCGAAGGTCCGCCTGCGACGCAGGAGGTTGCGGGTTCGATTCCCGCCTCGGAACAAATTTGTGTACGATCTGCAGAAATTTGTTCCGTCGGTCTGGGTGTTTTCTATGTATAATAAAAATATCTATCTATGTAGTATATTGTATTAAGTATATCAGTTATCTAGTACCCATAACACAAGCTCTGCTTAGCTTGGGGCTAGATAATGCTGTGTGAATTGTCCAGCATTATTTATTTATTTATATTTATTTAGAACTGTACTGACTTCATTTGTACAGTGTATTTTCTACTAACCCTTTTAAAACCACAACCTCCTGCTCCAGAATCTTCAGCTGAGGACCGCAATGCACAGTGACCTCTTGCGTGTCTTGCAGCCAGGTCACGTTGATCCTGACCTTCCCCATAAAGTAGCCATCATCCAGGTACGGCTCGAAGCTCAGGCTGTACCCAGTAGGTTCCACTGTCTTCTCCAGGCGGCTCTCCATGGCCAGCCCGTAGGCATTGTTGATATCGATGCTGCGGGCTTTTATGATGTGGAATGCTCGAAGGTTCTGGAAATTGAAGAGTTGACTGCAATACGAACGGGGATAATGTGGAAAATCTTTACCACATTTTCCCCGTTTTTAGAAAAAACGAGTATTAGGCAAGCATTCTTAGTAAATTATTCCATAGATAGGTATTCGAAATTGGGCGTTGTAAGAATTATGGGATACTGGATACTGCATCCATGATGCAATGGGCGTGAATAAGAACACTCAGCTACACCAATTTGTATTTAGGTACTCCACTTTAGGTAACATTACCATCCCAATCGAGATCACGTTCAGTTTATCAATAGGACTCATACACATAAACATAAACACGTCCTGGATTCACATCCCGGATCGGGTTAAAAGTTGTTATTGGGGTTTTTCTAGCAAGAAAATTTACTGAAGCAGCTCAGGACTACTCACTGTAGAGTCAGGAAGTTGGCGGTGTTACACCCCCGTGCTTCGGAAAATACGTTAAGCCGTTGGTCCTGCGCTTGACTTCTTCCCGGTCGTGTTAGTCTGTCGTTCCATCGGATTATGAGAGTAAGGGAAAAGAGAGTGCACCTGTGTTTGGGCACTCACTTGTACACTTATTAATATGTCCCGAGCCTAGTATCCAATGAGACTGGCCGCTCTGGTCGAAATTCGGCTTGGAGGACATCATCATCATCAACATAAGGACTCATAAGACCCCAGTCTAGAGTCTGTAGTCTGTAAGATCTGTAGTCTGTGACGAATTTCTGGTACTCATAAAACAGAAGGCTCGATGATTCGTCAATAGGTACAACCATTTTGAACACCATTCAAGGACAATATCTCATAACAGGACTAAGTTTCTACATTGTAGTGGTCTTCCATAGAACTGCCTACCTAATTTGCGTACACAGGTAGATAGATAGATCGTACACCTAATACCTAACTAACTATACATTTCAGTCAATTGATAGCTGAATGACATGAGGACACTCCTCACCCCTCCTACACGAAATCATCAACGCTTTCCGTACCTACATACGTCACTGTACATATTAATCTACAGTAACGTTCATTGTAAGCTGACCCCCCTGTTACGTTTGAAGTCAATTTCTACGAATACAGAACTATATTTTTAGATTAAAATCTTCCGGTAAAATTACATAAATAAAATAAAACAAAAAGAGCTATATTCCATATTACATAATTTTAAAATGTTATAAAAGTATTGATTACAAAGAAAATAGTCATGCGTATTTATAATTTTGTATTATCGTCATTGTGATGTTCTTCTTGATATGGACCGCCTACGGCGGTGTACGCCTCCTCCAAGGATCTCCAGTAGTTTCGGTCTCTGGCTTTACGTGGCCACATTTTTCCTGCCACTTTTTTGATGTCGTCATTCCATCTTTTGAAAGGTCTCCCTTTTTTCCTTTTTTGGTCAAGTGGTGTCCAGTTTGTGACTATGTATGGCCATCTATTTGGTTTTAGCCTTTGAATGTGTCCTGCCCATTTCCATTTTAAGCCCAATATTCTTTTGACCACGTCTTTTGTTTTGGTTTTCCCTCTAATTGTTTGGTTTTTGACTCTGTCCCTGAGTTTGATTCCTAACAAACTTCTTTCCATGCCTCTTTGACATATTCTAAGTCTTTCTAGCGTTTTAAAATGACATAGCAAGGTGTTTATTATTTTGTATACAGGGTTATTGGTAATTTACTGACACTGCGTGAACTGCAAGTTCTGCTCATCATCACGAACACATAGCATAGCAGTGTGCTATAGCAGCATTATATTTGAATTGTTATTAGTCGAAATGTTTTTAGTCGAATTGTGTCTTAGTCGAACTGTTTTAGTCCAATTATCCGTAGACGTTTTTTATACCTGACTAGAAGCACTGAGATTTTTCAGCGTCGCAATAATTTCTTATCAAAGTTTACCATTAAAAACGCACTACGATAATGAAGTTTAAATTCTCACCTACCTACCAGTAGGTAAATTATACATTGTAAGGTATAATACCATATACTACGATTAAATTCTACTATATTAATTATGTAAGTGTCCACGCACGTTTTAACCTTACTTGGTATTTTCTATAATATCGCAAGCATTCGGCGCGGCGGTGTGCACCGCCTGACGAAGCTGGGTGCGTCGTGCGCCATGAAGTGTTAATATTAATATTAATACACATTGTTGACTCATGGAGATTGAAAATCTAATTTTGGATCAGGCGGTTAATCATTTAATGGAAATGTGTTCGTTGAAGCACGTGTTGAATCACACTTTTTATGAGGAAAATGTACCTTGTAACTTATATACACAACTTTTTTGCCCTTTTTGTCCCTCCAATACCGTAGGAGACGAAATAAATCGTCGACATTATAATAACCCTGATCTCTATGACTACCTGAGTAAACACTTGTTTAGACCATTAATTAGGTAATGCTGGTTAAAGTTGTTAGCAAACACTCTTCAACCGCGGTTCTGGCTAGTTTCCAACTGCGGCACAATAGAATTTACTGCCAAGCACACAATAGAACAATCTAGAACCTGACCAAAGCAGAATCATAGGAATTGGAGAATAACGTGGTGTGGTGACGAACCCCTCAGCTAGTGGATGTCCTGAGAGCCAACTAAGCACCTACCAGGGGAAAGGCAGGAAATTCCTTCTGTGTATTAATAAAAAAAGAAAATAAGCAAGAAAGAAAATCAATTTATTGGCTCACAAAATACTTTATATAACAAAAACCTTAAAAATAACAATACTTTGTCCACCATGTGAACCAAAAAGTCCTGCCTCAGCTAAAGGCTTGGTAGGCAGGCAGAGGCCGCATTTTTGTGATTGTTTAAATCATCTAAGACTTAGAAAATAGTGTTTAAAATTCTGAAAAAAATATATATGTTACATAAGATCTAGTCTAGTCAAAGTCGCATTCAGTTACAAGATCTAATGAATTTCACTCGATAGAAAAAAATTACTCCTTTTTCTAACGTTTTTTCAATACTAAAACTAGCGAACTACTGATATCACACTTTTTTTTGTACCTAACTAAGGACACTCAATATTTCTAAACAAATTCGCAGAGTTTGACTTGATAAAATGATTTTCTTAATCACAATGTTTAAATAACTACAAAAAACACGAGCGCGGCGGCTTGGCAGGCGCGCGTTTTCCCTTACGCCTACTGCTGCAGGAATACCTGGCCTTAATGTCGCTCGACAGAAAGTCATGCAAAGTCAAGCAATAATCAACACCTCTAGGTGTGTTGATTATTGCTTGGCAAGCGGATTGATAATCATCATCACTGATTATCAATCCGCCTGCCAAGCGTGCTGATTATGGCAAAAAATTTACTTTGGTAGGTATCGAAGGCGCTGGCGATTTTTTTTTTGTAAAAAATTGGGTAATTCCTTTCGAATTTCCTTATTTCTAGAATGTATTCTACTAATTTGATAAGGTCGTGTCAATTAAATGATTTCACTTGAATAATCACATCGATGGAAGTCACTTTTTCAAACAAATACATTATTCCTCAAAATGGTTTACCGCTATAATTATGTTTTATCTCGGAATTACCACGGGAACGGGAACTACGCAGGCGAAGCCGCGGGCAGCAGCTAGTTTATAATAAATCTCAGAAAACATAAAATGTCTCGAAACAAATAACATGTTCCAAACCAAACTGAAAGAGATGCTCATAAAAAAATGTTTTACGAACTTCATAATCGATAGGTTCCTACCATTTGCGACTCACAAATTAAATTGTAATATAATACAGGTACTTACTTTACCTTACAACATCAGGTGATCCCAAGATACCCAATGAGATTCATTGGGTATTGGATGTACGAGCTGAAACGAATGAACCTTACTTACTTTACCTAACTGCGACTTCGACTTTGCAGTTGAAGATATCGCTAAGATTTTCTTGAAGAAAGCTAAAGTTTGTTACCTTATCTGGCGGTAAGGAGTGAGCAGCACTCAGACTTATGCCAGCAATGATGAGCGTGAACGTCAGCATGGTTTTTATTCAGAATCTGGATAACAAAGAAATACGTTTAAAGGTATTCTGGATTGATTTAACCATAAACATAGAATTCAGTTTTCTAGGGCACTCGGAATACAGAAGTGCTTACCAACTACTAGCTAATAAAAAAAAATTAAAAATAAGAAGTATTTATTTCAAGCAATTTAAACTCATAACATAACAGTAACACAAAAAGAAAAATTAAAAACTAATAGGATTGCTGGGAAGGTGGCGTTCACAGCAGTGCCTGGTGTACGGGCAGTCCAGCCTCCCTGCTATCATTGCCAGCACGGTGTTGGAGTAAATAAATAAACAAGAGTTGCAGTGTCAATTTCCGATAAACCAAAAAACCCTATACGAATACTAACCGTGTGCAGGTTGCAAACAAACTCTGCTTGTGGTTTTGTTTTGTTTAAAAAGGTATGGATTTGTAAAATTGCTATGCGGCATCCTCTGCTATTTTTTTTTACTCGGAACTTCAAGTAAAAGCCCACGCACCCATTTTCGTGCTAATTACTATCATAGCCATACACTTCGTCAAAATGAAAACTTGGCAGTGTTCCTATTCATATTTTCGCAGCTGACTGTACATGATTTTAGTGGCAGAGTCCGCAGGAGTGACGAGTCAACCGGGATCGCTGAAGTTGCAGGTTGCAAAGATAGTGCCAAAGATGTAGGTACACCTAAGCTGCCGAATGGGAACTCCGATCAGGGTTGCAATGCAAGCGTTGTTTTGTGTAGCGACTGCGGCTTCGCTCATTCATTAGGTATTGTGAGCTAAAATCTAGTTACTAGATAAAGATGTACAACTCCCCAAAAAATATAAAATATTATAGAGTAGGGTTTACTCACTCTGTCTATCAGGCGCGCTCCAGGTTACCACTGGCGGCGACGGCTTGATTCCCGACAATTGCGGGCAGGATGCAGGTCGTTTGCGCTGACGACACTGATTGCTATTACTGCTAATGTATTTACAGGGTACCGATGGAATACTTGGAGAAGGTAGAATATTTAACGTATATTTCATGGTTAACTTCTCCTTCATTCGTTGTTATACCGAAACTCAAAGTGCAACCTGCAAAGGCGAGCCGTAGCTCCACACACCGCTGTTGTTCATGGACTGTGTTCTGTGAACATGGATAAATTCGTCATCATGGGCGCTAGTGCACCTGTTTTGAGAAGATCTGAAAACCCGTACCGTACTGTTCCTAGCCAAACGTTCTGGCCAACGAAACCGGAAAAATTGGATTTTAGAAATCTTATGGATCCCCGAATTCGTGCTCATAGCATTATTATTATATTATTTTTAGCCATGTTGGACGAAACATCAAAATTTATTTGGTAAAATTCCATTCCTTCGGCTCCATTGGCGTGCTTGGTTTGAAAAGTTTTTATAGGTAGAATGTGAGTCGTAGTAAAGATGGACCCATGAACCCCATTAAAAGACGTGGTAGGTGGTTTTAGGTAAATGAAAGATAAAATCAAAAAAATTGCAGGCTTCTTCCATCGTTACATTTCGAGACTTGCGAACTAGGTATGTGACATTTTGAAGACATCTACATCGCCAAGTTTGACATCCTTGGTCTTTTCTAACTCGACTACGAGCATTAGAATGAAATAAATACTGTAGTCTTCTGCATGGACAGCATCAAGACCCAGTTCCGTTGTTTTGCAAGCAGTACAAGGGCTTAATGTACGTACCCTGTTAGTTACCTACGGCGCGGTGTGATGAACTACTGACCTTACTCCTGATTCATAAACAAATCTATTGTAGGTAGGTACACCTGGGATAGAGTGTGCAAAACTATTTAGTTGTCCAAGTATTCTATGAAAATCCCACTAAGTAAAGATACCTCACCTCACCTCCTCAACAGCCTAAAAAATCAAAATCAAAAACTCTTTATTTCCATAAATACAATAAATGTACACTTAGAAAAGGTCAAATTATAAAACTATACACTGACACGGAAATAAAGTGATATTTTTGATTTCTGTCGCTTCGGTATGTAGACTAAAGTAAAGAATCGACGAAGAAACCTTTAGCCTGTTAGTTGTTATTTTTCGAGTTGGAGCAAAACCTATAATATAATAATATATATAATCTGATATTTTATAGTAAGCCTTTTTGCACAGCAAGGTTTTGACAATTTGTTTGAATTTATTTACTAATGCAACTCACTAGGAGTTTTGTTGTAGAAGCGTAGGTATACATTGCCCATTAAAATATACATTAATTTTGTGTAGCTTAGTTGTGGGTACAGCGAGTTTATGTTTATTTCTGGTATTAAAGTTATGTTTATCACTATTTTTAGGGAACTGATTTATATTTCTATGAGTGTACAACAAGTTTTCATAAATATATTGACATGGTTCTGTCATTATGTTTATTTCTTTGAATTTATCACGTATCCACGTCTGTAAGATGAAAAAAAAATTGGTCCACTGCTGAACACAGGCCTACCCTCAGCGCCTTATTGGCTTTTATCTCATGGGGGTAATACCCATAATCCCCACGCTGGGCATGCGGGTTGAGGATCGCAGTTTGGTGGTAGAATTGTTCTGCAGGAGGCGCTGCTGCCCGCCCGGCCCCCGGTGGATATCCCTTAGTCACTTTTTACGACACTTGCGGGAAGAGTTGGGGTGGTGCAAATTCTAAGCCGGCACCACACAGCAAAGCAAGGAAAGATAATCATTTACAAAACAATAGTGTACCCATAGCAAGAAGTTGCTTCGTAAATTTATGATTTACTAGTTTATGCCCGCGACTTCGCACGCGTTGTTTATATGGAAACGTTTGAAGGGGATTTCTATCCCATGAGAACTGGTTTATGGGATAAAAAGCAGCCTATGTTTGATTCCAGGATTAGAATTACCTGTGTGCAAAATTTTAGCCCGATCCGTTCAGTAGTTTTGGCGTGAAGAGGTAACTAACATCCATCCATCTATCGATCCATCCAAACTTTCGCATTTATGATATTATATAGTGTGAGTGTGATGTGATTTTCCTTTTCCTGTAGGTACCTTTTACTGAAATTCGTGATAAGTAGAGGATAGATAAAGGAAATAGAAATCGTCAAGACTTCTTCGCCACTTCTCGTAGACCTCTGTACCTAGACCTAAATAGGACCTATTTTCTTTGGGGAAAAGGCAGTGGAGATTTTACCTATACCTGAGGAAATTGACAAGACCTCTTCGTACCTTCTCGTAGACCATCGTAGACCATAATAACCTTTGTTTGAAGTTTGAACCTATGAGTACGTACGTTCAAGCTTCAAATATATTTTACAAAAGCCTGAGAAAATATCTCTCATGCTACGGCCACATTACACGGCGAAGATTCGTCTTCGCGTTGTCGTGATAAAGCTTCGTGTTCGTTCTGCGACGAAGTATTTGGCCACATTGGAAAACTTCGAAACGTCGCATCGCGAAGGGCATTTGATGAAGATTCGCGATACGACGAATTTCTTGACCAGACTTGTCGCGACAGCGCAAATCTTCGCTTCATCGCGATAATGTGGCCGTAGCATCATTGAAAGTCGGGACATTTGGCAGAAATCTGCATTAGACATTTTTGTGAGTAGCATCATACAAACCTTCATAGACTACAATTTAGGTTTCATACCTACCTGAACAAAGGGAGATACCTACTGTGAAGATTTTACCTTGTCTGTGCAAATTGCAGACTCATTGTAAGTCGAGTTGAGACTGGCAACACCTTTGCAGTTGTGCAATGTCCAATTGGGGTTAATATCTAGTTATTCTCGGCAATTCGTCAGAGGATGTCGCTAATTCTAATGTTCTTAAGTTGGCAAATTATCCAACACCAGGCGCGGATCTACCGTTATGGGCACGATGGGCATGCCCACAACCCTAATTGAAGTCAAAGCACTGAGTATGCCTTAAAAAAAAAAAAAATAAAACCAATGAATCAATGAAATGGTACAGGAAATATTATCCGGGCTAGCTCTCCTAAATATACACAAAGATTTGAACCTAGATATCGATGATATTATCAACGTTTTCGCATAAAAGAAACGTAACCTTGAATTCGTAATTTAAGTAAGCACCTAAATAAAGCTGTTTAATGTTAAATGTTTCGTATGGTTTAATTTAATTTGATAACCTTTGAAGTTGTAGAAAAATTATCAAAATCGGTTCAATAGTTGTGATAGTAATGGTGTTGGTAGCCTAATTAAATTAAGTCTCGCTTGGTGCATTTCACTTGCTGGTCATACTTACGACTCCTGAGATAGCGATATGAGACTTATTTACCCAGTCTATAGTGCCTATATTGGCTTACCGGCTACTAGAAAAGAAGAAAATATAATAATTTATTGACCGAAATTGGTTTTGCATTTAATCAAAACTGTTCGCCTGGTCCGAGGAAGTCAGACCCGATTTCATCCAATTAAATGGACGAATTCGGGTCTGACTTCCTCCAATGATTATTTCCATTCCTATAACCAAAGTCTGCAAAAAAGGAAATAATCAAATTCAAAAGTCATTCATGTCATGAGTCATTCATGATTGTTCATGAGCGAGTTCGTAGAAAAAGTTATTGCAGGCCGCAGGGCATTTTTAACACCCGACGCAAAAAGAGAGGGGTGTTATATTATAAGTTTAACGTGTCTGTCCGTGTATCTGTCTGTGGGTGGTATAATGTCCTCCTAGCCGAATTTCGACCACGGCGGCCAGTCTCATCGGAGACTAGCCAGATGCGCAAGACATATTATAGTGCACAAGTGTGTGCGCAAACACAGGTGCACTCTCTATTCCCTCACTCTCATAATCCGATGGGACGACAAATCGACACGACCGGGGAGAGATCAGGTGCAGGACCAACGGCTTAACGTGCTTTCCGAGGCACGGGGGTGTAACACCGCCAACTTCCTGACTCCGGGCTGCTACTGTGAATTTTTCTTGCTAGAAAAACCCCAGTAAGAACTATTGGCCCGACCCGGGATTCGAACCCCTCATAATCAGCGGTTGAACAAGCTGACCGCTAGACCAACGAGGCAGTAAAATAAAAAATCTGTTTGTGGTATCGTAGCTCCCAAACGGATGAACCGATTTTCGTTTAGTTTTTTTGTGTCATAGATATCTTTATCCCAAGTGTTCTTAGCCATGTTTCATGAAAATCTGTCGGGGGGTTTTTTTTAATTTTTAATTTTGTTCTTGTGTTAGGTACGTATACCTCGTGCAAAAGTGTGTAGGTAGGTACACTCTCGTCAGTAATTTTGAGTTGGCGCCAGACAAGCAAATTAATTACATCATCCCCTGTTTTCCTACTCTTAGGGTTGTTATATTTTTTCCAAATTTATATGGGACCACCTTCGGGGTATACCCGTTCCAATTATCAACAATATCAAATAGTTTTTAAAAATTTTGGAAATAATATCAAACTAAAAACGTATTGTATTACAATATGGACCAATGTCATGTTTTGAATATGGACTAGTAGTCCATATTATAAAAAGTCACTTATATTTAATTTTAATGTTCTAGGATGGCGTACACCCAAAGACAAGTCCAGACAAATATGGATAAAAATGCAAAGGCAAATGCAATTAAAGCTGTGCAAGAAAATCAAAAAACATACGGAGAAGGTACCCAAAACTATGCTTATACGCTTGTCGAAAATAGACCAATCACTTATCGATATTACTAATCACAAACTTGGAAGAAAAACAATTTTACCGAGTGAATTGGAAGACGAATTGGCTGATTATATTCTAGATTCTAGAAATGGAAAAATCTTGATTTCGTCTGACACGTAGGGACATCGGATCTTTGGCTTACCAGCTAGCAGAAAAAAATAAAAAAGCATTTGTTTTCACAAGTTAAAGAATCCGCGGGAAGAACATGGTTCAGGTGATTCCTCAAGTGACATCCTAACCTAACCTTTCGCCGTCCAACAGGCCCATCAATCGCAAGAATGAAAGGCAACAAAGAAAATGTAGACGGATTTCTTGACTTATAAGAGAGCTTTTTGAAAGAATATCAGTATCCTGCGACCATTGTAGATAAAGTTACTAGTTACTTCCAATAATATTTTTTTATAACTTTTTTTTCGAATTGGCGAAAATGACGTATTTTAGAAAACGTTGATTATTTCTAGGATGTTGATGTTTCATAAGAATTTTATTAATAGTTTTTGATGCTAAATAATTAAAGAACGGATTAAAATACATAAGACTGATTAAACTTTGAAATTCTGAGTTTTATTTGACAAAATCCTTATGGTGGTCCATAATTAGCGCACTTAGGTACTCTAAACCTTATAACTATCAAAATTTTCTGTCTTTTTTGCCTTGTAATTGCCTGTGTGTGTCCCGTAGAATATAATAGAATATAACAGAATAATTTTATTGTGAAATTTTGTTACATCAAGGTCTTAAAATCAAATAAATGTTTCAACCTTAGAATAAGAAGGCTTAGAATGATAGTTGACACAAACGAGGTGAATCTAAAAAATTGCGACTAAACGTCGCAATTTTCACTTTAAGCCGTTAGTACAATACTTGAAATGACGCGGAAAGCAGCTCTCACATAAAAATATAAAAATGATGTGTTGTGCGGTGTAAGGGTATTTAAACACCAGTAGCAAGAAAAATAATACTGCAAATATCTCATTCTACTAGTCTACACACATATTACATTTGTAATTTTGCCTAAAACAGTCATCAAAACTCATAAATAAATTTAAAAATTACGTCCACCATTTTCGTGAAAATGTTGCTATGCACTGGGGAAAAAATACCCCGGTTTTGTTACTAGTATAGGCACAGATATTATAATACTATGTATAGGTATATAAATAGTTGACTGCCTCATTGGTCTAGCGGTCAGCTTGTTCAACCGCTGATTATGAGGTCCTGGGTTCGAATCCCGGGTCGGGCCAAAAGCTGTTACTGGGGTTTTTCCAGCAAGAAAAAATCACAGTAGCAGCCCGGAGTCAGGAAGTTGGCGGTATTACACCCCCGTGCCTAGGAAAGCGCGTTAAGCCGTTGGTCCTGCACCTGATCTCTCCCCGGTCGTGTCGATCTGTCGTCCCCATCGGATTATGAGAGTGAGGGAATAGAGAGTGCACCGGTGTTTGCACACACACTTGTGCACTATAAATGTCCTGCGCATCTGGCTAGTCTCTGATGAGATTGGCCGCCGTGGTCGAAATTTGGCTAGGAGGATATTATAAAAATAGTAGAGGAGACGGTGGACTTCACTCAAGTTAGGACTTAGGAATCAAACTGCGCGGAATATCATAATTTTAAAATTTCTGTCACTCGACGATGTTCTGAATAGATTCATATTGCAAACTACGAAAAAAAAAAACGAAACCTTGGTTTTTTTTCAGTGTAGGTACTTGTCTAACTTGGGCATTATTATTCGTGGAAAAAATGCTGGTAGTGGGTGGTGTGATTTAAAAGGAAAACTGCACAGCTACAATATATTTACTAGTTGAGTACTTAATAGTCCTAATCAACTTAAAATATGTAGGTACTTTGGTTGGTAAAAAGGAAAGTTTGAATAAATTTTGTTGAAAATAACTTAATTAAGGTAGTTCGATATGTAAAACAGGTAAATAAGTTTGTTTAGATACGCCATGAACCGTGCAATTACTTACACTTGTCTAAAATATTTGAACGTGCAATATCAGACTGCATTTATAACTACTTATACAAATATAATCTCCTAAGTGAAAATCAATACAACTTCCGTCAAAACTCCTCAACAGCTCTTGCTATTTTTAAGTACAACCTCGAAACCCTTAACTATATTAGAGACAAATACTATGCAATAGGTATACTCTTAGACATGAGTAAGGCATATGATAAAGTCTCCCATAAAATACTTATAACCAAACTTTTTGAAATCGGAATCAGGGGAATATAATAAAAATACTAAATTGGCTGTAATCATACCTCCTAGACAGGAAACAGTTTGTCCAAATTGAACATTGTTGTAAAAATTCAGGGATTATACAAACAGTAAAATCAAAAACAATTACCATAAACAATTCAATTCCACAAGGAAGTGTTTTAGGATGCATTCTGTTCCTAATCTACATGAATGACCTGCCTAAAATTGCTGACTCCTTCTGCATCCTTTTTGCAGACAATGTGTCCCTTCTTTTCAAATGCCGCCCCCCCCCCATAAAATTTCACTTATCAGAATAAAAGAAAGTTTTCATAACATAACCACCTGGTTAGAAGCTCACAATTTGGAAGCAAATACAAAAAAGACAAAAATCATACAAATTACCCCGTACCAGAAAACACCTCTAGATCTATCTCCACTAACAAGTAGCCTCAATATTGAAGAAGTCCAAGATCATACCCTTTTAGGCCTAAAAATTGATACTCACCTTAATTGGAAAGGACATATAGAAAAAACCAAAAGCAAACTATCACAATTTATTTATGCTTTATCTATCTTAAAAAGTAACACAAACATTAAAACAGCTTTAAACAGCAATAAAAATACTGAATACTGAATACACTGCACGTGGTCGAACACGCACTTGACCGTCTATTTAAATTATTGTTTCGTAAACGATCGGAGCCGATCTTATTTTGCGGACTTGGAGTAAAAACTTTTTGTCGTTTGACCGAGGAAGAATGATAGTAACCAAAGCTACTAGCTGATATTTCGTTTAATTAAAAAAGAAATAGGATAATATCGAAAATAAAAAGTAAGGTGATAAAAAAATAAATGGCTTATTTTTTTAATTGGAACTTTGCTTCAGTTACCCAATTTTTTAGGGAAAATGCTATTCACTAGCAACATTCAATCATTTGAATGTGTGAGTGAGAACACTGTATTATCGTGCTGTCAAAACACACATACCTAGATCGGTTTTTGGTTGCATAAATTGTCAAATTGTTGAATGACACTATCCCTCTGCTGAGACAGCAGCGAGTTTTTACTCTATGGTTTCAACAATTTTATCCGTTTCGGACGTACAATAAGGATTTTTTAACACTTTAAGCATAGATTTATATCGTATTATATCGATATATCTATGACTTTAAAAGTAGTAAGGTAATTGTAGAGATACAAATCAAATTATTTACATTTCTTACTATTTTAAAAATAAAATTAAAACATTACATAGGTATGCCTTATTTTTTAAAGATAAAATTAAAACCGATGACCTTTCATTTAACTAGTAAACTACTCCTAACTCATTGCAATCACTGTGACTGACACATACCTAGGTAGTAGGTACCTACCTAAGCTTCCAAAAGAATCACTTTTTAATGATCTCCAAACAAAAGATAATTAAAAGTGATGCATGTGCTCACGTAAACTTCTGACGTAGGTATAGGTAATGAATCCAGGTACCTAGGTATTTATCGATAAGTAAAGTACTTAGGTACTCAGGTAATTAAAATGCTTCGGTATTCTGCTCTTTCTCATGAAATTTTTCCTCCACTAACATCTCCGACAGAGGAAATTACTTCTCAGTTATTCCCGACAGTTAGGTATTGAAACATCAAAAGAAACTAGAAAGATCCAAAAGATACACATATCACGTAGCGTAGAAACATCCTTCCAAGATCAATTTCCGGATGGAACATTTTCGGAACATTTTTGTGTTAACTAACATCCTAGCACCCTAAATAGAAGAGAGAGAGACCGTGAAAATAGTGGAAATAAAACAAGTGGGTAAAAAGAAAGTGTTACATAACATAATTGCTGAAGGTTGATGTTTCGTTGGGCATAAAAATAAACTGGGTGGGTAGATTATTGCCAAGGTCGGCTAAAATTGCTACCTACCTCCTTTTAACCGTCACTTATGGCAAACAAAGACTATCCAATTAGTAATTCATCGTTCAATACACGTGAATGAAAATCAGAAATGAAAATCAGTTAGAAGGAAGGCTCCATGAAGGTTTCACGTAAAATCGTTATTGCATGGAAATTAGCACACCGTGGAAAACGTGCATTTGCCGAATGAACGCGCGCGCTTGACGTTCTATTTTTGAATTTAAATTTTGTGAGAGTGAACTTTTCTTTTCATTTTTTTAATAGATACCAGTGTTTTGTGAAATAACCGAAATTGGAACGTTACCTATTTTATTGGATTACGTTAGCGGTGAGCATTGAATTACTTACAACTCACTGGCGGTGAGTGATTATTACGTTTTGTTTTTCTACCAGTGTTGGTTAGGTTATATGACATTGAAAGAAAATACACAGCCTAGTCTAGTCGTCCTAGCCAAGATATGTATGTATTTAAATTTCAAGGTTTTCCTTCTGAATTTACTTGCACCTGTAGAAACATACCTAGCTTGCTTCACTTCATTGTACGTTTAAAGTACATAGGTAGGTATGTGTGTAAGTATTCCTTCCCGTTGTATAAATATAAATTCCACAAGTAGACGAACTTACCTACATTAAATTTATCTATTTGGTAGGTACCTACCCGCCCGCATCGCAAAATAAATTATGGAGTCGAAATCGATGCTAAAGACTGGTTTACACTGGTATCTACAAAAAGATCCATTCTATCGATTGAATTGTTAATTTCATTGTTCCGTTGGTCTGGGTGTTTTTTATGTACTTATAGTAAAAAAATATCTATCTTACTTTACATACCTATAATGTATTAAGTCAGTAATCTAGTCCCATCATACAAACATAACACAAGCTTTAAGTAGCTTACTTTGGGCTTAGATGGTGCTGTGTGGATTGTCCAGCATTTTTTATGGTTCGACAGGTTACGTTTACAATACAATACAATACTCTTTATTGCACACCAAATAAAACAGAAACACAGGACAGGAAAAAACAAATACAAATAACGTTGCTCAATGGGCGGTCTTATCGCTATGAGCCATCTCTTCCAGGCAACCTTTGTTGACGTGAGATTTATAAGGGATAGGTACCTATTATGCAGTAGGATTTATGGAATCTATGCAGTAATTGCCTACCTACCTACTAGCATGATACTAGGTAAGTTACGTAACGTACCTACCTACCCAGATCTGGTAATTTTATTCAAGTCAATCAAGAGTAGGTAGGTCCTAGGTATATTGAAGAGAAGAGAACCCATTATTTCTACTTGATAATAATTTAATTCAAAATGTTATTAACAATTACAATTACAATCAATTAATAGGTGGGTAGAAACAAATTAGAACTACCTAGGTACTATTTACAGTTGAACCAATACAATACAATACAATATATTTATTAATAACACCAAGTTATAAGTCGAGTTGGTACTAAAGTACATTAATAGCTATTATTAAGCTAAAGAAATCATTATTGTTATTATAGCTAATTTTGATTGCAATTGAGCTACTAACTGCAGTCTGTTGCAAACAATCTAAATCTATCCAAAAATTGATAATTTTATTGACAATAAATGTACCTAATTTAGTTTGAAAAGGTGAGTTGACTGATAGGTACCTAGACAAGCAAATATTTTTGGAAGCTCATAGAAATAAACGTTATTGATTTCTATTAATCAATACATTTTTAAGGTAGGTAAGGTACCTAGTAGGTTATAACGAATTACCGACATTATGTACTTTACCTACCTAGATACCTTACTACAAAATGATAAATGAGATAAGTAAATTTTTTGCAAGCATATACAAATAAACGTTATTGATTAGTGTTAATCAATACATTTTTGAAGGAAGTTATTTATGCAGAGGGTTATTGTTATAATGAATTACCTACATGTAAGGTACACCTACCCTACCTTACTACAGTAACGGTTACGTCACGTAAACTAAGAACATGTGATAAAAACTGTTCTGGCATCGTTATCAAGTACCCACTCGTGCGCATTGCCATTGGCCATGCGATAACATTAGGCACAGAGAAATAAATACTCAGATACCTACCTACATACTATATATTGTATTACGAAAATTCTCTAGTTTTATGAAATCGTGTTGAAAAACAGCACATTTTCCTTACCTAGTGGTCAGAATTAGAAAAGAACAATAATAACGAATATAATTGTACCTTTTGTACTGGAGAAGATAGTAAAATAGATGTTATTTTATGGTGGAGCTCAATTATAGTACCTACTTTATTTGAGCTCCACCAATATATTTCTGGAAAAATACCTAGGCGAAACTACTAGGTATATTTTTAAAATATGTGTTGCAACAATTATTTTCATTGCCTATACATGCTTTTTTAAATGTTTTTTTTACGAACTAAACCCCCAAACCAACTATTAATTAATATTCGAAATAAATAAGTTGGCAACCCTAGGGTAGGTAGTAGGGACCTAAAGTACCTAGTAGACATGTGCGCCGATGCTCATTTGACCGGCGGCGGCGTCTGGCGTCCAATTTGTCGGCGGCGGCGGCGTCATCGGCGTAATCGGCGTGGATGTGAAATTAAGTAAAAGACGCCTTAATCCTTATTAAACTTTTTATTCATTAATTATATGACAGACTTAGGTACCTATTTGTCTTAAAACAATTATAAAATCAAAATTTCAATAACAAAAAAACCTCTATGGCAACAATCAAATCACATATTATTACAAAAAAAAACAGGGAAAAGACAAAGTTATTTTTAAGCGAAATGCAAATTACTTTAATGTTTGCACTTGCTTCTTACACATGTCATAAATATCATGTATAAATATTATTTTGTCTACCGAAGTAGGACTTAGCCGAGACCTTTTTGCCGTAATGGTTAGTCCCGCAAGTGAGAAAACTCGCTCGCTTGGCGTGCTCGTTACGGGAACACTCATGATAGCCCTAAAGCATTGAAGGGCCGAGGATAACTATTCTTCTTTTCCTTCCAATAACGAAGAATGTTTCCGTCAAGCACATCTTTTGAGTTGCATCCACCAAAGTATTTCCAGCATTCGACCACAACAGGATCATCAGCCACGTTACTACCAGGATTTGTATACTTTTGGGACATAGCCAAAAGAAAGTTTGATGAAGATGATGACAGTTGAGCGGTTGGAGCGTGAGAGACTGACTCACTGTGCTCATTCACCGTTTCTTGTAAAATATCAGATTTCCTGACGTGCTCTCTGACAAATGCAGACATAAAAGAGACTCTCGTTTCTGCCCTTTCCTCAAGGTATTTGTCAATAACTGACATTCCTTGGAAACGGCAATCGAGAAGAGCAGCCGCGACAATCAATTCATTAATGGTAAATCAGTGATTCAATTTCGCAAGCATGTTTCTCTTCATGCGGCTCATTATAAGAACTTCGTCGTACCCAGTTTGTATCAATGCTTTTTCTACTTCACACCTAAAAACGAGTGCAAAATTGATTGTGACCGAGTTTGATGCACTCATAATATTTACGGCATCCCGAAATTTTTTTAAATTTTTTTTAAATCACCTAGTAGTTTCCACTCGGACTCATCAATTTTCAAATCAGATTTGTTCAGTCTGACAATAAAAAAATACTACTTTTTGCAAATAAAATAAAAGAAATTTGTTAAATAAATAAGAATATTGTTTGTTTGTAGACGCCGATGACGCCGATGAAAAATTCGGCGGCGTCGGCGTGGCTAAAATGATCGGCGGCGTGCGCCACGCCGATCGGCGCACACGTCTAGTACCTAGGTAGATCTAGATAGCTACCGTATTTGGATTGGGTTAGGTCAGAGGTCGAAGCGTGGACAAACTTCATCAAACTCTTTCGGTAAGTATTAAACCTGTTGATCACTGAGACTCTCTGAATATGTGCATAAATAGTACGTTATCTATCATGTAAGGAAATAATTGATACCTAAGTGTGTTTTCTCGTAGGTAAGTTCAACGCGAGACTGAGAGGTCTCCTATGTTTACATTACAGGGGTGAGCTTTATCAATAGAAACTATGGATAACATAAAACCAACAAGTCATGATGTTGCGACGTCTGTGGCCGTTTCTTCGTCAAGTCTTGTGCTGTAAAGTGAAATAAGGCGTGTCATATGCGTATGAATGAACAGATATGGATTTTTATAGACTCGATTTCATTTTAGGTATAGACCAGGGATCCCCAAACTATTTTGGACAAGTGACCCCTTTTCCAAAATGAACTGTTACCTCAGACCCCCATGACCAAATTACCTACTTTTAAGATCAACCCGCTTATTCATAATGGTCCGTCCGCTAACTTAAAACGGCTGCTACAGAGTGTTATTTTTCATTCTGACTCAGGACAATAGAAAAAGACAGCGTGAGAATTAGCAATGCTTTAAGTAAGCAGACTATTATCAATAAGGAGGCTTATCTTTAGGTTTTTCCTATTGATACAAAATACCTAGCTACTAAGGTACCAATTATAAAACTTTGCACTTGGTTAAGTGAGTAAAGTTGACTTCATTTTCTCATCAAAATTTACCAAAATAAAAAGACATACGATTCAGTAAATATCAAGTTTAATTTATAATGATTATTACAAATTAAGTACTTAAAGAATCTTATGTAGGTAGGAAATTATATTTAAAAAGTATTAATTTGCAAAGAGAAAATAAAACATTCAGTGTGATGGATGAACCTGGTGACTATCTACCAATCTAGCTACATCCGGTTCAATATTGGTGAGTTGCAGCCTTAAATCTCCACGTTCGTTGATTTTCAAACGGTTTCTTTGTTTCGTCAAAATGTTTGTTACCACACTGAAGCTCTTTTCAACAAGGTATGATGATGGAAAAGCGATAAGGTATTTTTCAGCAATGTTCCACAATGTAGGATACTGTGTTTCAATGTTGCGTTGCAACCAGAACTTCTGATAGCCTTGGTTGAAGTTCTGCTTAAGCTCTTCGTCTGTGCTGATGGTAACCAACTCTTCTTGCATTATCACATTGGCTTCTTCTATGGCTGTGGCATTGTACGGATTTATTATCCATTGGGAATTTCTAAATTTAAAAGATCCTCAAACCTCTTCGTAAAATCCTTGTGTAATACGTCCAAAAAAATTCTTTTTCAGTAACTTTTAGCTAAGTAATAACTTAGTAATCTCTTGAAATAAATGAGTACTTAAATGAGTTATTATCGTTGAAGCTCCAACGAGTTTCAAAACGCAAATTAACTTTCAACCTAAGTGCAAGCCGTTAAATAGTAAAATATCAGGAACATGTTTGGACTTCAACTTGATCATGAATTCGTTATTGTTAAATCGCGTAAGCGTCAAATAGAGAGCAAGTCAAAACGCGCCTCAAAGACGTACGCTCGAACTCATTATCTTGCGCAAACTTGTCCTCACTGACTTGCCGAGTTTTCATCTTGTACGAACTTGAAACTTTACATTACTACAACAATGCTATTTCCTACAAAAATATTAATTATTCTTAGTTCACGTAGGTAACAACAACATAAACAATACAGTAACTACCTAATCTTGAAAGTTTTAAATAAGAACTTGTGTTAATTTAACAGGGGTCGATTTTTAGACCTGGTCGACCCCCAAAATCAGTTTTCGTTAATGTCGACCCCTAGGAAACCGATATCGACCCCTTGGGGTCGATATCGACCACTTTGGGAATCCCTGGTATAGACAATCTGATCGGTAAACAGACAAAAAATCGGACGTGTATAGCTGCCCTAACCGGAGCGCTGAGTTCGGATTGATGATATCGAGCGACACGTCAGTCATCGCGCCATCGCAACGACAACGATCATTATAGAAGAGTTGCGTACCTAATTCCATGTCCACACGCTAATCCCATAGCAAAATGAAACGAAGACGTCTTGATACTGCTCAGTTCTTTGGTATTTTTCATTTACCCGCGCTGACCGTATTTACATTACCTTAGTTAATGGTTTAACTGGGTTTTTATCGCGTACGTACCTTTTGTTATTATTTCCCCTACGTTTCTACCGCGTTACAGCGATCGTGGTCACGGGGCGACTAGATGTATTCGGAGTTACAGCCGAGAATTGACGGCAGTATCCACGACTACCCTCGATTCGTCTTCAGAATCAGGAATGTCCAAGTTCACATTACGAGACCGACACACTACACTGACCGTGTCCGATTGCAGTACAGTCGGATTACGACGCACACATATTAATCACAGGATTCCACGAGGAAGCGAGACGAAAACCATGTTCACGATTAAAATTCGGGTGTTAAGTTTTACATTACCTACAAGTATGAGAGCGTCACTTTCGCACAAGGGTAGTTGGTAGGTACCTACATATGAGTATCTCTACTCAGACTTCCTTCCCCTAAAAAACCTCATATACTTCGATTTAGAAAATAATCATTGATTTGTTTCAGAATGTCACCAGAATGACCCTCTCCACCAGCCGGCAGCAGTTTCTGGCGTACGAGACTCAAGCCCCAGAAAATATTCAGTACGGTCGGAAAGGAGGGGTGTTTATTTCGCACTGTGTTTGCGTCAGTTTTGTGATCTTTGCTGTACTTCTCGCTGTTATTGTCGGAGTTATCGCGCATTTTATCACGTATTTCAAGGTAAAGTGTTAATTACAATCCCAAAAGCACTCAGATCTAGCCCTGACGTACCTACTCAGGCGTCTCATTTTATAGCGCCTCTATCGTGCGGACACGGAACTACGCAAATTTCATACTCAAAAATACGCGCAAATTTCATACACAAAAATACGCACAAATTTCATACACAAAAATACGCGCCAATTTCATACACGAAAATACGCGCGTATTTTTGTGTATGAAATTTGCGTAGTTCCGTGTCCGCACGATAGAGGCGCTTTACCAAATCCCTTAAAATTAATCGTCACTAGGTCGGTCTTGATCTAAAATCAAGCAGCCTCTGCCCCCTCAGCCAACGTTCCGGTCTCAATAGTTAAGGTAGGTAATGTCGTCAAATCGAACTCAGGCCTCGTAGGCCCGTATTATGAAAACTGGCTCAGTTGTTTAACTATGCTTAGGTGACGTTTAAGAAATTATGACATAGAAAAGCGTTACTCAAGTATGGATAGATGGCTGAGAAGTTTTCATAACCGTAGACTTATCTTTTTAAGCCTCAGATTCAGCTCTCTTTGAACTTGAAAGTCTTTCTCTAGCCAAGAACGTTGCATAACTGGCCGGGGTTGTGGCATGTCAAGAATCTTGAACAACCCCGCCAGCTAGCCAGTGTTGCTAGATTCCCAAAAAATAAACATCAGTTCGGTTTATCAAAAATACCTACTGATTTGGACTTGGGTGGTCCTATTATTCCGCATTACTTTTTCTTATCATTCCTGGACCTTTGACACCATCGAGGCACTAGACGTGACGTTCTCGGAGGGAACGTGATTTCCGCTCCCGCATTCTGCGGGGGCAGAGGCCGAGAGAGAACGCACCTCGGAGACCGGCGCGGCGCACACCCCACCGAGAACGTAGTTGAACCGTGGTAGAACGAACGCACGCAGAAGTGTTTATTGAATGAGTGAAAGGAATGAAATATTGAATGAATTCAATTAATTTGACGTCTTCACGTCAATCGATCGATTTTTCTACGGATTTGTCGCAGTTGTGTGGGCGGGTGCACAGACTATTAAACGGATATTACGTCTGGCGTGTGTGCGCAAGTGCGGGTTTTGAACTTCCAAAATGATCATTTCTTAGTGATTTTATTGTTATCTCTGAAGAAAAGAAAATACTCACATAAACTGTGATATTTTTTAATTTTAACAAAGATGTGTGCCTCCCCTAACTCAATCCCGGAAAACGAGTTGAAACATATTCTAGGAAAGCTCATTTTAAAGTTTTTAGTGTGCCTGATATGTTTTTCTATAGGATACGCTCAAGCTTTATCTGTGAGTACCAGCTAACTATAAATTGCTACCAATATTATATTAGATGTATCTACATCTAATAATACTACGTTATGTGTATATATTATCTGGTAGCAAATGCACCTGTGCACTTCTATCAAGAAATTAAAAATGTAGGTCAGTGATAGACTATCATATCACTGACCTACTACATTTTTAATTTCCAATTTGTATTATGCTAACACATTAAAGTTTACTTAGCTCCAAGACAACTAACACAACCATGCACTGGTAAACTGATTTCTGAGTAAGTAAATCAAATCGTACCAGGGCAGAAATAAATCCTACCTGAGCAGTATTTGTTCTCCTTGCAGTTCAATACTCAAAAAAATGTCGCGATCTGGGATGAAACGGAACCATTCGGGCAATCGACTAAGCCAGCAGCTGACCTGCGTCTTCCATCCGATGTGGTGCCAAGTTTCTACAGACTGAAGCTGAAAGCTGACCTGGACAGGTCGGTTTTCACTGGAGAAGTGGCCATAACCATCCGAGCAAGTAAAAATGTAAAGGAGATCATTCTACACTCCAAGGATCTGAATATCAAGAATGGTGCTAAGCTCTCTAAGCAGGTTTATGAGAGGGTGGCCATATTGCGCACAAAACGTGAAGCTGACAGTGTTAACACAACTGCGGAGGCAACGACTGATAGCTCCAATGTGACTGAGACTGATGCAGCAAACTCTACGAAGACTGCCACTGCCGTACCTACTACACTTGTAGAGCCCACTCAACCAATCGACACCCAAGTAACACACAGCAACACTGAAACTGTTAAAATCCTGACTGTTATAGAAAGTACCGGAGACAGACTAGTGATTGTCTTGGCATCTGTGATGAAGCCCAATGTGGATTATATTCTGGAACTCTCCTTCTCGGGGCTAATAAGAGACAGCTTGACTGGTTTCTATAGAAGCACATATTTTACTGATGATTTTGAGCAAGTGTAAGTATGATACTGAACTCTAATTTGAGCTAGTAGGTATGTGTTAAATTTGCTTGTCCATGTTCACTTTATTATTATTATTTTATTTGCATTTGGTGGCTTTCATATGACTGCGGCCATGATAGGCCTATTGTGATCACCAAATTGTTCACTTTAAGTAATATTGTGGGTTTTAGGCGCTACGCAGTCAATAAACTTAACTTCTTAAAGGCACCTTTTACCTCACCGCATAGGTATTTTTGTTCTCTTTGTGCCTTGGTGTCGAGAACATGGGAATGTGTTTGTGGCGTAGCGCTCAAAAGGTTAAGAAGAAGTTAAGTTTACAACGAAAAATATTAATAAGTTGACATTTTTTTCAACTAAAGCCTTAGGGCAGTATAGAACCTTTTCTAGGTAGTTAAAGTTTAATTTTAGAATAATGATGAAACACATTTAATAATGTTTTAGTTAGTTAATTAAGCCATTGTCAATTTTAGTGTCTGATAAGAAACTGAATGAGATAACAGAATTAAGCATTATCCAAGGACATAGCATATTATTCTATGGCCCATATTTTTGTTCATACTTAATTTACAATGATTTGACGACCTCTGTGGCCGCAGGGGGCGAAGGTCTGCTTTCTACGCAGGAAGTTGTGGGTTCGATTCCCACCTTGGGACAAATATTTGTATGATCAGATATTTGTCCCGGGTGTTCAGAGTGTTTTCTATGCATAATAATAAAAAATATATCTATGTAATATTATAATGGATCACAGTTCGGTGGTAAAATTGTTCTGTAGGGGGCGCTGCTGCCCACTCCCGGTTGATATCCCTTAGTCGCTTCTTACGACACCCGCGGGAAGAATTGGGGTGGTGTAAATTCTAAATGAATTAACCTATTTATTTCCTCCCCAGTATCCAAGCAGTGACTCAGTTCGAGCCGACGAGCGCGCGCGCCGCCTTCCCCTGCTTCGACGAGCCAGCTTTCAAAGCCAAATTCGAGATCAGCATCGCTCATGACTCCAATTTCACTGTCCTGTCGAATATGAAGGTTTCTACTACTGAGCTTATGTAAGTTTTTATTTAAAAGACGAAGAAGGGAATTCTTAAGTTGTAGATGTAGCGGCGATGCTTGGGAGTGGCCTATATCCGGCAGTGGACGCTTTCGGCTGAGATGACGTTGAAAATTAATTTCCCACAGGACACATTTAAAACTGCATCAACTAGCAGCTAAGTAGGTACCTTTATATTCGTATACCAGTAAAACATAAGTATTAAAACATTGCACATACAACTGAAAATGGAATAATTATGATTTATTTACGACAAAATAAATTATCTAACCTGCGATTGTACAATAAAATCTCACATTTTATTAGTACTTCCATCTATAGGTAGAGACCACGCAACTGTCGGATCGCTGTAGAACAATGTCACATTAATAAACGCCAAAAGTTACTGTGTTTGGCGTTCGTTTCTTATTGTGACAAGGTTCTACAGAGATCCGCAAGTTGTGTGGTCTATCTATAGTTTTACTTAAAGAATAGTACATTTTACACCAAGGCGAGAAAGTGGTCGATTCCTACCGAGTGTGTCGTTAAACACACGAGGTAGGAATCGCACTTTCTGCCGAGTGATAAATAGTGATTTATACTACACCTTCGAGGAAAATAGAAAGCAGAATTAATTATTAATTGAAATTTAGAAGAACTTACCGCGCCTAATGATGTTGGTAAAACCTCATTGACCGCGCCAGCCTTTGGGTTCTTTTTTCAAAATATTGTTCGGAAATTGGAGGAGGCCTAATGGACTTGGAGTAAAAACTTTTTGTCGTTTGACCGAACGAAAATAACCATAGCTACCGGCCGATCATTTATGAAATA
The DNA here is from genome assembly GCA_949316285.1 of Eupithecia subumbrata. NCBI lineage: Eukaryota > Metazoa > Arthropoda > Insecta > Lepidoptera > Geometridae > Eupithecia > Eupithecia subumbrata. The sequence goes on along the minus strand of OX438627.1, from coordinate 2,182,535 downwards.
AAAAAAAAATAACACGTTAGAAATGGATTTCCATACACTTTTTCCTCCCGCTAAAGCACGTGAGAAATGAAATTCCATAGAGTTTTTCCTCCCGGTTTCCTATAGGCCTGCAAAGACATACTTTCTATTCTATAAATGGAAAAGGAATAGGCAACTCTCCGAGCAGGTGTAGTATAAACAATATTCCTTTGTAACATAATAAAATTTAAACCATCGCTCAATTTTTATTGGCTAACATTTTCTTATGCAACCTTTTTCTTTCCAGTCCCGAAGAGCCCGGAACGCAATGGACCCATTTCGAGCGTTCAGTCAAGATGTCCACCTACCTTGTCGCATATGTCCTATCCAACTTCAAGTCTCTGGAGACCTCGTATCTAAGCAAGGATAACACCAACAAGACCATTAAGATATGGGCCAGGTATTTTTAACCTTCGACGCAAAAAGAGAGGGTCATAAGTTTAACGTGTCTGTCTGTGGTATCGTAGCTCCCGAACGGATGAACCGGTTTTCGTTTAGTTTTGTTTGTGTTATAGATAGGTAATTTTATCCCGAGTTTTCTTAGCCATGTTTCATAAAAATCTGTCGGGGGGGGGGGGTTAAATTTTTAATTATGTTATTTTTTGTCTTATTCCTTTGGAGATACAGACCTCAATTTTCAATACACAATTACAGCAGGGCAATGCAGCCAGCGTCGCACGCTTCCGACTGCTATTGATATCAGTTGAGCTACCTACAGATTGTTTGCAACAGTCTGCAGTTAGCTTGTTACATAAAACCTATGCACGTAATCTGACGTAGATTACCGCATTGCATTTCCATTGGGGTTCGTCTGGTATAATTGTCATTCGGCGAGTACATGCTCTGCCGCAGTGATGACGTCTTCCCACAGCGTGCCCGCGACGGCAAACACTTCATTCTACGCTTGGTACTTGCATCGACCGAGAATAGCTTCGTTACTTTTAACTTAGAAGGAACAATTTTACTTTACGAGCTTTGTAAAAGTTTAAACTTAATAGTGTAAAAGTTTTTGTTTTTTAAAACAGTCGTCTGTGGCCTCCGTAATTAGATCAATTGTTTTAATACTAAATACTAGTTCTAATTTATTTCAATCAACTAATATAAATAAATTACAACTAGTAGGTATTTATTACAATTGAAACAATGAGCTTACTGCAGACTGTTGCAAACAATCTACAGGTAGCTCAACTGATCCATATCAATACCAGTCGGAAGCGTCTCTAAGACGCTGGCTGATATTATTTATTAGAATAAAGATAGTGACAACAGTCATACAAATGATAAGCGAGGGCGGAGGTCTGCCTACGACGCAGGAATTGCGGCTTCTATTCCCGCCTTGGGACAAATGGTTTTACGATCTGCAAGTATTCGTTCTGGGTATTTTCTATGTACAAAAAAAAATTATCTATGTAATGTATAATGTATTGTATTATGTAAATCAGTCATCTAGTACCCATAACACAAACTATGCTGATAGTTAATGATGTATGAATTGGACAATTCACTTATTTAAATTGTTAATTAGTAGACTGTACCAAATCCCAAACCAAAGTCGAACGTCCGTGTCTGAAACAGCGAATAAAATCAAGTGGCTATTATTCTCTGCATGACATTTAAGTTTAATAACACAAGAACAAAATTAAAATATTAAAACCCCCCGACAGATTTTCATGAAACATGGCTAAGAATACTCGGTATAAAATTATCTATGACACATAAACGAAAATCGGTTCATCCGTTTGGGAGCTACGTTACCACAGACAGATACACAGATACCTAGACACGTTAAACTTAAAACACCCCTCTCTTTTTGCGTCGGGCTTAAAAAGACTACTTACCTACTTAAGCAAACCACATCATTTAAGAGACAACATAACCATGAGAGGGTAAAAAATACGTCGAGCAGTGAAATTCAAAATTAAAGATAATCTTAAATTGCAATATATATTATTATGTTATACTAGTTTATGCCCGCGGCTTCGCACGCGTAGCCTATGTTTGATTCCAGGATTAGAATTACTTGTATGCAAAATTTCAGCCCGATCCGTTTAGTAGTTTTGGCGTGAAGAAGTAACAAACATCCATCCATCCATCCAAACTTTCGCATTTATAATATTAGTGTGATTTTTATGCTATTGAAACTTAATAAATGTAGTAAATTGAGATTTCACACCTATTGTTCAGTAACAACCATATTTCTAAATCTAATTTCAGACCAGAGTTCATACACAAAGCAAACTACGCCTTAAACATTACGTCGAAGATTCTAAATTTCTACGAGGACGTATTTGGGGTTCCGTACGCGTTGGACAAAGTGGACCTTATTGCGATACCGGACTTCGCCAGTGGTGCTATGGAGAATTGGGGACTGATTACTTTTAGGTGAGATTTTAGATTATTATCTTTCGTAACTCATTGAATTTGTCAAGACGAACTATGACATTGATTGACTAATTTTATCAAATTATTTAAAAGTGGAGGCCTATGCCCAAGACGTCTGGAACAGACGAGAAAACCAAAACTGCATACCTAAACATAGATTTTTAAAGTCTGTTATTTTAGCAGGAAATTGATCAGATTGATTTTTAAAAAATAATGACACCCAGTTTTTTGGACCAACGGATTCGGTTGCTGATAAGGATCAATCTTTGCAAAGAAATGCAGTATGGGAAATGAAAGGAAATGGATATATTGTAAAAAATATCCAAAAATATCCCCCACTAAGCATCAGCTTAGCCTATATTATAATGGGGTTTATCCTCTATAAAACATCTATTCGTATTGAATTTTGTTAACTTAAAAGAAAAAATCCGAAAAAAAAATACAAATAAAATATGCAGTTTTTATTCTCATAAATTGAGCCCATGACTCCTCTCAAGACTTGTCTCTAACGGTTTCTGAGTTGGGCACCCACTCTCATCTGAAAAAGCCACCCATATATTCAAGTGACGCTTTTACGCGAGTCATAAATAAAAAAATCGCTTGCTTGGCCTCTGCCTTACTGAAGACAACATTGTATAATTTTACAGGGAAACAACCCTACTATTCGACCCAGCAACTTCCCCTCCCCGTGACAAACAAAACGTAGCAATCGACGTGGCCCACGAACTGGCACATCAGTGGTTCGGCAACCTCGTAACTATGCGGTGGTGGACCGACCTGTGGCTCAACGAGGGATTCGCTACTTACATCGAGTATGTGGGAGTGGACCATGTGAGTACTATCTACGAACTGGCACATCAGTGGTTCGGCAACTTTGTCACTATGCGGTGGTGGACCGACCTGTGGCTCAGCGAGGGATTCGCTACTTACATCGAGTATGTAGGAGTGGACCATGTGAGTACTATCTACGAACTGGCACATCAGTGGTTCGGCAACTTTGTCACTATGCGGTGGTGGACCGACCTGTGGCTCAGCGAGGGATTCGCTACTTACATCGAGTATGTAGGAGTGGACCATGTGAGTACTATCTACGAACTGGCAAATCAGTGGTTCGGCAACCTCGTAACTATGCGGTGGTGGACCGACCTGTGGCTCAACGAGGGATTCGCTACTTACATCGAGTATGTAGGAGTGGACCATGTGAGTACTATCTACGAACTGGCACATCAGTGGTTCGGCAACCTCGTCACTCTGCGGTGGTGGACCGACCTGTGGCTCAACGAGGGATTCGCTACTTACATCGAGTATGTAGGAGTGGATCATGTAAGTAGTACTGTGTAAGATCATCACTAGAGATCGGATAATCGGATGCATATTTACCTAAAGTTAATTTATGGCCAACAAATTATGGATATGGCTTCTTAGGATACTTTTATTAAAAATAAAATCACGGGATTCTTGCATGATTTAATGTATATTTACTTAATGTGAAATTTTACTTCCCCATTTGAGTATGTGTGTAACGTGTAAGGGAAAGGGTGGTAAATAAGAAAACACAAATTCATATAAATTCATTTATTCGTTAAGGATATCCTACAAAATATTTTAACAAAAAATAAATAGAAAAGTAATGAAAGAAAAGATGTAAAATAAACAGTGTATTTAGTAAAATCTTTATTAACAACGAAAATTACAATCAAATTATAATAATAAGAAACAAATTAGAACTAGTATTTACAATTGAAAAAATTGAGTTAACTGCAGACTGTTGCAAACAATCTACAGGTAGCTCAACTGATCCATAACGAATATAGTTATGACATTACTTCAATTAATATTATTTGGTGTGAAAGCGAATGAAACTGGGGTTAAAGTGAATTATTTTGTTAGTAGGTACTAATATTATATTGAATCATTTAGGTTTTGCAATTTTCTGTACAACATGTTAAAACTATTCCATGTTTAAAACATGTGGTCCATATTCACTTATTGTCAGTTCAGAAAAATTACAATATTTAGAAAATGTTGAATATATATGTCGAATCGAGATGTGTGGTGCCGCCAGTCGTAGATTATTTTATTTACAACTAATAACGGTTTAGTGGTCATAGAGTACATTTCTGAACGAGAACCTCATTCTCTGTCCATACTCTTTGTACTTGTTTAAATTTGCAAACGTTACCAAGAGATGGCGCCGTACGTGGTCAGTTATTCTTTATTCCCTTTGATATCATAGCCAAACTATGATGATATTATTTTATGCTAGCAATAGTCTCTTCTAGCATATTGTTTTGTTAAATTGGCTGTACTAATCAAACTAAGTTTAACCAATCACATTGCAAAGATTAGTCAACATGTTGGCAGATTTCAGTATCTTGTTTCGTAATGTTGTCTATACTGATCAGTTATCCAATCAGATTGTGAAGATTAGTTCTGTTAAGTTTGCAGTCTGATTATTACTTTGTTTTGTGAGGTTTCCAAGAGACTGATCAAGATATCCAATCAGACAGTAAGGATTTGCTCTGATAAGCTGGTAGCACGTAACTAGATGGATTTGATTGGTGGAAACGCAAACGTGAGAGTTGACTACGTTTGGACATGGTTCTTCAGAGGGAGTTACGGTCGACGAGGGTTGGAAAAGGAAAATGGAGGACTTTGGTTGTGAGAGGCATCGTGAGAGGATGGGAATTCTCTTGAGCCTCGTCGAGGTAACTCCGGAACGAAGGAACTTGTCTGTTCCCACCACGAAATTAACCTACGGAAAATAATAGTGTGGATACTAGTTCTATTGGAATTCCTGTAACTTTCCTGATCCGCACTGTATGAAATAAAAGTGCCATTGTGACTTGCGATCGTTATTTGTTTGACCTTAAATTTTATTTTTGTAAAATAAAAGTGTCGTGTGCTCTTTGAAGAACTTTATTTTCATCCATGCGAATCCAACATGTCCGAAACCCGAGATAGCCCACTGATTCCTGTTTCATCCTGACCTAACACGAGAAGCGGCACAGATTCCCGTTTCGACCCTAATTCCCGGTTCGACCTCGATTCCTGTTTCGACCCATAAAACCTTCTAATTCGACATCAGAAGTGGGATAATCGGACTTGAAACAATGGACCACGTGTGGAGAAAAGTCTTCTGCACACTCTACTGAAAGCCCAGAACCAGAATATGACATCTCTCATCGTGCGTCCCGTGAGTACTCGGAAAGTGATTTTACCAGATTTTAACCCAAGTAAAGCCGACGTCGACGCACGTGCATGGTGAACCACCGCAGGTTTATGCCTATCTGAACAAGACAAAGGAAGTGCATTTATGCTGGCACTTAGTGAAGGTCTCAAAGGAAACGCTTCGCAATAGCAATCCCAAATATCGTTTGCTGGCTTGACATGGTGCGATTTTAAGGATCTTTTCTTGGCTCGACACGCCTTGATCGAAACACCTGCGGCTACTGTCATCAACATGCACAATAGCAAACCAAAGGAGAGCGAGAATATGGCATCCTATGCCGCACGACGAGGTTACAACGCTGCATTTACAACGTAAATCAAGACTCGTGAATTGCAACGTGAACTCCAAGCATGCTCTTACGTCAAGAGGAATTTAAGCCCCTTCGAGCGATAGATCCAACTTCGAGCGACCCAGACCTGCTGGACCTCTGGGCTATTTACGATGCTATGCATATGGAAAGTTGAGACATCGCAGTACTGACTGCCACTTCAAGGATCCTAAAAGGTCATGCGATCGTTCCACTTCTTCCAACTTTACTTCGGCAAACAGTCAACGACCAAATGCGCCTGTTCTTACTTTTTCAGGTGTGGTGGTGCTGGCCATTATACAAACAAGTATACTAAAGCTCCTTCCACTGCTGGGAAGAATGGCTCCCAGCAACGGTGCTGCAAGCGGTTCTGGCTGCAACACCAGTAACAGCAACAGCGCCGGCAACCAGCGTCCAGTAGACATGTGGAGTATCGGCAACCCCACTGAACAACTAACCATTTCTTGTGAGCACTTTCCTTTTCACTATGATTCGGGCGCTGAATGTTCTCTCATGCAGGAATCTGTTGCATCCAAATTTCCTGGACTGCGGTTTCATAATACTGTGACTTTAAACGAGAGTTGGTCAAGCATGCGTGTACAGCACTGAACAAATTTTGTGTGTGATTGAGATTGGTAAACTGAATCTAGAAATTTGATTTCTTCTTGTGCCGAACCAATTTCCTCAAAAGTGATATCATGTTTTTCGTTGTTTTGCAAACAAAGACTTTTGCAGCTTCTGTGATTGTCAAAACATTCAGCTGCACCTTATTGTAAATTAAATGCCTAGTTGAAAAGACCGTTCAGTATCATTGCAGTACTAAACGTTGATAGATACTTCCTAAAATCACTAATGTCAAAAAGAACGTACAAATACTCCCATGATAGAGTCAGAAAGATACCCAAACAACAGGTTCCATTTAAATTAGACCTATGTAACGATGATGATGACCATGACGCAATTAACGATTGTTCACATATTTGCTCCTTGGACTAAGTGTATGTTTTGTGAACGTTCCAGTAGCGCCGGAGCATGTAAGAGGTGCACGTGGCCTGCTTTTTATGCGCAGGATATCCTTTGCGAGGGGTAGCACTTACGCAGCTGAGATGGTTAGCTTCTGTAGACGGATCACAAATGATGACAACTTGACGATAACAGAGCATGACCAGCCGATGGACTGGCTGGGCATGACAAGTGATGGTTAGCTTCTGTAGACTGATCACAAATGATGACAACTTGACGATAACAGGGCATGACCAGCCGATGGACTGGCTGGGCATGACAAGCCGATGGACTGGCTACCTGTTGATGGGCGATGACAGGGCATGACCAGCCGATGGACTGGCTGGGGCATGACAAGCCGATGGACTGGCTACCTGTTGTTGGACGATGACAGGGCATGACCAGCCGATGGACTGGCTGGGCATGACAAGCCGATGGACTGGCTACCTGTCGATGAACTAGCAGTGCATGACAAGCCGATGGACTGGCTACCTGCCGACGGACTGGCAGGGCATGACAATCCGATGGACTGGATACCTGCTAACGACCTGACAAAATATGACAAGCCGACGGACTGGCAACGATACTTACAATTTGTGTTTTCATTTGCTTTCATTTTGTCATCTCGTTATTATTATTTAAAAAAAAATAATCACATAAGTACTATGAAAAATTTAACCTGTTGTTCGTTTGGTTCTGCATGACATGCTAAAATAATTTGAGTTTAAAAATTTCCTTTTCATAATGTGTTCTGATCGCGTAAGTTTAATAACTTTAAAAATTTTCTGTAACCTTTGAAATTCGATTAAAGAATTCACTAAAGAAAATAGTTGTAAGTTTATGGCAGGATAGCCGAGCAAAATACTTTCCGAATGTTTTTGTCCACAGATCTGACACACGAGGACGTGTGAATGTCAAGTTGGCCGTGTCGAATCGAGATGTGTGGTGCCGCCAGTCGTAGATTATTTTATTTACAACTAATAACGGTTTAGTGGTCATAGAGTACATTTCTGAACGAGAACCTCATTCTCTGTCCATACTCTTTGTACTTGTTTAAATTTGCAAACGTTACCAAGAGATGGCGCCGTACGTGGTCAGTTATTCTTTATTCCCTTTGATATCATAGCCAAACTATGATGATATTATTTTATGCTAGCAATAGTCTCTTCTAGCATATTGTTTTGTTAAATTGGCTGTACTAATCAAACTAAGTTTAACCAATCACATTGCAAAGATTAGTCAACATGTTGGCAGATTTCAGTATCTTGTTTCGTAATGTTGTCTATACTGATCAGTTATCCAATCAGATTGTGAAGATTAGTTCTGTTAAGTTTGCAGTCTGATTATTACTTTGTTTTGTGAGGTTTCCAAGAGACTGATCAAGATATCCAATCAGACAGTAAGGATTTGCTCTGATAAGCTGGTAGCACGTAACTAGATGGATTTGATTGGTGGAAACGCAAACGTGAGAGTTGACTACGTTTGGACATGGTTCTTCAGAGGGAGTTACGGTCGACGAGGGTTGGAAAAGGAAAATGGAGGACTTTGGTTGTGAGAGGCATCGTGAGAGGATGGGAATTCTCTTGAGCCTCGTCGAGGTAACTCCGGAACGAAGGAACTTGTCTGTTCCCACCACGAAATTAACCTACGGAAAATAATAGTGTGGATACTAGTTCTATTGGAATTCCTGTAACTTTCCTGATCCGCACTGTATGAAATAAAAGTGCCATTGTGACTTGCGATCGTTATTTGTTTGACCTTAAATTTTATTTTTGTAAAATAAAAGTGTCGTGTGCTCTTTGAAGAACTTTATTTTCATCCATGCGAATCCAACATGTCCGAAACCCGAGATAGCCCACTGATTCCTGTTTCATCCTGACCTAACACGAGAAGCGGCACAGATTCCCGTTTCGACCCTAATTCCCGGTTCGACCTCGATTCCTGTTTCGACCCATAAAACCTTCTAATTCGACATATATATATAAAACGTTGATGTTTCTTTAAATATTTTTTATCATTTTTAATACCAACTCAACTGGTTGAACTAAATTAGGCTGTGTACACTTCAACATTTTATTTACGGAGTTTTATTTAAGAAAATCTTTACGATGGTCTATAAATAGCTCTTCTTCTCTACCCTAATTTTCAAGTAAAATCGCCATAAGTTTATATTTTTTATAAAATTATATGGTAACTTGCGTTACAGATCGAACCCCAATGGCAAATGTTCGAATCCTTCTCCCGCGACAAAATGGACCTCCTTCGTTCCGACGCCCTCAAGAACACCTCCCCACTGTCGAAGGAAGTGAACGACGCCAGTGAGATCTCACAGAAGTTCGACGAGATCTCATACACAAAGGGAGCCAATCTAATCAGGATGCTGAACCATACCATCACGGAGGAGGTGTTTAAGAAGGGGCTGCTTATCTATTTGAATGAATGGTGAGTTACTATTTTAGCTAAGCTATTGTTAATGATTTTATTCAGTCCGTATACTAATTTAATATTTGTATGGTTACCGATCAGCAGGAGTATTTTAATTCACCGATTCGTTTCCGAATCGAATCCGACGGATCTTTTAAACGCTATTTTGTTTTCGCTTCGGGATGATGATCGAAAATTGGAAGCGAATCTGTTGACTATAATGGCCATGTCAATGAGGAGGAGCTCTTTATTTCGATCATCAACCCGAGGCGAAAACAAAATAGCGTTTTAAAGATCCGTCGGATTCGATTCGGAAACGATTGGTGAATTAAAATACCCCTGCAGAAGTGTGTATGGTTCCATTGGCGACTTCTGTCATTTTAGACCATGAGAGAAGTTCCCAGGGGAATCTAACAGAAGAATAGTGGAAGCTTTTTTGTGTAGGTATATTTCGGTTTAAAGATTCATTATTTTCTGGAACAGAACTCTTTTTAGGGTTAAGCTCGCCTATGTCATGCCTTCTCTAGTTTTTTGTTTATAAGTATGTTTAATTTAGTGCAATAAAGAATAAAAAACTATTTTCAAAAGATATTGAGATACCAGGTGGTCCGAAAACACACTTTTTACATTTTGAGGAGGTACAATTTACGGTGATGCGTCCTATTTGTTCACTGGCATAGAAATATAGCATCACAGTGTTGTGTTCAGTTAGTGAAATGCTTCTATACCTACATAATAAATAACAATAGTAGACCTATTGTTATTTATTACAGACAGAAACAGACTTACGCAATACAAAATTGCCCAGTAAATTACCCTCCAACTCCATGAACTTTTTTTGCAAAAGAAACACTTTTAGCAAAAGAAACACAACTTAATTTGCAAAAGAAAATTTTCGTCTCTCCACGAGACATCATCAGGACACCACAACAATACTCGACTTTGACACTGAGACCGCCAAGCAACAACGACAGAGTCCTTCCAGTGATGTCGCCTCTCTGAGCTCCCTGCGTTCTTCTTTTTCTGCTTCTTCTTAACACATTGAACGCCATGGTGGTCACCAGTGACCACCACTATACTTTCCTTATGGGCCGACGTCGATTCGCGATTTCGGCAAATTTTACAAATTATATTTTGTTGGCTCATGCGATTCAAAATAGTCAAAAACCCCGATCTAAATTATAATTACTTATTATTATCAAAAAAATTATAAAAATTATTGCAGTCGCTCACCAGTGACCACCACGGCGCACGCCGTTGGAAATCTGCATTTCCATCCCGCGGGGCCGCGGGGGTCACGGCGCGCCGGCCACACCCTCGGACCTTTGCGGTACTTCCTCGGAAGCGCTGGTTTCATTTATGCGCCAAATAATCAAGAAAAAGTGATTGCCATTCGTATAATAAAACGTTTTCAAATATTTTCTAATACATAAAACATAATATTTGTAAACCTTCTTTCATTTTAAAACCATATCTTGTGTACTTAGGCAAAAAATCGTTAAAGTCGTTTTTTATACAGTGTCGAAATGAGCTAGTATGCGTAAACTGTTCTCCAGGGCCGCGCCGGGCACGCTCTATATAGTTTTGTATCGGCACTGTGTCCTCCAGCGAGAAAATTGAGTTCAAACACGAGCCCGTCGCGCGGTCACCGGTGAGCCCCACGGCCTGAACGGGTAGTATTGCTGTCGCTCACCGGTGAGCCCCACGGCCCAAACGGAACAACCGCTAAATTTGAATCGGCGTTTATCGTGTTAACAATACTTTAACAATAATCAGGAAATTAACAGGTAACTTATTGAATAGGTACCTATGTGACTAAATACTGAAGGCTACTTAAAATTTTCCACAAAAAGCATTGAAAATAATATTAGTTCAATATTTTCATTACCTACTTGTGCTAATAAGCATTTTAAAAGTATAACTAGAAATGTCAATATTATTGGATAGGATTTTTTTAAAGTTAAGAGTAATTTCTATTTAGAAAAATAAATTGGTGTGACTCTTTAGGTTTTTTTTTCTCCCATTAAGTCACTCTGTAACTCGTTGCAACTTTTTTTTATAGCTCCCAACATGTCACACTAGTGTAACAGTGTTACTCGATGGGAACCCATCGTCTAAGTTATTTTATTTGTAAACCACAACTCAGTCAATAACTAGGTACAGTTCAAACTTAAACCTCGTTTCTGCAGTGCAGGGATGTTTGCTGAGTATGAGACGGATGGCTTTGCTGCCATCCTCCGGAAAAGGACGGCATCCCTGATGCGCAGAGTGCGGGATAGCTCCAACACCATCCTAAAAACTATAGCTGGTAGAATCACCTCACCCCTGTGGAAATGCTTCATGGGGAGAGTCTGAGAGTGATATAATTTTGTAAACATATAAATTGATTTAATTTTGTATTCATTTTTAGTAGATATTAGTTATAACTAACCCTAATAATAAGTCCTACCTTACTAACAAATTATGGATTCTAGTTGTCCGTTATAAAATATTTGATTTCAGATTTCAGATTTCAGATTTATTTATTGCATACATATACGATTACAGAGTTTTAGCTTAGATGGTAATTAGCTTAAAAGTAAGTACATGTACCCTGTAAGGGCGCAGCAATTAGTCTATTTGATTTTGATTAAACCAACCAAACAGGAAATACGCGAACGCAGAAGAGAACGACCTGTGGAAAGCGATGTCGAAAGCGACCGCCGCCGACCCTTCATTCACTGACCTTTCCATCGTGGACTTCATGAACTCCTGGACCAGGCAGGCTGGGTACCCGCTGGTGAAGGTTAACAGGAACTATGAGACTGGAGTCATTGAACTAGAGCAGGTTAGTTTAACCATTCAATTCATTAATTTATTCAAAAACAATAAGGATTTTCTAATTACGACCGACGACTGGAGCCGAGTATTCCCGATCCCGCGTCACTGACCCGACCGTGACGTGACGTGACGGACGTGAAGGAGGATTAACCCTTAATTACTCGCATGGGGTCAACGCATCTTTGCGCGCTAAAAAATAATACTTCGGTTGGTCAGAACGCGCTGCCGCCAACAGTACCTTCCTAGTTCGCACCAAAAATGATTTTTTAGGGACAAACGGGACGTTAGACGCTAAGCACCCGTCGCTGCACTCTTAGTGCATGACCCCGTGCGAGTAGTTACGTAACTTTTTTTGTTCGAGGTAAGTGAATCTATTATTGTTATTTATCAAATATGTGGAACCTATAACGTAGGAAGTAGAACAAAAAGGTGGCCTCTAAACATATTCTTTCATCTTTTGAATGTTACGTGCATAAATGCACTTGTTGTACATAGGGCAAATATAAGCAACATTTGTACCCATGTGAGACGCCATTTCCTGCTACAGCTTGCAGCAGAACTAGTTCAAGATCGCCAAAAACAACGGGTAAACATAAATACAATTTCAAAAATTATAAAAAAAACGACTAGTAGAGGTCCATAATCTACAGAACCGACCAGGCCCATCGACAGCCTAGCGTGGTCGATGCAATATTTGCCCTGGGAGCGTCGATGGAAAAGTGCCTACCAAATGCATAAAATGCACTAAACTTGGGTGTAATGACCACTCTATGGTCTTTTGTCAAATGTGTGTTGAAAGTAATTCAGATTAGTTTGTGAGAATATATATAGTTTGAACTTTGATCTGTGAATGTCTTACAAGTACAATTTTAGAGAAGAATTTTATTTTCATTATTTTGATATGTTCTTAGTAGAATTTATGGATGTTGCTCGCTAGAAGTTAAAATGTAAATTGAGTATTTTCGTAATATTAAACCTTTTATTTAATAGCATTATTAGTTGATTAGAAATGTTCCTTATAAATTGGGGTCAGTCAAGACCCCATGCGAGCAGTTATGTGATTTTCTTCGTGCGAGTAATTAAGGGTTAACAACGACGAAAAATACTGATAACTAGTTTATGCCCGCGGCTTCGCATAAATTGTTTTATAGAAACATTTGAAGGTTATTTATATCCCATGGGAACTGATTTATGACATAAAAAGTATGCCTATGTTTTATTTCAGGCCTAGAACTACCTGTATGCAAAAAAAGAAAATGTCAGCCCGATCCGTTCAGTAGTTTCTTCGTGAAGAAGTAACAAAGATACATACCTGCTTATTAGTGTGATGATAATCAGTTTCATCTTGAAGCTGTAAGTTTGGCTGCAGCTTTCCACGCCTTCATTATTCCAAGTACCCCTCTGACTCCCTCTGACTGCCTCGTTGGTCAAGCAGTCGGCATGTTCAACCGCTGATTATGAGGTCCTGGGTTCGAATACCGGGTCGGGCCAATAGTTGTTGCTGGGATTTTTCTAGCAAGAAAAATTCATAGCAGCTCGGAGTCAGGAAGTTGGCGGTGTTACACCCCCGTGCCTCGGAAAGCACGTTAAGCCGTTGGTCCTGCGCCTGATCTCTCCCCGGTCGTGTCGATCTGTCGTCCCATCGGATTATGAGAGTGAGGGAATAGAGAGTGCACCTCTGATTGCGCACACGCTTGTGCACTATAATATGTCCTGCGCATCTGGCTAGTCTCCGATGAGACTGGCCGCTGTGGTCTAAATTCGGCTAGGAGGACATTATTATTATTCCAAGTATCTACACTTCCTACGTTTATGCA